>JADLZN010010316.1:0-253375 GCA_018155175.1 Sinocyclocheilus anophthalmus
TCACTCCAAATGAAGCTCCAAGTAATGGCTTTTCACTGTTCTCTGCATTGGCTTACTTGTTTAAGAGCTTATTACCTACAATTCAGCCTGTACTTTAATAGATGTTACATCACATCCAGTCAAACAGTCACATACTTATTTCAGTGTAGACAAAGCTCAAGTAGAATCACTGCTCCCATCAATGCAAAAATAATTTTAATCTTGTATTCATGTTAATTAGTCTCCATTAAATAAAATACACATTTGGGAAACAAAAAATGAGTTAAAACTTCGAAATATAAAAAAAAGAAAAATAATTTAATTATTATTATATATAAAGATATTTCTATTCCGTGGAATTGTTTTTTGGCATGTGTTTTATATTTAAAAATAATCATACTAATAATAGTAATAAATATTTATTTTTTTTTAATCTAAAAGTCTACATAATTTTTTAGTGTTGTAATTACAACAAGTCTTTTAAACAAGATCTAATTATATCAATTATTTTCAGCATTTAATAATTGTAATCAGCATTTTTGTCATTTTTGTAAATAAATACACTTGAGAAGCAAAATCGCAAAATATAATTAGATATTTATCAAATCATCACACACTTGTATTTTGCTTCTGTTTTTGGAATTTTTTTAAAAGACAAAAAAATGTATATTTATATTTTATTCTTTTTAATCTAAAAGAAGTGAAAAGTTAGCTTATGACTTTGCCTTATTTATTTCTGAGTGCCTATCTCACCATACATTCCACCCAAACTATTGCAATCACCTGCATCAGGTTTCTGGGCATAAATGATCCTTGCCCTTAGTGGATCCACTACATGCAGTTTGTTGCCCAAAAATCTGCCAGGAAAACCTAAAATAAATGAGTTGACTGCTTTAATACATTTTTTAAAAATCTTTTACTTCACTCATAATGTGATCTCAGTGGTAGAGTGGGAATGCATTATTTGATGTAATGGGGCATGTATATTCTGTGGCAGCTTGTGAGGTGGGACTCTGGGGGCCAAACTGTGCCAGCCAGTGTGACTGCAGGAGCAGCGTGGGCAGCTGTGACCCTATGACTGGGCAGTGCCATTGTGAAGCAGGCTACACGGGACCACGCTGTGATCAAAGTATGAGCAACCATTGCTATTTCCAGGGAACAGAAATCTAGCTTTTTCTGATGTTTTCAATGTGTTTTCTAGAGTGTCCGGAGGGTTTCTTCGGCCAGGGCTGCCGTCACAGATGCCAGTGTGAGAATAAAGCAGCGTGTGAGCATGTGAGCGGTGCCTGTACTTGTTTACCAGGCTGGACTGGAACATACTGTGAAAAACGTAGGGGAGGAGAAGGGGTGAAGTTGGTTATGTGGTATAATATCACTAAAACTAGTCCAATTAGCATATTTAAGTGTATATATGTATCTTCAACAGCCTGTCCGGAGGGTTTTCATGGTTTCGAATGCCAGCAGAAGTGCAAGTGCTTAAATGGTGGTCGTTGTCACCCTGTGATTGGAGACTGCCAGTGTCCATCTGGTTGGGTCGGGCCCCTTTGCAACACCAGTGAGTCATTTTACTGTGGTCAACATCACATGACAATAAACTGAATCAAGAAGCATGTTCAAAGCATTCCCTCTGTCTTTCGTGTAAGGTAAAATAAAACAATAATACACATGCTCTGGGTTTGTGTGTCCATGGATCGGCACACTTTGCAGTAACGAATGCTGGCACAGCCTCATCCTGATGTCTGCCTTTGATGTGGAAACCTGGTAGCATTGTATTTCAGAATGTGTTGTAGTTTCTTGTGTATAGAGTTTCATATTTGTCTGTGTCTATATCTGTCTTGCCATAGCATGTGAAGCTGGCACCTATGGTCCTGGCTGCAGTCAAACCTGTAACTGCCACAATAATGCCACCTGTGACCCTGCTGATGGAAAATGTAAGTGTGGAGCAGGATGGACAGGCAGCAGCTGTGAACAAGGTAGTGTTTTTAACTGTCCTCACGCAATCCTGAGAGATATTTATACCTTCTTTTAATCAAAAACATGCAGAGATTCTTTTTTATATCTGTTGAACATGTTACTTTTGTAGAAATAATTATTAACTGTATATCTCTATTATACTGTATTTACAGATCGATATAGAGCTCAACAAAATAAAACAGATTCCAGGCATCTAAAGCTGAATTATTTAAAACTTAATATAGCTTCATAAAAAATGGGGTAAGACCAAGAAGCGCCAAAAAAAAAACTTTTATTTTTTACTTAAACTTTTAAACATTATTATTATTATTAATAACACACACACATAGGATATATAGTTTGCACTTTATTTTACAGTATGTGTATTTACAGTGTACTTACCCAAGAAAGTGCTGGTAGTATAAGGTAACTACATGGCTTAAGCTAGTTTAGGGGTAGGTTCTGGGTTCTGTAGCCTGTCTTCCCTCTCTTCAATGGGCATCACAGGGATTCCACTTCGCTTGTTTGAATCCTATCTCACTGGTAGGTCTTTCAGGGTGTCTTGGGGAGGGGAGGTATCCAAAGCACATCAACTTGTCAATGGGTTTCCTCAGGGATCAGTTCTTGGACCCCTACTCTTTTCCATATACACTACATCACTGGGTCCATTTCATACAGGCACATGGCTTCTCCTACGATTTCTTTGCTGATGACACACAGCTCTATCTTTCTTTTCAACCAGATGATCCAACGGTAGCTGCGCGGATCTCAGGCTGCCTGGCAGACATCTCGGCATGGATGAAAGAATATCACTTACAGCTCAACCTGGCAAAGACTGAGCTTCTTGTCTTCCCTGCCACTCCAACTGTACAGTATGATTTTTCCATCCAGCTAGGTTCTTCTACAATTACCCCATCAACTTCGGTCAGAAATCTTGGTGTAACTTTTGATAACCAGCTGACCTTCAAAGACCACATTGCAAAGACCGCTCGATCTTGCAGGTTTGCATTGCACAACATCAGAAAGATCAGGCCCTTTCTAACGGAGCATGCTGCACAACTTCTTGTCCAGGCCCTTGTCGTTTCTAGGCTGGACTACTGCAATGCTCTTATGGCTGGACTTCCGTCAAGCACAATCAAACATCTACAAATTATTCAGAATGCTGCAGCATGATTGGTCTTCAACGAGCCCAAAAGAGCCATGTTACACCTCTCTTTATCTCCTTGCACTGGCTACCGGTTGCGGCCCGAATCAAGTTCAAGACATTGATGCTTGCATATAGAACAGCCACAGGCTCAGCACCCGCCTACTTCCACTCACTACTACGAATTTACATCCCCTTCAGAAGTCTGAGATCCGCTAGTGAGCGACGCCTCGTGGTACCATCACAGAGAGGCTCAAAATCAACTTTCCAGAACATTCTCGTTCACCGTTCCTGGCTGCTGGAATGAGCTTCCCACCCCTATCCGGAATGCTGAATCCCTGACAATTTTCAAGCGACAGCTGAAACTCATCTCTTTCAACGATACTTGACTTCATCTTAAATTAAAAAAAATAAAAATGTCTCCTCTCTTTTTATTCCTTCTCTTTCTAGCTTGTACTTATTTGAACAATGTCTAAGAACTTGGTATTACAACCACTTCTTGTGTCTGTTTGCCTCTTTAAGAAGATTCGCTTTATTATCCCCCTCATTTGTAAGTCGCTTTTGGATAAAAGCGTCTGCTAAATGACTAAATGTAAATGTACAGGTATTTACAACCCCGATTGTAATGCGATAATAAGTACATAGTATGGACACGTGGAACAGGACTGTAAAATAAAGTTATTCCTATGTGTATTTTTCAGTGTCTTGTCTTGAACACATTTTTGAGGTACTGTGTTAAGTTTAGAACATATAAGCTTTTCTGTATTTTTTGGAATCGGTTTCATTCTGTTGTGTTCTATATAGCTGTTTATAAACATAACAGTTGTACAAATAACATGTTATTTTTGTATATTTATTTGTACTGAAGTAACGTTAAATTGATATCCCTAGAAAAATAAAATAAAAACGCTGTTTATTATTATGAATAATAACAACAATAATAAATAATAATAATATCAATTTACAAATATATTAATATATTTTATAAATTTGATTAGGCATTCCATTTTGTAATTATTTTAATAAAATTTGATTGACAGCACTCATATCAGAAACATGCTCAACTGAAAGTTCACATGAAAGAGATGATCTTTGTCTGTTTTTTTTTCTCTCCCCAGAATGCCCAGCTGGCTTCTATGGTGTGGGCTGTCACCAGCACTGCTTGTGCCAGAATGGAGGGTCATGTGTCCGAATCAGTGGGCACTGCACATGTCTAAGTGGATGGATTGGAGTGGCCTGTGAACAGGGTTAGACATAAACCAGACATTTTTGATACACAACAATGTTTACAGTAATTCATATAACAGTGAAAATATGTAAACATTTTCAGCTGCAAATTGGCAATTTTGTTTTTCAAACATCTCGTTCCTGTGTTTTATGTTCAGAATGTGCTCTGGGACACTTCGGCATCGACTGTCAACACAAGTGTGAGTGTGAGAATGGAGGAGTGTGTGACCGACAGAATGGCAGGTGCTTCTGTCCAGCAGGCTGGATGGGCTCACACTGTGAGATGGGTAAAAAGCATCACAGTGCCTCAGTAGTCATCATAATGTCTGCTTAAAAACTGACCACAAAGAATATGTATTCTCATTCTGTGTGTTTTGATCAGCATGTACTCAAGGTTTATATGGTCCAGGCTGTAAGCAGCGGTGCAGGTGTGATCATAACGCCCCATGTCACCACATCACTGGCACCTGTATGTGTCCTGCAGGCTGGAGAGGGTTGCACTGCGAGAAAAGTAATTTTCCAAAGGGGGGCCAATGGCTATCTTGTTTTTATCTGTCAGATTGCCCCCTTTTGGCAGATCCAGCATACTGTAACTCATGTGTGCTCTTTCAGTTTGTTTACCCGGTTCATACGGGAAGCGATGTGCTCAGCAATGCCACTGTCCTGGCAGCACTTCCTGTAACCATGTGACCGGGGAGTGTGGCTGCCCACCTGGGTTTACTGGTAACGGCTGTGAGCGAAGTGAGTGATTATCTTCTGATCTCATTACACTTATGTTGAAATGTGTTTGACAGCATATCAGTTGTTAAACACTAATCCTGATGTGTCCTGGATCTCAAAGGTTGTTTTGTTCCTCTGCTCTGCAGTGTGTCAGTCAGGCATGTTTGGACTGAAGTGTAATCAGGTGTGCCAGTGCTCTGAGGTTAATCAGCTCTGTCACCCCGTCACTGGTGTCTGCTACTGTGCTCCAGGATATCATGGCAGCAAGTGTGATACAGGTGTGCCCTTCATGATCTCACCTTCTTTCATCTTAATAAGTCCTATGTATATACTGAGATGAACAGTAAGGATTCCATATGTAACAATATGGCTATATGGAAAAAAATATATTAATTATTTTCCGAATAGTACACCAGACAGGTAAAATATGCTTTTATGTATTTGTATACAGGCACTATTGTGTCACCGGTGTTGATTTTTATTAAAACGAATGGCTTTACAAAGAGGTTAACATTAACTAAGATTAATAAAAGCTTTATATGTTCATTAGTTTTCTGTAATTTCAACATTTTACTGATAATTATTAAATCAAAAGTTGTTGTTAATTATATTAATGACCTGAGCTTATCATGAACTAACAGACAGTTGTATTTTTATTAACTAATGTTAACAAATATTAATAAATACTGTAACAAACGTATTGCTCATTGAGAGGTAATGTAAGTTAACGCATTAAACACCATTAACTAATGGAACCTTATTGTAATTTGTTACCAAACTAACAGATTTTATCTTTTTTCTTTTATTCTTGTCGTATTAAAAACTTTTTTTACATACATACTTTTTAATAATTTTTTCAAAAATTTTTCAAACACCTTTTAATATATAGATTTTGTTTTATCTTTGGCCTAGATTATGAAATCAAAAACTTTTAAATTAATTACATCTTTAAAAAACCTATACAATTCACTCAATTAATATGTGGCATCATTGCCATCACAAATACAACTTTATTGTGTGTAATTTCCAATCAATCTGTAATTGTCTAATTATGCATGTTACTTAATTATAAGTATTTAGGATATAAAAGCTATGAAATTAGTCTTAGCAAGACAGGAAACATGTTTAAAAGTAATTTGTATTAGTGGCCAAAATGCCCATTGTTGAAGAAACATTCACATGCTGTAAAGTTTTAAAGAAGTAAATCGATATTACTACATAGATTACTGCATAGATGTTGTACCCATGATGCCTTGTTGTTTTAGAGTGTGCGGTAGGCCGTTATGGTCCCAACTGCGAGCAGGAGTGCCATTGTCTGAATAAAGGAGTGTGCAAGACCAGCACTGGCACCTGTACCTGCCCACCGGGATTCATTGGGCCAAACTGCAATATCAGTCAGTCACACTTTTACAATTTTTAATCATTGTTCTTTAACAAATATCGTCTCATTTCCAGAATTTTTCATTTTAATTTTTAAAAAAAAAAAAGGTTAGTGTAATCACTAACAGACTGCTCTCTCTCTCTAAAGCCTGTCCATCAGGGCGTTACGGGCAAGACTGTGCACGAGTGGCTTTGTGTGGTGAAGGGGCCAGGAGTGATCCGGTCACAGGCAGATGCGTGTGCAAAGCAGGCCAGCGAGGGGAAGACTGTGGGAAAGGTCTGACTGTATTCCTGATAAAAGTAATGTTGAAGGGATTGACTAATGTTTTGCTGAATTTGTATGAAATAAGCCGATGAAGAGTAATTGTGTCTCAGGTTGTCCTAGGGGCTGGTTTGGCGAGGACTGTGCTCAGCGCTGTCACTGCAGTAATGGAGGACTGTGTGACGCGGTTACAGGAAACTGCACCTGTGGGCTGGGCTGGACAGGAAACTGCTGTGATAGAGGTCAGCTGATTGTGCACAGTTCACCCGAACATAGAAATTCTGCAAAATATGCAGCTTTTATCAATACAATAAAAACACAGTGTGACTAAGGATGCAGCGATATAAAAAAATTCAAGCCAATATTGATAAGCCAAAAATTATTTTTAGACAAAATGTAAAATTCTAAAATAATGAAATAATTTTTGATAAAATATTTTTTTATATTATAAATAATATATCTATGTCGTGTATTAAAATAAATTAATGAAATACTATAATACTATTATAAATATACCTATAATATAATATAAATTATTATATCATAATAATATAAATAATGTTTAAAATGTTGAATGTTACATTATGAAAAATGGAAATAATAGATTATTAAATTCTGTTTAAATGTGTTGATGTGTTGATCAGAGTGTCCCAGAGGCCGGTATGGGGCTGACTGCAGGGAAGTATGTGATTGTAAAAATAATGGCACCTGTGACAGAGTGACGGGCGAGTGTCACTGTCCTCCTGGGTACTACGGACACCTCTGTGAACATGGTGAGAAAACGCAGCATCTGTTTCATCTAATTTTAGTCCATTTTGTAATGATACTGATTCAGGTGTTTTTTTTTTAATCAAAAGCATGCCCTGTTGGTTTCCATGGACATCGCTGCCAGCTTTTGTGTGACTGCCGTGCCAATGCACCTTGTGACTCTGCAACTGGCCGCTGCTTCTGTCCTCCAGGTTATCAAGGACTCCGCTGTGATAGAGGTGCAGAGGATATCGGTGTTTTATCATCAATGTCTTTATAACAATGCTTTGAATAGAAAGTTTTAAAAATCTTTTGCAAATGTCTTTGCAAAAGATTTCAAAAAAATGCATTTGTTTGAAATATTAGAATTTTGTAAATGTCTTTACTGTTACTTTCAGTCAAACATATGCATCCTTGCTGAGTAAAAGTATAGATTTTTTTTAATGATAAATGATAGTCCATATCTATACATCTGAATGCATCTGTACTATGTATATATATATATGCATACATATATCTGTACATGTACGCATGTATATATGCACACATTTATTGTATCTGAATATTATGTAAACTGTATGTTTATGTTTCAGAGTGTGATCCAGGCAAATTTGGGCCTAATTGTGTCCACATATGTGACTGTGACGGAGACACACCATGTTACCCTGTCAGTGGCAGGTGTCTGTGTGCACCTGGGAAAATGGGATCTCGCTGTGATATAGGTAAGCCCTCCACCGAATTTGTGTCACTTAATTTTTTTCTTTAGTCATTTAGTCAAAAATGTCTTTTTGCATTCCCATCAGACTGTGGAGTGAATCGATTTGGACCTGACTGCTCAGAGAGATGTGAGTGTCACAACGGAGGTCAATGCAATCCACGCAATGGACGCTGCACCTGTCTTAACAGCTGGGTCGGACCGAGCTGTCAAGAGGGTAATTTCACTGGTAATTCACAATAACCTTCACTTTTTACAGCAATCTCAAATAACAACTTTCCTGTGTAATGCTTTTTTTATAACAGGGCTCATGTCTATTCAGAATACTAGCAGAAGCAAAAGGAAGGACTCGTCAGTATAGCAATCTCACGGTTTCTTACCCAGTTCAATAACAGACACCGACAGTTTCACTGACTGTAAACTGACCTGGCTTGAATTTGTGAGTGGACTCTTGGCTAAAATTGAAGGCTTGTAGCATTTTTTTTTTTTTTTTAGATCTTTGAACACAAAAGTCCACCAAACCGTCAGATGACTCTAACAAGGACAAACTTCCAAGGTGGAGACTTCCATTATATAGTCAATAAATGATATACTTTCTTGTGGAAAAGTGGACAACATGAAGTCCAAAATGGAGAAGACTATTCATATTGAAGTTCCTCCTGGATGAGGACAAATTCAAAGAGTTTTTTCAGCATCAGTTCTGCTCAGGGAGATTGAACTTCCTGATGACTTCAGTTTAACTCTAATCAAGAAAAGCACCAAATCAAGGCCTTCGCTTCACCTGAAATTGAAGTGAATCCCACTGTCACTGTGATCTTAAACAGGGCTTAAAGGGATAGTGCACCCAGACTTCTGCTATCATTTATATAACCTCATTTTATGGTTTTGTATCCATTTAACCCCAGGTTTTATCTTGAGTGTGGATATTTGGAATTGTCGGTAGAGACTTTGATTATCTTATATCATTCATGAACGTTGTCAATTTCTTTAACATTTAAGTAGAATTTTGCGCAAATTTGTTACTACGGTGTATAATATTTAGGCGTTGATGTATGTTGTCCATATTTCAAGTAATACAAAAAATATGAAACTGGAGTACATTTTTACCTGTGTACTGTATGAATGTATGCTTAATGTGTGAATTCTTGTGTACAATTTTATTTGAAAGAAAACTGTACTGTAAACCTTATAATCACTATGATTCCTGTTATACTGAACCAGTGTTTTGTCCTTTTAGGGTTTTTGCTACAGCTTTATTTTTGTACAGGACCTTCTCCACATTATGCATTTGTGAAGTGTGATTTGCATTCTCAGTGCAGACTATGAACTCAAAGAAAATTTATATTTCAATATTTCTGCAGCTAAGCCACGACCAAAGATAGCACTTAAAACTTTTTTTAAACAACCATGGTTGATGCTTTTTCTTTGTTTTGTAATGGTTGGTTTTCTGGAAGCTTACAAATGTTTTATTCATGATTCAGCGTCTCTAAGGGGTATAGAAATAGGCGTTGAATTTTTAAAGAATGTTTTTGCTAACTGCAGTTAAAGAATTATGCTGTTCTGTGTGCACTTAAGATGTTTAATGGGCAGAAATAAGCACAAGAATACTGGCATTACTTTGCCATTTGCATGATTGAACTATAATTCTTTAGATTTACAAAAAAAAATGTCTTTATGCTTTTTTTTCTGTTTTTCAGAACAAAATACTGTTTGTTTTATTACAAATAATAATAAATTATTGGCACCCTGTAATGCTTTAAAATAATTTACAATAGATTTTTAAGAGGAAAAAAGGGTATATCATACATATTACACATTTACACATATTTTGGACACTTAACCAATAAATAAATGTATTCCCTTTGTGGTCTTTAGACACATAAAACACAAAGACTAAATTAAAGAATTTTAGAATAATTTATTTTCAGATGTTTGAAGCGCTACATTTTTTTTTTCAAGCACAATGTTATAAGCAATAATTGCCAATGAAAAAATAAATGAAGGCAAATGTGATAATGCTCAATAAGACCAGTATAGTATATATTTAGATTATATACATGTTATCAAACCATTCCATTATGTATCTACAGAAATCAACTTAACTTAATGCATATCTGTAACAGTAATGGTCATATTACAGTTAACAAATGTCAGAATTATAGGTTATACCAAAAAACAGCAATCTTATCAAATCAGCTTCAAAACATCAGATTTCCTGTACATACAGTTACTCCTGTTGACAATATTGGACTACTTTTTTTTAAATAATTTTACAGCAAAGTATTCAACTTAGGCTCCTTCATCAACAACCTCTGTCTTTGCAGGGGAGGAGGGGGACTGTACACCAACAATTTCTCATTCAGTGATGTTTATCCTCCACATGACTAAACTGGTAAAACTGGTTCAATTTTACCATCTAATTACTGACAACATATTATGACTTCCTGAGCAAAAGCAAACCACTAACATCTTAAACGATAGATGCAGCCTGACTCAACATAAAAAATGACAAATATAAGGACATTTACTATGACCCTCAGCTAAAGGCAACTGAAGTAACGCCTTCCACTTCTATCAGATCCTGTGGTCTTTGGTTAAAGTGCTACTTCAAAAATCCTTACGAATATTATGAATAATCTCTCTGATTTTTTCTTGTTAAACAGTATGTTTGACGCATTTCCTCTCTTAAGACAGGATGTAGCTCAGACAACAATCAAAACCCTTATAAGATGCATTACATTCCAACTACAGGTCAACACTTTCATACCCAGCCAAGCATAAGCATTGTTCTACACTAAAATAATAGGCCATTATTAAAATTCATTACTATGTACACGCAGCCAACTGTATTGCAACTCTTTAATACATAAATTCAGTAAAAAGTCCATTCATATTGAAATGAGTGTCAGAATATGTTGAACTGCCTTGATATGTTGTGAATTTATTTTGGCATTTATTTTAAAGTTAATAACTATGATCACATATAAATTACTCCATAAAGAATCTGTCACTCCCACCAGGTTATGCTCTCCATTCACCACTGATGGTTTTAAAAAGCCATAATGCATACACATACTGGTACAGATGAAACATGCTAAACAAATGGTTGCAAGCACTGAATATTTTGCATTAGTACTAAATAAGGAATATAATCTAGACAGCAAATTACCACTGTCCTAATCACTGGCTTACTCGTTTGAAAATGTCCAAGATATGATTTACCACTTTTATAGACACATCTGGAATTATGTTTCATGGAAAATAACTTGCACTAAGAAGAAAATATCCACTGCCTTGCAAATATTATTGTAAATTATCATTAATCAAAAGCAACAGTTAATTTAAAGCCTTTTTCGAATGAGTAATGTAAAATTTAATGTAGTAGGCTAATTTGGAGCGAGCCAGTAGAGGGCGCCATTGGACGAAAAAAAATCGTAGTTAAGACGCACACAACAGATACAACGAGGACAACAAACATTAAACATGACAAGGTAAACTGACAAATAACAACAAATAGTATAACACCTTAATGCCTTCAAAAAAGACAGGCTTGTCTCAAAATTATTCTGAAAACTGTTAAAATAAAGAAATAATAACAGAGATTTCCACATACATTGAAAACGACTTAAAGTACACAACATTCAGGCATAAAACATGAGGAGTTCCAAATAACATTTTAAACAATAGGTCACGTGGTCAAGTGGTTTGAAGGTAACAGTAGGGCAGATCGAGCACAGAAATTTCTTTGGTTTCAGCCCGACGAAGCGATGACAAATGAGCACAGACCACCACTTAACTACTGTCTGTCTACATTGTATTAGGTCATTTGCTTCTTAGAAAAGGTTTTAAAAGTAAAAAGAACAATGAGTTAACAAACACTTTCTGATATTGCACATTTGTTGAGGCCTGTTTTTGATCTCTATTTAATATTTCGGACAGTCTTTATACAGTATTATATGTAACTCAGATGGCTTCCCCTTTCTATGTTTAGAACTAAAACACAGCCAGAATTGATATAGCTTGTAGTATAAATGAAGTCTTGTAAACAAGCACTAGATTGGCTAACAATTTTGGTATAAAACCAGAGATGAGTAACATCAAATGCCTTATTTAGTTTGTTCAGTCATGTAACTTTCTGCATTCACCAAAGTGCTTCATCAGCTTCATTACTTTCTGTGAGCTTACGCAAATGTATTTGTTTTCCAACATGTAGGAAAAAAGCAAGTGCCATGGCCAGATCTCATGCATTTCTAGAGTAAGTACAAATTCTGGATCTCTAATACGGCACTTCTTAGTGTTTACTACAAGGGGACAAAGGGGAGGAGGAAGTGAGGCGGTGGTTTCTTGGTGGTTGGAGTGGCGTTCTGCTTATTGAGCCGGCCTAGCTGATTTGTATGTGAGCATGCTTCCCTTCTGCCCGTGCGGTTCTTGGCCTCCTCTCAGGCTAATGTCGGCAGACTTCAAGTAGTGTGTGAGTAGGCTTCTCCTGCAGGACCTGTGACAGTGCTGGTCCCATGAGCCAATGTTTTTTCAGTCAAAGCTCAGAGAAATAAGCAGGTTGACCCAGTGTCACTGGCTTTCCTTTTAAGACCGGTAGTCCTTTTTACTGTAGGGCTTGTTGCCTAGGATACTGTCCATTTCATGTATAATTGATGATGATAATTTTGGAAGAACCTGGAAGAATGTTGGGCTGAAGTTTAATGTGTTTTTCAACTTTACAAATTCATTAACAACAAGCACCTAATGTTTTTATGTTACCTTTTCCATTTTTGCAGTTTTATAATTGATTTAATGTTGTCTGAAAAGATTATAATGGGCTGTTTAATGTCAGGCTGTATATTGAGAATTTTCACCATATAGAAGGGCTGCATGACTAATCTGCTTGCTATGTGTTTATTTGTACTCAAGCTGCTCATGATGACCCAGTGTTTTCAAAGTCTTGGAGTGGCACAATTAACAATAAATGCTTCGCACAAACTCATCTTTGTGTCTGCTCTGAGTTTGAGTCACTTATAATGTGCATTTGGGAATGCAACATGCATCAACCATCTTCCCAAACTTGTAACGACAAGCATTTATAACCCATCTGCTGTCAACACGAGAAGCTTTTAAGGGCTCCTTGAGGTTTACCTCCAAAATAAAAGTTAAAGATAGTTTAACATTTAAAAATGAAGAAATTTGTATATTCGTTGTACTGTAAAATAAAATTCTTATTATTACATTGTTTTTTAAATACTCAATTTTTTATTTTACAGTAATTCAACAGCTAGTACAACAGTAGTACAACTGTAATAGTAATACAATAAAATACAATAATTTTACAGTTATATTACAATAGTAATATTACTTTTTATTTAGTAATCATATTATTCATATTTTCTAAATTATTTTATTATAATTACATTACGTATCCTATTGATTTAAAAATAAAATATTTTCTTCTGCCCAAAAATGTTTATTTATAACCACAATTTGTATAAAAAATTTCTTAATGCTAATTTTCACAGCTTGTTATGTCACATTGTTCTTGTGCCACTGCCATTTGCAAAAACCTCAGCATTTCATCTACTGCATTTCTGTTAACAGAATGAAAAGCTTTGTTCATGTATGTATCCTGCTGTGAGTGGCTCACCTGAATGGCTCCTATGTTCTCCATCAGCTGTACAGTGCTGGAGGCCCCCAGCAGCACACAGCTCACCCCCTCATTCCTCAGACACCACGCTAGAGACACACCAAAGCACAGATACTTCACATCTCTCTAAACACTCGAAACAGTCAACAGAAAGAGTCTAGAGTCTACTGTAAATGTGAAAGCCATTCGAAAACTCAACCAGAAATTCAGCCCCAGGTAAAAGAGCTAATTCTAGATATTAGATTATCTAAGGAAAGATGAAAGCAATTCAGACCTGTGTGCTTTTTATATAACCAACAATGTCAGAACACTGAACAGAAAAAAGACGGAGGTAGGTGTACTTGACAGAGTGCTAACATGTGTGGGCATTAAACTTGAACTAAGCAGTTACTGCTAAAGCAGGTGCATTTTAAGTTATAAAAATAAACTTGAGTTTTGTTCCATTACAACCGACACACAGGAGAAGCATATTTTAGGCTCGCATTTTCAGCTATTAAACTCACTTGTTTTAAGTTTGAACAACTTATTTATTCAAGTTAATGCATGTTCCTTGTCTTACTGTACAGTAAATCTACAACATTTTTTATCACTGAATATCCTGTTTCAAACTGAGCTGAACTTTGACGTGTTAAAAAACAGGTTGCAGAAAGCCACATCACATTAAAACCATCACACCACAAGAACAGACACACAGTCACATCAAGTGCCAAACAATGTGCATCTGGTCTGCAGTTATCAGTCAGCACTAGCCTACTGAACCCCTGCTGTTACTCTGACCTTTACTGCTCTATTAAATAAGGTTATACAGTATAAATGATTAGCATGGATTCAAGGAACAAAACCTGAAGCAACACAGGCAAACCTTGTTGCAGTTATCTGTGTTTCCCCTTTGATGAATGATAGTAGTCATCAGTTGAATGTTTTAAATGCTTACTGTGCTTTACACAACTAGGACATGTTCCTGGACTGACATCATTTGTTGTTCCTATCAAGCAAACACTAACCTCTGCACTTTTGGGACAGGTTTAGTGTAAAGATAATCTCACATTGGCAGATTTTTGAATTTTAGTCTGGTCCATATTACAACTTATTCTACCCAAGAACAGCCCACTAGGATAGGAAGAGACCACCTGAACAACATATAATAACACAAAGACCCACAGGTAACTCTGCCTTACTGAAATACACAATCGAAAGAAAGGTGCAAAAGCTGTCACTGTGGTGGTATTCCTTCAAAGGGTACACCTTTGTACTTTATTTAACTCTAAAGGGTGTGAATTAGTACATTAAGTATAGGTAGATTTCAACAAATACATATCCTCTCAATAAAGAAAAATGCTTTTTCCCCCAATAATAATAATGTAATTCCAGCATGACTTAATAGGGCCATATTGGTCAACCAAACCTTGTCCCATGGCATCAGGTCCGTAAATGGACTATGTTAAAACCTCTGATTGGTTAATAAGGAAGTTCAGGAACAGAAACAGACATTTAACAGACGCAAGACTGTCCAACACAAGACCCCAGACAAAAAGACACATGACAGAAGCAAGAGACGAGGACAGACAGCCTGTCCTGAGCTCCAGGCAGGCAGACAGACCAGACAGACAGAAAGAGAGAGAGCAGCAAAGCCCAGGCAGAATTACCGATGGCCAGCTGGGGCAGCGTGCAGCCCAGCCGCTCCGCAATGGCCTGCAACTCTTTCAGCTTTGCCTGCTGACGGCGGCCTTCCTCACTCAGGATCTTGTCCTTCAACCACTGGTAGCCCTGTTTCAAACAGACAGCACACCTGCTCAGAGAGCCACACGCCACCGGCTGATGAGCCACAGGAATAGCTGCTGGATATTCATTGTGTTTGTGAAGTAATGATGGAATGGATGAGATCTGCACACACAGCCACATGAACATGTTTTATGAGCGGGTGCTGATGGGATAGTGCGGTGGGAATGTGATGGGTACCAGCTGCCTAAAGGTGGTGAACATTATACTTCTCCAACTTTTGCTCAAATGATAATGCTCTCACAAGAAATAGGACAGGGTTATGTTGTAGACATCAATTATTAATTAAGTTGTATAATGTTGTAATTTATTATACTTACTGCTAGACGAAAGCACATCTCACATTAAAAAACTGTATGCTGCTATTTTTTTTCCATGGATCACACAAAAAAATATTTTTTAAAGAATTTTCCCATACACTATTGTTCAAAATTTTAATGGTTGATAATATTGTATGTTTTTGAAAGAAGTCTCGTGTGCTCACCAAGACTGCATTTATTTGATTAAAAGTGCAGCAAAAATTTACAATTTACAATAAAAGTTTTCTATTTGAATACCATTTAAAATATAATTTATTCCTGCAATATCAAAGCTGAATTTTCAGCAACATTACTCCAGTCTTCAGTGTCACGTGATCCTTCAGAAATCATTTTAATATGCTGATTTGCTGCCTAAGAAACATTTCTTTGTTGAAACCGTGATGCAGTTTTATCAGGATTCTTTGATGAATAGAAAGTTCAAAGGAACAGAATTTATTTAATATTTATTTTACGACATTATAAATGGTATCTTTACCGTCACTTTTGATCAACGCACACCCAAACTTTTAAACGCTAATGTCGATTTTAGTATAGTGTAAATAACAGCAGAATTACAATTTTGGGGTGACATTTTTAAATTATTAACAAGTACAAAACTGTAAAATATTTAATTTAATCCACAAATAAATTCTTGAAGACATGCATGCTACTTTCATATTTTTTTATACTTTTCAATGGAATATGTATAGAGTATGTATGCGTTTGGATTTTAATGCTGTTTTTTTACTTCATGTTTGTAATTTTGTTGCTTCCATACTTAATTCTAATCATGTCAATCATGTATTATCATGCTAATTATTTATATTTAAAAATATTCATGTGTACTTCAGGAGAATCTGCTATTGACATGTTGGACATGTGTTGCAGTCTACTTACATCTGCATGTATTCTTATGCATACAATGCAATGTACAGTAAATAAAATCATTCGGAAATCAAAAGCACTCAATGGCTGTGTGTAAAATATGTATGGAAAGGCACTATATATCAAAGCAAAGAAAAGAGGAGAAACACAAAAGTGTTTGTGCATTCATCTACACGCATATGTGCAGATGAGTTGGAGCACTTCACAATCAGATAAAGTGATCTCAAGCAAGGCCTTCATTTAAAACACACAGTCATCAATGAAGACCACCACCGACAACAGTCAGGACAGACCAACAGGAGTGCTGAGAGACTGTAACACATAGCCGAGGAATACCTTGAGGGAGGCTCTGGAATAAGGAGGCACACCGCTGTCATACTTTCCTGAGATGATCCCACACGCCAGCGGAGACCACGTCATGGCGCCCACACCTGCACATACAACATTGTGACATACTATGAACCAGCCACCCTTACATCAACTCTGTTACTTCATTTCAAGAAAAATGATGCTTCTCTAGTGAAAACACACATACCTATCTTATGGAAGAGTTCAGGCAGCTGTACTTCCACCTTCTCTCTCTGAAACATGTGATATTCGGCCTGCTCACAGACAGGTGGGATCAGGTTAAACTGTCGTGCCACTGAGTATGCCTCCTGAAAAACATACAATAGTACACACAGATTCAGAGCTGCTCATAATAGAACAATTTTTCAGTGCCTTAGCCAAACAACAGAGCAGATGACATTGGGACAAAAATATTTTTATTGTGACCAGGAATTAAGAATTAGTTCCCAAGAATTATTTTGGGAACTAATCAGTACAATATAGCCATGGTTTACTAAAATGAGGGAGCCAATTAGAACAACGTGCCAGGATTTACTAAAACAATGGAACAAATTAGTATAAAGTGGCCACAATTTACTAAAATGATGGAACAAATTAGTACAACATTTTACTAGACAATTTACTAGAACTAGTGAACGAGTTAGTGTGACCACGATTAACTAACATGAGGAATGAATTAACAATGTAGCTGCAATTAACTAAAACATGGCAACAAATTTGCAATTTGTGGTTATGTATATGGTCATGTAATATATCACTGATTCCTGAGATAAGGGACAAAACATGTTTTTATTTCTTATTTTTACTGATACATTATTTATAAATGTATATATTTGTAATATTAAACATATATAACCCTATGTTCTTTGAGAACACAGACATATTATCATGTAGTTCTGCTCATGTTTGACTATTTTAGAACAATAAATTGAAAATAATAATAAAATCTTTATTTCAAAATTAACAGAAACCTTCATCTGACAGTGTTAAAAACTGACGGAGTTGACAAAGGTCCAACTGAGGTTACAACAACTGATTGACAAGACAACAAATTAAGACAACTAACTAATTTTTCAACTGTTATTTAATTTAATACAAAAATCCTTTCAGTGGATGTCTCAATCTGAGTCTCCAGTAGCTCACAAAATACAAGAAGCTTATGTTCCATTCAGTGTAATGGTCAGTATTTTTATGTGCTGCCCTGTAGCAGCAACAGAAATGCTCCTAATATGAATCCAAAGGATCTTTAAACCCCATCAGTTATGAAATTGTATTTGTGCCTGACCTGCATGACTAAGGCAGTGGTCAACTGGCATGTTCGCTCTCTATGAAGTCCATTACATCAGGATTTACTATTGCCGTGATCTCATGTGACAGGTTGTAAAATAAGTAAGGCATGTAAATCAGGCCAAATATGTATGTAAATAAAATCATGAAACAACAATTTCCAATATGCAAAACATATATTATATCACTATATAAAGAGTTTTGAGAGCATTTGTCAACTCCGTCAGCTTACAAGTCAACACTGTCAGACAAGTTTTACTTTTTGTATTGTTTGACACATTACAGATCACTGCCTTTCAATATAAATGTATATTTTTGAATTTGTTGCATTTTTTAACACTTTGTTTGGCAGTTTTACATTGCGAACTCATGCTGAGGACAGGTTAAATTACATGTATTTCCAAGTGTAGAGCATGCGATTGGATGTATTTTAATAATACTAAAGAAATTATTAAAATAAAAGCAATACAGATTTCCTTTAGATGTAACTTTAAGTACTTTTATTTTGAAGTATTTCTAACATAAATAGGGCTTTCGTGTGTAGGACATGTTTTGTACCTAATCTCAAGGAATATGAATACGAATTATATATAGATATAATATATATATATATCTATATATATATATATATATATATTATAACGCAAAAAAGGTAAATTTGTAGCTACGTAATGCGTTAATACATGAATTTGCATAATGCTTATATATTCGAATAACTTTTAATGACAGCAAAGGAGATGCCTGAAAACAACCTGAAAATATCTATAATATTTATTTTACTGAAAACAAAAAATCTTTTTTGCTAAACAATTCCCTGTGCTTTCAAACCCACCATGATCTCCATGGAGCTCCAGCGGGACGTGCCCCAATACATGGCCATTCCCTGGTTAATCACATGGGTCATCGCTCGGACCGTCTCTGCCAATCACAATATTAACAATCAAAGTCTGGGCAACACTCAGATATTGAGGGACCGAGGAACAAAAGCAGATGTGATCAGAGAGTATCTGAGAGATAGTAAGACGACCGCAATACACCTAGCTAGTAAAAAAACAAGGACAAATATAATGGTAAAGTAATGGAAGTGGAGCAGAAGTAGATTCTGAGAAAGGCTAAGAGCAACAAAGGCCATTATTCATATTTTCTTTATACAAAGTGACAGGGCATTAGAAATGGCCTGAAGGTTATGCATGTTATAGTAACTCTACTCAAAGAGTTTCTCAGTGGGCGGAAAATAAATCAGAGTGCAACTCCGGACTGCATGACATCTCCACAAGGCTGCATTTCATTGACATTTAGCAGAGGAGCAATTTTCCACGGTCCAACCTACAATCTACTTCATGTCATGAGATTATTATACACTGCTGCATGAACATACCCTATTATGAGAAAGGAGCCAGATAAAATGGCTAAAATAAAACTCTATGTTAATAATAGAAGATATCTGTCAAGTACTATAGAGGTGTCACACCATGGGCCATTATTTTGAACAGTAGTTTCACACAAACATTCATTTAAGAAGCAGTAGCAGGTCTCCCTCCTTCAGACTTAGATTCTCGAAAAAGTTTTGATTAGTAACATTTTTAAGGATTCCAAAAAACTACTTGTTTAAAAATGCATTTTGTGGGTCTATACACTCCCTTTTTTAGAGACCCACATTAGATGCCAATATATTTAATGTGTTCCTATTCACATAATTTAATGTTACACATTTCTGTATTTTATAGTTTAATGATGAGGCCACACCACAAGAAATTCCCAAATATTAATAAAAACTGCAAAAAAAAAAATATATATATAATAATAAAACATAATCAAATAGGTCATATATTATGAAAAAGTAAAAACACTGCAGGCAGGAAAGGACAGCATTCACAAACCTATAGTAAATCAAATTTCCAATCTGTACTAACATATGAAGACAAACTATGTGTTCATATGGTAGAATATCTGCAATTTACCAGTTTAAAGTGGGATCTGCTAAGCAGCTTTTGTCTTTTTTAAGATTGATGAATAATATCACTGTAAACCATTAGTAGACAAAGAGAAAATATCAAAAAAGACTAAATACAAAGACAGACACATGCAAAAAAGAGAGCAGTCACTTGCAGTAATAAAATATTCACATGCAGGGAAGCCGAGGACACTGCAGTCAATCATCTTGCAAAAAATATTTTTTTAGTGGTTTTAAGAAAATCTAAAGATTAGGCTAAAGCGAAGTATGAGCGGAAGCTGGTTAAATTGCTTCAATGTATTTAATTATTAACCTTTCATTATAATATGTATGTTATATGCCACTGTATTGAACTATGTTTGAACTGACAGAAAACAAAAATTTAAAAAAAGAAGCGAAGCCCAAAAATAAATTATCCACTTGGCATCTACATGACAAGTACATTCCTAAGAAAAATTAATAATGGAGAAGATATTCAAATTGAATGAAAATGCATGGTAATTATATATATATAAAAAAAAACAACAACAAAAAAAGAGACACTATAATCACAGGTCAGTAAGATGCAATGACCTTCTCCAAATTTCACTTGCAAGATGGACAGGATAGTCAAAGAAATCAATCATTCTACAGCATACCAGGTTTAAGAGGAACTTCTGGAAATCTTCAGCATTTTATGGACATAGTCAGGTTTCTCACACCAGGATAAGAGGGCAAACTATCACAAATCAAAGCCATAAAATGCTTTTGGAGACAAGAGGTCAAAACGCTCACTGAGGGTACCATGTACCTTCTATGATGAATGTTCTTGATTTTGAAGTGTTAAATGGATCTCCTGGTGATAAACAAACAAACAAAAGACTGTGAAAAGAGGTTTACCAACCAGCAAATGGAATGAAATCTCTGAAGAAGAAAAAAAAGGCAGCAGAACTGGACCAGAGCGGATTCTGCAAATCCCAGGGTAATGGGACCACGCTTGAACTCTTGGAGGTCTGTGCACAAGCACGAGCAATCATGTCTACATGACCATGACCTCAGAAGCATCAGGCTCAGTCCCTGACATTAATCAATCTATCCACATACCCCTCACAGCTGTACAGCATGGTATCGTCACACTAACTTAGTTAGATGTTGACTGAGCTTAACTTGCATTGAACTTGTATTCCTTTAATATCTCACCATTCTTAAGGAGAAGAGCATTATCAGCAAATCAGGACTTTAAGGAAATGAGGTGACAAAATCATGTTGGTCTGACTCCAATAAAATTACCATGCTATAGTGCTGTGAATATGCTATTTAAGTAACCTAAGGTCTTTCAGTCATGCTGCTTCAGTTGTTTAGCCCTCTAAACTATTGCTTGCTATTATAAAAGATATACTGCGACGAGATGTAGATGTAAAAGTCCATTTAATGCGTTTGTAAAACTCACCAAAAGCAAGAGCATGCACTCTTCCTCGACTAAATAACAGCTTGACTGCATAATGGATGCAACTGCTGTGATGCAAATTGAATCATCTTGACAGAACACTTAGACAACATGCTCCATTCACTGCTCAACGTTCTGAGATAGACGATTCATTATTCTGTATGACGTTGTAGTTTATTACAAAATGAATGGGATGATTAGACTCTTTTTGGAACTTTTGCACCTTAAAGGTTAAACAACTCTCTGCCATTGGTCTCAATGTGTTTGATCTCTTTTATGTGTTGAGAGCTATGTGGCTGGTCTGATATGGTCCCATGCTTCAGCGCAAAGCAGTTAAGTGAGCAGCCATTCCAGTGCTGGGAGTCAAAGATGCAAAAACTATCCCAGCATCCCTCAAGCACACCTACCTTCCATTGGTGTGTTGGGGTCGGGTCTGTTAGCAAACACTACGTCCACATACTCTAACTGAAGTCTCTCCAGTGACGCCCTTAGACCTGAAGGTCAGAAAAACAAAGTACTATTTAAAGCTGAAATAAGTCATTTTTTGTGTTATACTACATTTTCTTATCTTTTCATTTCTGGCTGGTGACTAGCAGCTAAATTATACAATGCAGCATTAAATTAGCACTGTACACATCTTGAATGAAGAACTTTATGGGGTTAAAACATGACATTGTGGATTTTTACATTTACAATATAAAATGCAATCATGAATATTTCTAACTTGACTTACCCTCTATTATGTGTTTTCTAGACAAGCCTCTCTCTGTTTCTGCTCTGAAAAATAAACAAGAACGTGACATCCACACATTTAAATATTATTAAGGTGAATGGTTCTTTAACTTTTTTTAAACCTTGCAATTTTTAATCAAAAGGTCAACTTGACATTTCTGCGAACAACAGACTTCTCTATGGTGATGTATGGCAGACTTCTCCAATCATTTAATCTGCTTAAATCCCGTCCCTTTCTTAAAATCAACAGCAGGATTGTATTCAGATCTGCTTTAATCAAATTAACAAACAATGGACAGAAGTCCCCACCCAAGTTTTTTTTTTCTTTTCTCTAATCCTTTTTGTTTGGATGTACATAATACAGAAAAAAAAGAACAGTCACTACTTCCGTTTCATCACCACTTTAATGTGATGCTGACGTGCAGTGGTGCACACATTATAAGATCTTTATAAGATATGATCTTCCTCAGGTAAATTTACTAAAGGTCACAGTTAATATGGCCACTGTTTCTGTATGTGAAACTAATTATTATCCAAATGTGAGCACAGTGGTAATTTAAACCCATTAATGTTTGATGGTGACCTCACATCAGTGCTCAGCTTTGGCCTTTAATTTGCCCTGAGTGAAAGAGCACAGCTCAGAGGGGGGATTCGACCTGGATCGTTCTCCAGTGAGGGTCTGCAGGACTTCCTTTACTATATCCCACACAGCTTCACTCGTACTCGTATGAAAGAGACTATCATTAACTTGCTTCCCCTGTTGCTCTCACAGTCAGGGAAAGATATGAATCATCGTTAACCTCTATCTGACACACACACACACACACACACACACACACACACAGGCACAGCACTTACTTTCCACCCCAGTATATCTTGGTGGTGATGACCAAACTGGAACGTCTATGAAAGACAGGAGACAAAGTGGTTGAAAGCGAAACAAAGGCAAAGACGGGCCAGACATCATGATGATGATTGATGGGTAAACAACGATGTCAATTTAGGCTTCAGGAAATGACACCGTAGTTACACTGTATTCCAGGTAATGAAAAGTCCAGGAACCACTGTATTTGAACATAATAGCCAGGGTTTTAAATTTAAAATTAATTCTATAATATGCATATTATATTATATTGTATTATTATATTGAAAATTCAGCTTTGCCATCACAGAGTTTAAAAATTATTGATTTTAAAAATATACTAAAATAGAAATTATATACGGGTTCGCGGGTCCTTAAAAAAGTCTTAAAGGGGTCATATGATGTTGGTAAAAAGAGCATTATTTTGTGTATTTTGGTGTAATGAAATGTGTTTTATGCGGTTTAAGGTAAAAAAAACACAATATTTTCCACATACTCTACATTATTGTTTCTCCCCTATGCCCCACCTTTCTGAAACACGTCGATTTTTTTACAAAGATCATCGGTCTGAAAAGCGATGTGTGCTTTGATTGGCCAGCTATCCAGTGCGTTGTATACCTCAATACCGCGAATACCTCAAGCGTGTGACGGAAATGTTACGCCCCTTACCATATTGTGATGATGCCATGTCAGGCCGGAGCGATGATTCAAAAACATGAAACCCATTATAAACGAGGCATTCATTGCATCAGTGGGGACATAATTAGGATTATAATGACTTATACTGTCTTTATAACATAAAACACTGTCTGCATTTGTGATCGGAGAAAGACAAACAACAAGCCCTACTCTACTGCCCAAAAAACTCGCTTTAAATATGAAAAATCTAACAGATATAAAAACTCTTTAAATATTAAAAAACGTACTTACAGTCTGTGAGTCAGAACAGCCGGCATTGTAGTCTACTCTACCAGGGTCAGGAAACAATCCTCATTAAAATGTGCTGCACACATCTGAATATTGGGTTGAACTGTTCTGGAACAGTGTTGTAAATACAACTTAACATGATTTCGAGTCGTGTCATTTTGGAGGCCAAACAAAGTAGTTTCCTTCACAACGAAACACAAAAGCGCCTTCACGACATGGCGGCTTCTACGGCACAACAATCCTTACAGCACGAATAAAAGTTCGCCCTTATTTCTGTGCCGTGACCATTGGGCGGCATTTGCAAATCTTCCCAGATAGTGACGTAAGTATGTGGGGGCGTGTTAGAACAAGCAGTTTTAGGTAGGCATGGTTGACTCTTAAATTTATTAAAGAATATCTCTTTGGATTTGAGACTTAAGTCTTTGAAACTTTACGATCTTTATGCACCAAGAGCTTGTAACATCAAAGAGAAAGGAAAAATTTAAATCGAATCATATGACCCCTTTAAAATTTAGTTGGATCAAATTTAAGGCCATAAAAAGTCTTAAATAGTACAAGAAAGTCTTAATTATGATTTCAGGAGGTCTTAAATTTGGGGGTGGAAAGACCAGAATTGTGATGTGGCTTAATATTGACGATTAAACTTCAAAAGGCTCGGATTTTATTAAAAAAACAGCCACTGCACGTTGCAAGTCAGTGCTGCGCTGCTCTAGTACTGCGTTATGGGGAAGGAAACCACTATTTCGGCTGTTCCAAAAGCGCAACTTGCTGACCCTGGAATGAATTTGCATTTCACAAGGCCTCTGCTGTTGGCTCGATGTGTGCAAAAATTAACCCATGTTTTAAATGTGAATGTGAACTGGTGGATCGACAAGAATATAATGCATTATAAAAATTTAAACAATTAAGACACTAAGATATATGTAATTTAATATAATAATTGATTGATGATAATTGTTTAAATTAATGTATAATTGATACTTTTGACGTATAATTGATCATTTTCTTAAAAATGGTTTAAAGGTTGAAATGTGAAGTTTATTGTTTTATAAAACTTTTTTTGTGAAAACCTGTATCTGAACTGTAATTCATGCTTCTTATAGTCATTTTACAGTTTAATATGTTACCATTGACATTGCCCTACCCTGCTCATATGTGACCATGGACCACAAAACAAGTAAATAAGGGTCAAATTCTCGAAATTGAGATTTATACATCATCTGAAAGCGAATAAATAAGCTTGTAAGCTAACCATTGTTAGGATAGGACAAATTTGGCCGAGATACAACTATTTGAAAAACTGGAATCTGAGGGTGCAAAAAAATTAAATACTGAGAAAATCGCTTTAAAGTGGTTCAAATGAAGTTCTTAGCAATGCATATTACTGATCAAAAACTAAGTTTTGGTATATTTATGTTAGGAAATTTACAAAATATCTTCATGGAACATGGATCTCTACTTATATCCTAATGTATTTTAGCATTAAAAGAAAAATCGATATTTGACCATACAAGTTTTTTGGCTATTGCTACAAATTATACAACAAGCGACTAGAATGGTTTTGTGGTCCCAATGGTCAATTATGGTATTAATTTCATTTCGTGCCAGGTCTTCAAAAAAAAGTATTAAATTGAGCTTAAATCTGACAGATACCTGTATGTATATATGGTTGTAATATAATATATATATAATATATATATATCTATATTTATATTATATTTATATTCAAAAAATATTCATTATAATTAAAATAATAAAAATGTCTTATAATGTTAACCCTAAAATAACATCCTTATTTTATTCTTGAATTTTAAATATCTTTTATGTTAAAAAAAGTGGCTTTTGTAGAAAATTCATGCTAAAAATATTCACCTCTCGCAAGAGAAGATTTTTTGAATACTGCAGTCATGCCATGTTTTCCAAAATTAGACATCTTTCCCTGGAGGGGAAGTGGTTTTCGCCTCAGTGCTTGCATACAGTGAATAGTAGGGTAACATAAAAGTATGTCCCCTAATTGTGCCATAAATTGACATTCTTCGTCATTCACAAACTAACAGGAGCTGCATGGTACAAGCAAGCGCCTTTCCAAAGACGAAGCCAGCAGTTATTCTGACAGTCTGAGGAGGAGAAAACAGCACGCAAAAATAGCAAATCGCATTAAATAAGAGTCTGAGAATGTTCTGAACCCTTAAAAACAGCAAATCAATATGTTTACCTCCATCCTTTCTTCTTGATGATACTGCCAAGAACCATTTCAGCCCTGCAAGAAAGTGAGAAGCAATTATCATGCTATTATTTTAGCCTAAACCTTCTCCACTTACATCACAGTCGGTGAGCAAAAGCATCTTCTACACTGGGGGATTCCCTGTTCTCAGCTTCTGGAGAATTAAGCTAATGAAGCATTCACTTTACAGCAATATGAAAGGAACTCCCAGTGTAAATGCATGCAAAATGCTTCAGTTTTTTTTAAACTCCTGTGAGAAGATTTTTAAAAAGGGGGGATAGTGGAAGGGAGGGAGAGCGTCTAATGACAGATGTTACATTTTTGCCCTCAGGACCAATGTGTTCTTCATGAATGGTTCTCCCATCAGGCCTCGTCATCCCTTTGCGAGAATGTGAGTCCTTGTGACAGCTTGTAACAAATGAAGCGCTATTGTAACGTGGGCTCAAGAGGGCAGTAGATGTCCTTAGACAAACTCACAAACTAGTCTTAGTACTAGTCTTCATCTTCTATTTAACTAGCAGTCTAGATTAGTAAATCTACTGTTTGTGAAGACGGCGAGTATCTGTGTATGAGTAATAAAGATTGGGTTGTTCGTCTGTGCTGAAGTATTTACATACTGTCTTCATCATTCTGCATGAGCCTCATTGCCAGCTTGACATGGCATGAAACACGGATGAAAAACGCGACAAACGCGACAAACGCCCCGCACACACACACAGACGACATATATAAGGTTATGTCCTTTAACACTCATAAGGTCTGCCTCATTAAAGTGCCGTTTTGTACCGTTGAGTGGATTTGCACTGAGTCAGGCTATTTCCGCTCAACTTTATCAGCAATTCCCTGACGTTACAGTTCCATGGCATTGCAGAAAATAAAGACGCCACTGCTAAATTTACTGCAAGCTAGCAGGTTTTGGCTATTCACCTTTCCATCTTTTTTTCTCTTCTTGCACAAGTGAATTCTGCTGACAAAACACAAACTTCTTTCACTTAAGTCGTTCTAAACATAGATATCTAAAGTGTACAGTAAACAGCAGTTGTAATGTTATAAGTATGAACATTAGTGTAATGCATTCAGCAACTTATAATACATAAAATAATAAATATAATACATTTTAATGTAATAATATTAAAAATGTATTATAATAAAAAATAAATAAAAAATAACACTGATTATTTTATTTTATATATGATCAAATGTATTATTATAAGATTACTTTTATAATTTATGTAATATTTATTTTACTCATATATTATATGAAAAATTATATAAAATTCATACATTCTAAATTTTGTAATTTTATACAAAATTTATATTTACTATATTAATATATATATTAGTACCCTCTACGGATAGTTAGGAAAACACATGCTTCCCAAATATTCAGAATAGATGTCGATCACTATGAGTTTTTAAATAAACAGTTCTTCAACTTTAACATTTGGTCTCGACAGTCTTTGATACTGTGTCACATCTTCGCTAAGAAGCATGAACCTTGTTGCCAAAGCTACAGTATATTAAAAAAAAGTTAAAAGACATTTTAATAGCAGACAATGATTTGGCTTCCTGAAAACCATTTTAGATTCATCAGATCTGTGAGAAGTAGGTCTATACAGTCCTATAAAAGATGAAAAGGTTGCTAAAATTAGACTTAATACTGTACTAATCTCCTCATATATAAGTGTAAATCCCTATGGTTGATGAAGAGCGACAGCAATGAATGATGGGAAATCAGTACTCACTTCCCTGCCGCATACACCTCGGCTGTGTCAAACAGATTGATACCGTTCTCGTACGCCAGCGTCATCAGCTGCTCAGCTACCTGAGAGAAGACAGAGAGAGAGGAGAGACGGGGACAGATCACAGATGGAGAGAAAACAGCTGACAGCTGAGAGGGCATTATAGCTTTATGTTGTCTTCAGCAGTACAAAACTCAAATTGACATGGTTGTACTGTACTGCATCCTGTGCTGCTATTTAGTTACTGTACAGTAGAGGTTGTTCAAAGCTACAATTAAAGCATTCTGCAGAGCCGCTCATTGTGGCCCTAAATGTTTCACTGGATATGACAACGGACTTCATACTAACACCTATCATAAAACATGACTTAAATGCATACAATTACTATAACATACTGTACTTTGGGTGATATCAGAGTTTTTTTTTCAGGGTTTTAACGCTTTGCTGAAAAAGTGCTTGCATACAAAATGCTATTGTCCAGTAGTTTGTGAATAAATAAAGAGTAACAATCCATGAAAACCCTACCTCATCAGTTATTTGACCACCAAATGTCACCCATGTGCCTGAAAAGTGAATGTACAGGTAGTGTCAGAGCGACACATGCAGTATTATATACTGTAACAATGCTGCTCAGTGAATCCTAAGCTAATTCAAATGTTTGATATTTATAAAAGACAGTGAGAGTACACATAGCACCATGTTTTACTCACCCAGCCCTAGACATGATACTCGTAAGCCAGATTTCCCAAGGTTCCTAAAAAAAATAGCAAACGCTTTAGATAAAATTAGATGCAATCGTGCTGATTATTAACATTCAATGATGGCTGTTGTATGTAATGTATAAATAAATGTACCGTGATAAATGTACCGTGATGCATAAATTGTACTTAATGTTTCAGACTGCTCTAAGGATGTTGTATTTTTGTCCTGTGGTCAGTAGCACAGCTATGAATAAATCTGAACTCGTTGTGTTTTCATTATGTGTAACCTGGGCCACCAGCTACATATGTACTGTAGCAGTCATTGTTTGTAACTCCCACTCAAACGCAGACAATAAAAAGAGAGAATGAAATCCAGCCTGGATACAGCACTACAGTACCTTCACCCCGATGAACCAATCAGAAGACCACCTGGGTCTTTTGTTCGATATATCTTGAGTTTGCAAAGAGCCAAGGTTACAGTGCTGAGCAATTACTATAAGACCACACAGTCAAGGACACAGACTGCCTTCATAATTACAGCTATTCAGTGAGCTTTTGATTCTTATTTGAAGGATGAGAAGCAATTTATGACTGGCACAAAACAAAGATGTTGCTTTAAAAAATACCTTTTCATGGTTTACAAATAAAAAACGTTTAAAAACCTTTTAGGCGAGGACAGAAACGATTATGAAAAGGCACAACATTTCCCAGAAGAAATCAATCAAGAGTCATGAATTTATCCTTGAGAGACATTCCTACTGTATATCCTTCAGGGAAGTTATTCACTTTATTTTCACCACATACTGACAAAAATGTGTGATGGATTTATATGGTTTAATCATGTACATCAGTTCTACACAAATCAATTAGGTAAAAGAAACAGAATTGGTTCACGTAACTTCAACGTCATCAAATTGAGTAGATTCAGAAGTGATTTATATGGTTCCCTGACAAGATTTAATCAATCATCATAAAGAATTTTTATATATATTATATAATATATAAATACAATATACAGTGAGGCAAAAAAGTATTTAGTCAGCCACAATTGTGCAAGTTCTCCCACTTAAAAGATGAGAGAGGCCTGTAAGTTGCATCATAGGTATACCTCAACTATGAGAGCAAAAATGAGAAAAAAAAATCCAGAAAATAACATTGTAGGATTTTTTAAGAATTTATTTGCAAATTATGGTGGAAAATAGGTATTTGGTCAATAACAAAATTTCATCTCAATACTTTATATACCCTTTCTTGGCAATGACAGAGGTCAAACGTTTTCTGTAAGTCTTCACAAGGTTTTCACACACTGTTGTTGGTATTTTGGCCCATTACTCCATGCAGATCTCCTCTAGAGCAGTAATGTTTTGGGGGTGTCGCTGGGCAACACGGATTTTCAACTACCTCCAAAGATTTTCTATGGGGTTGAGATATGGAGACTGGCTAGGCCACTCCAGGACCTTGAAATGATTCTTACGAAGCCACTCCTTCGTTGCTCGGGCGGTGTGTTTGGGATCATTGTCATGCTGAAAGAACCAGCCACGTTTCATCTTCAATGCCCTTGCTGATGAAGGAGGTTTTCACTCAAAATCTCACGATACAAGGCCCATTCATTCTTTCGTTTACACGGATCGTCGTCCTGGTCCCTTTGCAGAAAAACAGCCCCAAAGCATTATGTTTCCACCCCCATGCTTCACAGTAGAAATGGTGTTCTTTGGATGCAACTCAGCATTCTTTATCCTCCCAACACGACAAGTTGAGTGTTTACCAAAAAGTTCTATTTTGGTTTCATCTGACCATATGACATTCTCCAAATCATCTTCTGGGGATCATCAATTCGCTCCTCAGTAACTTCAGATGGGCCTGGACAGGTACTGGCTTAAGCAGGGGGACACGTCTGGCACTGCAGTATTTGAGTCCCTGGCGGCGCAGTGTGGTACTGATGGTAGCCTTTGTTACTTTGGTCCCAGCACTCTGCAGGTCATTCACTAGGTCCCCACGTGTGGTTCTGGGATTTTTGCTCACAGTTCTTGTGATCATTTTGACCCCACGGGTGAGATCTTGCATGGAGCCCCAGAACGAGGGAGATTATCAGTGGTCTTGTATGCCATTTTCTAATAATTGCTCCCACAGTTGATTTCTTCACACAAAGCTGCTTACCTATCGCAGATTCAGTCTTCCCAAAAAAACAGCATGGTGCAGAGGTTCCCATTTGCTTTGTTGTGTCCTTTGACAGCTCTTTGGTCTTGGCCATTGGTGGAGTTTGGAGTGTGACTGTTTTGAGGTTGTGGACAGGTGTCTTTTAAACTGATAACGAGTTCAAACAGATGCCAATAATACAGGTAACGAGTGGAGGACAGAGGAGCCTCTTAAAGAAGAAGTTACAGGTCTGTGAGAGCCAGAAATCTTGCTTGTTTGTAGGTGACCTAATACTTATTTTACCGAGGAATTTACGAATTAATTATTTAAAAATCCTACAATGTGATGTTCTGGATTTTTTTCTCATTTTTGTCTTCATAGTTGAGGTATACCTATGATGAAAATTACAGGCCTCTCTCATCTTTTTAAGTGGGAGAACTTGCACAATTGGTGGCTGACTAAATACTTTTTTGCCCCACTGTATACAGTGTATATATGTGTCACATCTTTGAATTAAAAGATCCCAGATAGCACACGTACATCTGCAAGATGTCTGTTAAAGAGCACTTCATCTGTAAAGCATCTGCTGTGTATAAACATCTGATAAACATCTTTAAAAAGTCAATTTTACATACATTCTAAATCATAGACATCTAAACATTTTCTAAACGTCTATTAAACATCTGACAGGAAACGTCCTAGAGAAGTATTGCAGATGAGCAAACACTCTAAAACAATATGTCTTCCAGATGTAAACACACATATCAAATAGACGTCTCTGAGATGTATGTGTGCTTTCAGGAATAATACTAGTTAGCTAATGAACTGTTAGCGTGCAATAGCACATATTAGCATGTTAAATGCTAAGTCTGCTCCTGAAAGCAGCAAAGATGTATCCGTCCTCCTTATGTACCCATTCTCACACAAAATCTCCACCAATGTGAAATTAAATGGTTCTAAATCCCAACATAATTGAACATTAAACACTATTAAGTCTCCCCCTTTTATAATCTTGCTAAAAAACAAACACAAAAAATACTTGATTTCAACTTTTCTCTCCTTTAAGTCCCATGCAAAGCATGCTGGGAACTACAGTTAATTCTTGATTGATTCATATTCACCTTACATTATATAATGTAGCAGATTGCACATGTTAGAGAATTACATTAATTGGAAGTAAAGAAATCAAGTTCAGAAGAGAAACAAAATCAAAGCAAGTAATATGATTAAATCGGATCTGTTTTTCTATTTTTTCAGTGCATCTGAAATGGACTGCATAACACAGACTTATGGACTAGTTCTCATGAGGGTAACAGCAAAGTAAAACATCTAAAATGAGTCATAAGACGACGAGAAATCAACTAATGCCAACAAAATTTTGCACGTACTGTACACCTGAGCTGTAGTGGCACAGGCTTGTAGTTTTACAATGAATTACTACTGTATGAATTATCAACCATAATTAATAATGTGTAATGTTTTAGGACTCTGAATAAAGGCCTGTAGTCGAAGCATGTACAGTATATCGATTACCTGTAAACAGGCTGTCATCAATGTCACCTCTAAGTGGCTTTGAACAGAACATAAGCGGAGAACTTATCAACTCACATCAAATTATCAGTGAGCATGGAGGTCCTGAAAACCGGTGATGAATTTTTAACTGGTTTGATGGAGATAGAGTTACAGGAAGGGAGATCCATTGACCAGCCTGTGAAGGTGAACTGGCCACCTGCTGATGGGGCTCAAACTGATGTGCAAAGCCCTGTACATGTTCACATGTCGCTAATAATTGATCTTTCCATCTAACAAGACATAGACATATCTCTGGCAGTACAGTGATTAGTGCTGAACAATGCTGAAAGCTTAAGACGAGCATGCGTTGGTGCTAGACGACTGCAGATGCAACCAGAGAGCAGAGAGAGACAGTCAAGCACATCTTTAGCCCTCTTTAATTATGGAACGCTGCAAACTGTAGAACATAATCATTGGAGAGAATGTTCCCTTCTACAGTTAAATGACAGAAATTCAAAAAATATATATAATATGGGATAATCATTTAATAGTATTCGGGTGGTTTGAAGCACCAATAATTGCCTATCCAATGAATAATGTGTTAATGCACAGCTTCACAAGATATTTACTTGAAGTACCACCTTAGAGTTTTTAAGTTAACATTTTAATAAGTTAACAACACATTCATATGTTCATGGTTCTCTGATACCTGTAAATGTTCACAATATGCAGTTAAACAAATAAAATATTTCATCTTTTTTAGTGTTATTATTTTGCTTTTTTATTTTAAAAATATTTAAAGAATTTGACATTTAATTAATGATTTATTTTATTTATGTGCATATACCAACTATGAATCACACATACATGAATGAGTGATTCTCTTCGTGAGCATGAAAATATCTGACTAATATTTTCTGCTATTTTCATGAAAATAGCAAATTTCAGTGCTTTCTGTTTTTAAAAAATACAATAATTTACTAGCTGTCTCGCTTTCCCTCACATGCACAGAGAGAGAGAGCGGTGAAGAGAGAGAGGAGTAGAGAGAGAGTGAGAGTGTTGTCTTCCATAAAATGCAGAAGTATGGCTACATGTAACCGATATTCGTTTGTATATTTTCCTGATCAAAATAAAAGGAGTTCCATAGGAAATGCTTCAGCTTAAAAACTGCCGGTTCCTTCGGTAGTGGGTGGAACTAATGCGCAATGAAATCTCATTGGCTGGCGCTCACTTATCGTCGTCCCGGTTTTGATTTCAGCAAATCAGTTCCAGCGAACGCACACAACCTGATTCCCCCCACCCCCCCCCCAATGTTTCATTTATTTTTAAAATGGCACAGTTTTCTATATATATATATATAATAGATATATATATAAATGGGTTGTACGTTGTCGCTTTGCGAATTATGCGAAAACAGAATGGCGGTGCTGTGGGTGGAAACGTGCAGATTGAGGGGCGGTGATATTATGCCATGTCACACAGGGAGCGAAATCTGACGTGCTCGTTTTTTCTTGCAGAAAAAGGCTTACCAAAACAAAGTTACTGGGTTAATCTTTTTCACGTTTCCTCGGTTGGTAGATGCACCGTTATAGCACTTAAAAAGGTGATATGTCACCTTTAAATAATTGTAGTTTTCATTTGAAGGATCAAACACATACTGTGCAACTAGAGTAGACTGATTCACAAGCAAATTACTCTTATGAGTCTGTTTTTTAAGTGAATCAGAAACGTACAGCACAACCAGTATAGTCAGATTCACTAACAAATGACTCTTATGAGCCAGTTCTTTTAGCGAATGGGGTCTGGCATCTTACAATTAAGTACCTTGCACCCAGATGGTTGTTGGTTCAAACCCTGAAAGGCATAAATTGTAATCTATCAGCGCTTTGAGAAAGACACTCACTGTAATGCCAGATTGTCTGGATTAAGTCTACTGGGTGTTACGCCACCACCCATTGGAATAAAAGACTTACACTGTACTTTCACTGAACCAGTGACAAATTACCAACGCATACAGGAGATGATTTTGCTGGAGAGATATGGCAACAGAGTTTGGAATTTAAATAGGGCATACTGATTGCTAATGATCATTCTGTTCTGTTTGTTAGAACAGGGGTGAGGCAAATTTGGTCCTAGAGCCGCATCCTGCAGAGTTCAGCTCCAACCTCTGAAAAAAAACTCACCTGCCTATAGCCTTAGTAATCCTGAAGACATTGATTAGCTTGTTCAGGTGTGATTGATTAGGGTTGGAGCTGAACTCTGCAGGACTGCGGCTCTCTAGGACCAAACTTGCCTACCCCTGGTCTAGAATATAAGACAGAAAGATGTGTAGACACTTTTAAAGTAAATGTCTACAATATAACTTCAAAGTGACAATACAGACTGCTTAAAGTACATAATTTGCAACAACTAAAGAACTATGGTTTATTAGCCAGAGATCTTGCTACCTAAAAGTATACATGGAAGCCCATTACTAAAATTTATCAAAACATGAAGTCAGCAATCAATAATTCACCATGTCTTTAAACAAACCAAGCTTTCTTGATCTTCTAAGGTGAATGGCAGCAAAGCTACTTGGCAGTGTATGGGTGTTTAAAAGGCACATTCACATTGAGAGGAGAAACTCTCTCAGTACCTTCCCAGAGAGCTGCACTTGGCTGAGGCTGCATGTGTGGGAAACACTGGGCCTGCTCCACTAATCTTTAGCATTCGTTAATGGATGTCGACAGGGCCTTTACCACAGATCAAAATGGGTCTCTTAATACAGCACGCTGCCTTCCTACACTATCACAGCAGTTGATGGAGGTACAGTAACTGGATAGTGCTGAACTGTGAGCAGACACTCTCACTGCCCATTTAGGCAATCTTGAGTGCTTATAATTAGCAACACAGATTATTTAATGACAGATTTCACAGCAAGTTCATGGATCAATGACATGACGCTCATCATGTTCAGATTTATTAATTAATTAAAAAGTACATTAAAACATAGATCTATCCACACATATACATATAGTGACTTTAATACACCTGTATATAACATTAAATACATACATATATATATATATGTGTGTGTGTGTGTGTGTATGTATGTATGATATGATATAGACTTATGACACCATGACTGTCAAGATCAATTAGTTTCTTATCAGATATTAGTTTTACCTTACCTTTTTACCTTAAAATCTATTTAAAAAAATTATTAAAAATAATGATTACAATCTATATACTCAAATGTATTCAAGAAATGTTATGCTTTTATTGATACGTTTAATGAAATTGTATAATTTTTTTTACAGTTTTTAATCAATGGTTACACAAGATATTTTTAGAGTTATTTGTTGAAATTGAAAACGTTTTTCAAAATCATATGAAACTATCATAAATATAATTTTTAAGACCTTGGTACATGCGTTTTAAAATAGGTTTTTAATAGGGTTTTTCCTTTTCTGTATCGTGAATGTACACTTTTATTCGTCTTTGACCCTCACAAAACAGCACGGTTCGGCTCAGGCGGACTCCAAAACTGCCCTATGGAGGTCTCCTCTCCAGCCCTATGGCTGGCCCAGACAGCAGATGTCCTAATTAAAGAACAGGAACACACACACACACAAGCTCATTTGCATGCCAGATGAGCAAGCACCCCGAGCTTCAGAGGGGTTAAGAATAATGATACACACACAGTTCACAACATGCATTTGACCTCACACACATTCAATGTACAGTAAGCCACCAGGAATCCCTCTGAGAATGTTTTCATCATATCAAGCATGAACTTTCAAACAAGATCCACTCAGGCAAGATAAAAAGCCAGTATACTCACTGTTTCATCACGCTAGACTAAAAAAAGGGCTTTAAGTGGAAGAGTAGAAAGGTATGCAACATGGTTACATAAGAAAGGCTGGGGGCACGAGTAATATGTTGAAAAGGTAGAGGAAGGATATGAGGGAAATAAAAGACAAAATGTTAAGAAGAAAGAGCTAGAAAACCAGGAGGAGGATGCATCAACAAAGATTTTGTAGGCTACGCTTCACTAGAGAACTACAGGCATGATATTGCCTAGGAGGCATGGGCACTTTATCAAAATGAGTAATCTTATCCCCACAAGGGCCCACTCCTCCCTGCCCAAACACTTCACATGGGGTGCAAAAATATCACAATGTGTGGATGAAAAATGGCATGTTGGGCAAATCTTTGCTAAGGAATAGTTTTGGAGTAATGAAGTGTATATCGATGAATTTAGAGGATAGAGTCACTACAGAAACAATGCTGTACAAGATTATTGATGGATTAAGAAATTATCCAAAAAATGTCAGAAAAAATGCATATTCAACCCAAATTTTGGTAGAGGTGAAAGTCACAATGCAGAAAACAGCAAAAAGGTGAACTGAATTCTGAGCTCTCTGTTGACATCTGTGGTTGAAACATAAAATTGTAAGTAACACAGAGGAACATTTCTACTTTTTTGTGTTTACCGAGTTGTCCTTCTGTATTGTTCTTCTGCATAAAAAAAGAAGGTCCTTCAAGACATATCTCTGAAAATTTTCTGTCACCTAAGCATGCAAGTAGCGTATCTGCTGACATAATAGCAGGATCTTTTTTTCTTTGTTTGCGGACATGACAAAGACGAAACCTGAAATTTCCCACCAAATCAAAATTGCAATCATTATTAAAAGGCATGCCCATACATTTTATGCACTAGATCAACTGTTTAAATTTAAGAAACAGTACCTTTAAGAAAACCCTTTAAAAATGGGTAAATATCCAAAATGAAAAAAATGTGTAAAAACGGTGACATTTTAAACTGTATGCGTTAATGAGGAACTCTTTGCCATATTTCCAAGCTCAAACAGAATCTACTGACTCTTTTTCACATTTTCTTTGCTGATTTGGAGGAAAAATCTGTAGGATTCTGCATAGTTTTGCAAAAGTGATTTCCATGTAGTGTTGTTTTTGGCGGCCTGTTTTAATTTTAGTTTTAGTCTAGTCTTTGTATGAAGCTGTCATTTTAGTTTTTATTATTTTTAGTCACGGTCATACTCTTTTTAGTCTAGTCAAGTCTCGGTCAACTAAATGTCTGAGCATTTTAGTCTAATTTTAGTCAATGAAAACTCATGACATTTAGTTTAGTTTTAGTCAATGAAAACTGATGACATTTAGTCTAGTTTTAGTCTACGAAAACTGATGACATTTAGTCTAGTTTAGTCGACGAAAACTGATGATATTTTAGGTCTCTTTTGAGAAATGCAATTCTATTTAACCCAGTCAATATAGTATAAGTACCTAGTAGTATAGACAAAACCAAAATTTTCTTTTAGCCAAACCCATTTCAAACAAGGTTATCTTATTATATTATTGTTACCTTATAGACTCAAGAATACATCCATTCCAGACACGAAAGACGCTCTGATTTGAATTTACAACACTTATTTTACCAACCAAACATGTTAGAAGTACACACAAATAAATTTAAATAAAGACGAACCCCGGCTGGCCGGCCATCGGTCTTTTTCTCTGTGTCAGACTTAACTTTGTTTGGTTTTCATCTTCTAAATCAGTGTTTCCCAACCTTTCTTTAGTCGCGGCACCCTTTGGAAATTTTAACAAAATTGTGGCAACCTACAAAATTTATTTTGTCACAATAATTGAATTTCTAACTTCGATATGATAAATTTGAAAAGTATAGATATTCGGTAAAACAGGGAAGAACTGCAGAATATAATATCATACAGATATTTTAATATTATTAAAAAAATGTGTCCATCAATAGTGGCAATCAGTAGGCTAATTTCCAATGAAAAGACCAATTTATATGACAGAATTTAATGTAGGCTTTTATTCATATGTAAACAATGTGAGATAGCTAGTTATAATGGTAATTAAACAAAGTTTTGCTCACTCAGTGTATTTTTGATTTTACAGCTGGGTAATTGTTGCAGTAGCACGAGATAGCTTGATTTAAAACTTTGAATTTAATAAAAAAAATGACAAGCAAGCAGTCAGTAACAAAATAAGAACAAATAAAGAAATTACTAACGATAGCACAAATAAAAAAAATCACGATCAATAAATTGTTTTTTAGTTTTTCGGGTAGGTTAAACACAGTAGGGCTACGGTTTTTTTTTTTTACCATTATCCAAATATTTTCTCCTCGAAAAGCTATTATTAGCAGAGGACACGTGAGCATAACGGTTAGATCAATGAATGAGAGGGCAGTGTTACCAGAGTTGCTCATTTACCACACCTTGTTACAGCACAATAGGGCTTACTGCAAACAGAAACAATACTGTACTACATCGATGTTTCCTGTCAGCTGGATTTTTGAGTGGAGTTTGCTGTTCCGATGAGCATGAACGGTATATGAGTGGAGCAGTCACATGGGCCGTGAGCGACTGAGCGGAGCACACACACACACATAGAGCGGGATAATAAACAGAGAGTCACACCAAGTGAACGTGAATCCTGAGCGGTGAACTAATTTTCGGCAGCGGAAATTTCGGTGCATCTCTAATTATCGGCAACATCAGAAATGGATATTATATAATAACTGCTTTTTTGAACATTTTAGCAATTTAAAATATAAAAAAATAATTTTTTACACTGCACCCCTGCTCTCGACAGAAGCGGCACCCCGGTTGGGAAACACTGCCTCTAAAAAATGCCGCAAGTGGGGCTTGAGGAAGGACGTCGTCTCGTCGCCACAGTCCGACCTGACGCAGCCCGAAGTGAGACACAGGAAGAACACAGAAATACTGCAAACTAATAAATAATAAAGCGACTAACAAGACCGAAAATAAATTATAATCATTTTGTTTCGTCGTATGTTTGGTCAACGAAAAAGAAGGCAGAGAATTTTAGCATAGTTTTATTTTGTGTTTAGAGTCTAGGAACCAATCAAACACACAATTTTTCATTTGATTTAACAAATCAGTTATTCATTAGATTAACAAATCGTCACAGTCCCCTCACCCAATAAACTGGGTGCCAGGATGTCTGCAACGACACCAGGCCCCCCTGGTCCCCATGGCAACTAATGCTGATATCACTGGTTTTATGACCCAAAAGAATGTGAGTAGAGAAAATCACTACCTTTTCCATAAGAAGAAACACAATGCACGGTAGAAATGGACTCTTCTCTAATTAATCCATAGGAAAACATTTCTTTGAATGAACACAAATGATCCTTCAGTTCTGTATATGTGTCTTTGAGATGGTTGGGGGTGATTTTATGACCTGTTTTATGCAGGCTTATGATTGAACCACTCGTTCCTGTCATCTTACCTGTGTGTAATCCTACCATGTTTAGTATCTATGAATTTGCCTTCTGATGATCTAAACGAGAGTGTATATTATATGTTGGTACATAGGCAATATATTAGTGTCCTGAGAATCTTTAGTAATTTCGATTCAAGTTCCATATGCAAATTACCATGCTTCCACACAAAGATTTCATAAAACTCCCGTATTTCCAAACTGCCCATTGTGGATTCCGTCTTTTCATTGGACAAGCCCATCTTGAGAGGCGTGAATCTTTTCAGACCTTAAAGGCCTCACATCAGTTACCCGCCCAAGAGTCGGTGGTTTGGTTGAATTCTGAGAAGATGAAAATGTGAGCTACAACGCTCCAGGACATCCTAAGTTCGTGCCAGGCTTCGGCCTTGACTTTTCCATTCACCAAGATTCTCTGACTCAAACTGGTTCTTTTTCATCAACCAACTTCAGCAAAGATCAACTTGAACCTTCAGATTGCATCAAGCCTCTTTCAGACAGACGAGACGTGCAAGTATCAAACTTAGTCTTATTTATTGATACATTAGGTATCATTTTCACGTTTTTACAAATGTGTGTTTGAACTAAGAATATGATGTTCCCTTCAGGCTGTAAATCTGCTGAATATGCAAATGGTTAAATAACTTCATGTTCTTATTTCTCTTCCCTTTACTGCGTTAAGCTTTAACCCTTTCCTATACCAACTGTATGTGTGTGTGTGTATGTGTATGTTAGACCAGTTTAAGTGTTTATGTGTATGTTAGACCAGTTTAAGTGTTTATGTAGTATGTTAGACTAGTTTAAGTGTTTATGTAGTTAATAAAGTCTTACTTGTATCACACTTGACGTTGTTCAATGTCACGTACATTCAGGCAGATTTAGCAAAGATCGGGTTAGAATTGTACAGTAAGAAGGTTATTTCTTTTAACCAGGAAATTAACGTTCTTAGAAATGACAGACAGTTGACCCTGAGAGGTCAAGTAAATATCTACAGCGGATCTAAATATTTATAATTAATTATAACTAGTTATGATTAATTATTCATATTTCCCCATGAGCTGATTCGCTACATTTGTAAACCACATTTAGTTTCGTTTTTATTCGTCAACAATATTGCATTATACATTTAATTATAGTCATCGTCACATGACCAGCATTTACGTGGCATCTCGTCTCATTTTCGTCACGTGATAAAAGTTCGTTGACGACGATATTTAGTCATAATTTTCGTTGACGAAAGCAACACTATTTCCATGCAGGCCTTTTCTTCTTTTTTTTTTGCAAAACTATTATATAAAGCGCTAGGGTTCGAGTCCCATGAAACACAATTCACAACATTCAATGAAAGAGCTCAAAGTCTCATATAAACAACCTAAAGCAGCATGGTTGGCACAGCACATGAATTTTGATCTCACATTTGATTTTGTAAACTTGGATTTAGTTAGATTTAGGGTAGGGTGTAGTGCAGTTGATTTGTTAATTTTAAATGTGAAAGAGCTTTAATGTTTTAACATTACTCATTTCTGCTGTGATACGTACACCAACCAATGTAATAATATGTTGCCTTAGCCAAGTTTACCTGTTTTGGAGAAAACTGAACACGCTATTTAGCGCCAATCACTTTGAAAGTGTCGCGAAACATGTTATAAGCAACACAACATAATTTAGAAAAAATTTACCTACAGGCACAAGACTTCTGCAAGAAGAAAAAAAATTATATTGCTTGTAGCACTTCTTACGGACAAGTCACCTGAAAAGTACAGCAATACTGTATGTACCCGGAACAATGTATTTCAGTTTTGCAGGAATGTAGACTGGGTCGAAATTCTGTTATGGCATATATGTCAAAACTTCCATCAATCCAGCACTGTACACTTCCTGTTTAAGAAACATCATCTTCCATTCTGGTGTCTTCCCAGTTAAGAGTGCACATTGAATTCATGGGTTTATCTTGGACAAATAAAGGTTAGCTTGCATAACTGGCTGGCCTGACTGAAGCAGTCCTGCTGTTTACTGCCCAGGGAACAGCAGGCAGAAACTGTAGCCCATTTGTGCGTTTATGTAATCACCACTACAGTTTTCTTTCTGCAGACCCCAGAGAGACACACACTTACACAATGCCTCAACACAACCCTCTTCATCTTTCTCATTCTGTCTCTTCCTGTGTCTTTCAAATTCGTGAACAAAAATGGGTACAGGAACTTTGATAATAGTCAAGGGATAATTGTAGCGCCCAGATAGATACACGCCATAGAATGGGACGACAGGGACAAACCCTCCAGGTTGCATTTATCAGCTGATGACATTTCATGAGTGAGCATTACACAAAATGTAAGACCACAACAGATGCAAGTCACACAAGTATGCAGGGTTTTAAAAAGGTTCTTGCCTGAGGTGCATGTGCAGAAACTCATCCTCACCACAATATGCCGTGGCACATTTAATGTTGGCTCATCAGACATGGAGAGGTTCCACGTTACCATGTTACTCATTCATAGTCCGTTTCTATTAATCAACATCATTGCACTGTAGCTGAGGAACATTGGGATTGTGTCATAATTTCAGCAAAGACCGTCACAGCATTGATGTGAACATAATACCAGCTCAAACTTAAAGGGAAAGTCCACCCAAAAATTAAAGAGGTTTCATTATTTCCTCTCCCTCATGTCATTCCAAACATGTATGACCTTTTTTCTGTAAAAGACAGAAGAAGAATGTTCAAACATCTTTGGACCCCATTGATTTTTATAGTATGGACAAAACTCAGAGACATTTTTCAAAACATCTTTTGTTTTCCACAGAAAAAGCAAAAGGATCCAGCACTGAAACAGACAAAAAGCATAGCAGAAAGTGATAAGGAGTCATAAAAACTGATAGACATAAATATATACTACATTTATATAGTTCATTGTAATGTTTAACTTAAAAAAAAAATCAATAAATATAATCAAAATTAGGGTTGGGCGATGTCTACCAAATTGGCATCGGAAGATGTCTACGGTGAAAAACCGTGATGGACGATGACATCGGGGGGCGGGGTTAGGGGGTCTTTCCGAAGTGTGAATCCGTTTGCAGAAAGGCACGGAAAACAAATAACGCAGTCTACAGAGCCACTAAAGGGACATGGTTAGCCGCTTGCTAGCAGTAGACTGTTACATTACAGTACATGAAAGTTCACTTACCACATACACAGAGTAAGGAGAGATGACTGATAGGACAATGGCGAATGATTTGCAGATACTGAGCACCACTGACAAATATCTAATCTTGAAAAATTTGTGGTAGGTACTGCCGCTCCATAGTATAGAGCCGTGTGATCGCGAATCTCGAAAGTGAAAGTGAAAGTAAAATGAGAGCGTGCATTCAAAAGCGGTTTCAATGCCCTGCATATTAGTAGCGGCTCCCTGATGACCGCAATTTATATACAGTATACTTACCCAACGATATAATTGCGAGAGAAAGAATTGAAATATTTTTTTTCCTCCCATCTCGTAGGCTATTTATTCCCTTTAGGGGTTCCGTAGTACACTTCATTTCCTTTCCGAACACGGAATTGGGATGCGGCGGATTGCGGGGGGTATAGAGGGGGGGTTAGATCACGATGCCGGCTCAACATCGTGATGTCTGTCAGTCATCGGCGATGGACGATGGCATCATCTATCGGCCCAACCCTACTACAAATTGATTGTAAAATATTCCAGAAAATCCATAACTACAGTACATGAATAGATTCATTACATTATTGTACAATTATGTTATAAGTTATTCACTCTTACAGACAGTTTGTGTAATAGACAAAGTAGTGCAAATTGGATAGATTTTATATCAATAAAGACTTAGTTATGATCAGGTAAATTAAAATGACACACAAATCATGTTAAGCAAGTCCAAAATCCATCAGTAAGCCCCATCTCGTATTCCAGTGGAATAAACCCAGCCTTCATGACTATGACATGACATTTACATATTTACAGCTTTGAATTTCAAAGACTTAATTACAATGGGAGAATTAGCTTTAAGAGCCAAGACTTTTGGTAGCAGCGCAGCGAGAGAGAGAGAAGCTTTTCAGGTGTTCGGTTACACATTAGTTTAATCAGGAAGTAGAAGACACTCTACATTACCTTGCATGGCTACAAAGTGCCTTTGATGTACAATTACGCAAATTACAGTATGGAAAAATGAGGAGGGAGGGTGGGCTTACTTTAAGGATCGAGCACACTATTATTTTAGCAGTGAGCAGATAGTAAGCAGCACGGGTATGTTACAAAAGACCGTGGGCTGAATGAGTGCTGCAGTCGAAAAAGTGAGAGAGCACCTTGTGCTCCCAATAATGCTAAGCAGTGGAACATGATCACACTGCATCTCCATTTCATATAGAGAACAAGCTAATGGGTATAACAGGCACTAAAAGAAATCTCTATCTTCACCCCCTCCTCTGAACCCAGACAGCAGAGCAATGCGTCTACACAAATTGAGTCAATGAGTCAAATGAAAGAATTGATCTTTAACTTTGGAGATGTCAAGAGGTCGATATTAAAACTATTACTATTTGTACTATTTTGTCTAAATAAAACACTACAAACTGAATTCAGTTGTTTTGAACGCTACAAATGAATTTAGGCATGAAAACATTATAATGTACAGCATGAAAAAATGGATGTTCATATTGAGATATTATGTTATTAATTATTACTTATTTCATTGAAATATTCAAATTGTAAATGCATCGAATATTTGTGATGTAGATTTCTGAAAGATCATGTCAAACTAAAGACTATGTAGAAAATTGTGACTGCAGAAAATTCAGCTTTGTCATAAGAGGAATAAATTATATTTTTTAGAAATAGTAAAATAGAAATAATTTATGGTAACACTTTAGTATAGGGACCAATTCTCACTATTAAGTGTGCTTTTAGATACCTATTATCAACCGTGCTGTTACTTATTAAGCACATATTCTGCACGACAATATTCTACATCCCTAATCCTACCCAATACCTAAACCTAACAGCTACCTTACTAATTATTAATATGTAGCCAATTAGGAGTTTATTGAGGCAAAAGTCATAGTTAATGGTTTGTTAATAGAGGGAATTAGACCTTAAAATAAAGTGTGACCGAATTTATTTTAAATTGTAATAATATTTCAGAATATTACTGTTTTTACTGCATCTTGGATCAAATAAATGCAGCCTTGGTGAGCATAAGAGTCTTATTAACAGTTTTACCGTTTAAGATTATGAACAGTAGTGTATATATATACAGTAGATAGATAGATAGATATATATATAATTAGATAGATTAAAAAAAATGGCAAAGCAAATCAATGACTCATAATTTATAATTATTTATCATACAAATATTTCTATTAAGTATACTAAATGAGATATGCTAAACCACTACCTTCTCAACATCCACAATTACTAAATTGGCCACAAGAGATTAATGAACAAACTAACTAACCAGCCAACTACACAAACAAAAATTAATTGACCATGACCATGACAACTTTAACCTGTTAAACCTGTTAACCAAATTGACCCTACATAACAAATCAAATCTCAAGAGTCACAATTTTTTGTTTGAGACAACTTTACTTTGCTCAAATCACATGTGTTGAACATGTGATTGCAAACAGTCTTAAATGGAGCAAAAAGACCAGCAACAGCACAGAAGGGTTAAAGTGCTACATGTTAACTGTTGGAGTTCACCTCTCACCTACCTATATTTCATGCCCGTTCTCAAGCAGTGGTCACCAGACGAGGGCATGTTCTGCACAGACAGTTGGCCCAAGCTACGGGCCACCATTGCCACGGCGCGAAACTTGCTTTTGGTCCCCAAACTCGGGCTGTTGGTGTTCTGACGGTTCAGTCGGTCCTCTGTGCTGCGGCTGACAGCTCGGTGGTCCGTGCACACAAAAGACACCTGCATGCTGACGGCGAGCCCCCGCAGACAGCTTTACCACAGTGAGGATGCTGATGCTACAAAGAGCAACTAGTCCCAAAATCTCCCAATGCTGTTACTTCAAAAACTAAAGACAAATGTCTTCCTGCCCTGAGGACAATGAGGTGAAAAAAAGTCCCTTTTCTTAAAACTTGAAGAAAATGTTGATAAAAAAGGTCGGAATGGATGTGGCAGCTGTCAAAAAGGTGAGTACAACACTCTGTTTTAACCACAAGTGCAGTTATAGCTCTGAAGTGCTGCCAGAGTGTGTATCTGTCCATGTGGCTTCTGGTGTGTGAAACGTGTATAAGTAAGTGTCTTGGTGCGTGTGTGTGCGCTAGTTTCGGTGAGAGTGAATTCCTGCGATCTGGCTCCAGGGCAGCAGCAGCCTGTGAAGCGGTGAACTCTGGGCACCAATCACATCAACACAAAGAACAGGGGAGAAATCCCACATCCATCCACGTCACACTGCAGCACATCAAGCGCACGCTTATCCGCTCTTCTCCACTCTCCTCTGACTGCACTGTAACTCCTTTTTATTCCCCATTTTCTTCAGTTGCTTTATAGTTGTCCATCCAGTGGCACAGCCAATCTGTCTATTCCTAACATTAACATGACTGAGTTTTCATATTCAGGCTTCTGGTTTAGATCAGCATCCAGTCATATTTCCCACTGTGTGCTGAGTAAATGCATTAATGCTAAGTGAGAGAGATATAAAACAGCATAGTATGACGAGTGTGCAAGCAAGCAAGAGAGAGAGAAGAGAGAGAGAGAAGGAGGCTGAGAGATGAAGGAGAGAGAGAGAGAGAGAGAGAGAGAGAGAGAGAGAGAGAGAGAGAGAGTGTACTAGAGAGAGAGTGGGAAGGTCTAAGCTCTCACTATGTTGTGTTAGATCAGCTCGTACCTGACATTCCACACTGCCTACGCATGACAGAATGTCCGAGGACAAATACAAGTCTGGTTTGAAAGTCACATGTTAAAAAGAGTTGATAAAATAGCAGATGTGTCATTTTCTAATGTTTTCTTTCTATTTGTTCTATCACAAAATATACTGTGCAATGATTTTAATGAGCAGAATTCTCACATGAGTAGACTTTAGAGTGCACATGACTGCTGCATGTTATGTATATCAGATTGCAACAAGTAATTTACAAAATGACTTCTATTGAGTATAGACAGAACGATGGGTAGATGAAAAGAAAGAAAGAAAGAAAGAAAGAAAGAAAGAGAAAGAAAGGACGGACTGGCGGGCGGGCGGATGGATGGTAGGTAGCTGGAGGACACAAATTAGCAAAGAAAAAATCTTGGCAGGGATTTTTCACAGTTGAACAAATTTCTCCCTCTGCATTACATATCATAGTAAGTCAGAGATCAGAGAGGAAGCCATAGATTTAAAAAAATAAATAAAAAATGTAAAATACTCCTTAGCGTGATGGTGTCTGTGAATGCGCATGTGAGTGTACGTCCCGCAGACCATAAACACTGAGATGAGCTCTTTTATAATCTGACACACAAATGACTCACGTTATTTCCGCATCTCTAGCACATTACTGCGCCTAAAGCCACTACTGCGCATAAAACCACTGACTGACAGAGCGACTGCCCAGTTTTAAAGCACTTGGGATTAGAGGAATGTGTGTCATCCCACCTCTAGATGAAAGGAAGTGGACAGACGGCTTAAGTGAACATACAGAGTTTCCTGAATGGCACTTTGACATTCGGTATCCTCAGGACAAAGACTCTGCCAGCAGGCGTGAGTAAAGCAGCGGTCCATTTAAATCAGACAGGCAGACAGAAAACCTGGATACTGAACTCGGGCATCTTTCATGCTGTATCTTGAGAAAGAGAACTGACAGGAAATCATGGCTTGAGATGAGATGAGAAAATGTGGATATATATACACAATCCACAGGCAACCAGTGTCACCCCATCTGCCACTGCACATGAAGCTGTTAGATCCAGAATCACAGGCATGCCACATGCTAACACAACACACTGAAATATCATTCAAATATTGATGGTAATGTTAACCTAAGCTGACATGACCTCAAGAGCACACATAAATGAAAGAAAAAAAATCTATAGCAAAACTTTTCAAATTTGTTTGATATATAAAGTTAAAAGACAGGCAATGTTTGCACTGAAGAGAAGGATTTTAATTAAAATATACTGGTGATGAAAATGTGAAAAGTAAAAAAATAGCACTGTGTGATATTAGCAATGTACTTAAAATTGTATGATTAATTGACCCACTTGAGCTGCGTAAGCTGAAGAATCAGTGAACACTGGTAAACTAAGGAGCTTTGCTGGCTGGTTAATTGACTTGGTAAAGTTTTTGGGGTGAGTAAGATTTTTTCTTTGAAAGAAAGAAATAATTGAAAACAATGTATCACAGTTTCCACAGAAATATTAAGCAACTGTTTTCAACATGGATAAGAAGACTTTTGTTTGAGTACCAAAAATATCAGCATATTAGAATGATTTCTAAAGGATCACATGACACTGAAGACTGGAGTAATGATGCTGAAAATTCAGCTTTGCCATCACAGCAATAAATGACACTTTAAAATATATTCAAATAGAAAACATTTATTTAAAATTGTTATAATATTTCACAATATTACTGTTTTTCAAAAACATTATAAAATCTACGCCACTACTGCTCTGCCGACATTGCTGGCCATCTATTGAATGCTGCTGTTGTTCCCTAAAAAAAGATGCTAAGCTCGAAGGTGTTCCAAGAGTGCTGCAATGTGATCCTCCTGGAAAAAGAGTCCCCTTACCGGACACTGAGAATAAACAAGGGGGAGAGAACAAAGTACATTTTGTCATGGTCACAAATGTATTTGTGTCATGGTGACCCTGTGAATGGATTAACACTGAAGTTATGAGTTTACATACAGACAACAGCCCACTACAACGCTCACGATCACCTGTCAGCCTCCCAATACACCACTGTAAATCAAATCTGTCACCACTGCCACAGGTACCAGATAGTTTCAGTATTAGATTTTAGAGGCTAGTGCAGCGGATGCGCAAGCAGAGATTGAATTATCATTAGTGAATGGAAACCAGAGCCACAGACCATTATGTTTCAAACGGTTGAGTATGAGGCTTAGTGTCGCCCCAGGGGAGATGTGACCTTTCTAATGAGAGAGGTGGGATGTTGAGAAAGAGAAGGCTGTCGTGCATCAGCTGTAAGCCTGGCTCTGTTTTAAGGGTGCTTGTTTTAGTGGGGCATTTGCACTGCCTAGAAAGGCCGTCACTCTGGAGGTGAAAGTCGTGAATCAAAACCTTCTTAGAACTACAGATGGAGAGAATAATTACAGATAAAACATCAACAGGACTTTTTCATTCCTAAAGCCTGTGCTTATATACTAAAAACCATGCGCTATGACACTAGACACACAATACAAATAAAGTAAAACTTTAAGTAGTTTAAGTATATACAAATTTGAAAAAAATTGGTGTAGAAACTGCTTTCACTCAGAAATTGATAGTAAATATCAAAAACGATTACAAAGAAATGGCGAGCAACAAACTGAATCAAATATGAAATTTTAAAGTAGAAAAGCTGAAATAGTATTTACACTCTAATTTGATCTTTGTTTTATTTACAGCTTAAAAAACAGGACTATAACATGAGTACACTAAGTTGCGTTGTATAGAATTGTTTTCCCCATTAATTAATGTAAATTATGTAAATTATTATGAGGTCATAAAAACTGTTTAACAATTATAAAAGAATAATAATTGTAAGAAAAACATTTTAAATGGTACAGAACACTACAGAACACTGCTGTTCCTGCACGGCATATCAACTACTATTCCTCTTTCATACAGTACATACTGACACCAGAAAGAAGGACAAAAAGTGTGAACAGAAAATGACTTCATCATGAAAAATGTCAAAATTACAACTGGATGTCAGCATTGGTGAGATCCTCCATTCTTCTCTTAAAGGGAGGCGCCCTGTCATTTGGGAGTTGGGGCCATAGGTCTCCAAAAGTAATAATCTCCCATTGTTCCTCGCTTTTAACCGCCAGGCACTTCAAACACCTCTACTCTATTTAAACTATCAAGCGCTCCCTCTTTTTGCCTTTGATTAGAAGCCTAACTCCAGACTTATCCTCAGTCAAATAAGCTCTGGAAAATCCTCCAGAGCCGTTCAATCATCTACCACCTCACAGCAGAGCTCAGTCTCTCTATAGTGAGCTTCACCGCAGGGCTCCGGCTCTCATCAGAAGCACACGCAAACACCTAACAATACCTCTCAGAGGTAAAAACAACACTGTCATCCTCATTATAGTCACAACTCCTCCCCGCTGGCATTTCAACCAGTTCATAAACAAAATCTAACTTTCTAATCAGCACACATCCTTAGTCACTCATTGTGGTTACAATTTGTGCATATGGAAAATTGTATTCCCCCTTGAGGTTGACTCTATTCATTGGTGGTTGCTCATTATCTATACGCTCGTAAGCTGAAAAAAATGGTCTACTACTATAGCATACTACTTTCATGATGCTGTTTTATGCCAAGAGCTGCAACAATTATACTTTTGTGTTTAACAGTAAAAAAAAAACTGCATATAGGTTTGTAACAGGAATAGTAAATTATGGCAATTTTCATTTTGGGTGAACTGCTTCTTTACCACACTATCTAGCACAAGCAATGGTAAAAAGTGATAAATGTGTCTTCAGATCTGTTAATAGGTTCATACAGTACACAAAACCTCTATCAGCTCTTTGTAAGACAGACTTTCTGAGTTGTGCTTTCGGAACATAGAGTGTGGCAGTTTAGGGCAGTTAAGAGCTGGGAGAACACACCCCACTGAGGCCAAGACCCAACGTGCATCAGCCATGACGTACAGGAGAATAGATATGACAACGAGCTTACATCCAATCACTCTGCTGTGCAGGTGATCTCAGCCAGGGATCACACTAGTAACTTCCTCAGACTCCAGTGATGACTGACAACAGTCAAGCATACAGGGAAAAAAACTCCTATCTTGTCAGAAGAAACAAGCCATTATGATTAATTACAGTGTGATGTTCCCAGTTTTCTGAGCTCAAATGAAACAGATGACAAATGATATATACTTTCAAATTATGAACTACGAAAGCTTGTGTTTCGTTAAGGCACCTAAAAAATTTAATGTGTCTCGGAGTGGGTGTCTCTTATGCAGCAAGCAATTAAACATTGTAAGCCTTTAAATTAAGGCTGTGCGACACTTGAAGAAAATGCGATATGCGATAAATCATTAAATAAAGTGTTAGTGATATGCAATACGATAATGCTTAAAGTGCCACATGCTCAGATGAAACAGTTTTACTCAGCTGTTGCGAGTAGTTCTTGTGCCGCACTTCTATAACTACCCCCCCCTCTGGATGTCATATATATATACAGTGGGGTGAAAAAGTGTTGGCCCCGTTCCGATTTTTTTTTTTTGTATGTTTGTCACACTTTTATGTTTCAGATCATCAAACTAATTTATATATTAGTAAAAGATAACACAAGTGAAAACATGCAGTTTTTAAATTAAGGTTTTTATTATTAAGGGAAAACAAAATCCAAAACTACATGGCCCTGTGTGAAAAAGTGTTTGCCCCCCTGTTAAAACTGGTTTATCACACCTTCAATTTCAAGTTCAATTTCTCTTCAAGTTCAATTTCTCTAAACACACACAGGCCTGATTACTGCCACACCTGTTCACAATCAAGAAATCTCTTAAATAGGACCTGCCTGACAAAGTGAAGTAGACCAAAGATCCTCAAAAGCTAGACATCATGCAGAGATCCAAAGAAATTCAGAAACAAATGAGAACGAAAGTAACTGAGATCTATCAGTCTGGAAAAGGTTAAAAAGCCATTTCTAAAGCTTTGGGACTCCAGCAAACCACAGTGAGAGCCATTTTTCACAAATGACAAAAACATGGAACAGTGGAGAACCTCCCAGGAGTGGCACGGCCGACCACAAAATTACCCCATTGTCCCCCCTCGCTGTCACAGCGACGACTCATCTAAGAGGTCACAAAAGACCCCACAACAACTTCCAAAGAACTGCAGGCCTCACTTGCATCAATTAAGATCAGTGTTCATGATTCAACAATAAAAAAGAGACCTCTTCCCAGGGCCAAACAAGGTCTGCATGGCAGAGGTTCCAAAGACGAAAACGCGCCTTTTTTGTTGTTTAGCAAAAAGGAGCACATAAAAGGCTCTCTCAGTTTGCCACGAAAAAACATCTTGGATGATACCGCCCAGACTTTGGGGAATGCTCTGTGGACTGCTCGTGGACTGATGAGACAAAAGTTTAACTTTTTGGAGGTGTGTTTCTGGCGTAAAAGTAACACTGCATTTCGGAAAAAGAACATCATACCAACAGTAATATATGGTGGTGGTAGTGTGATGGTCTGGGGCTGCCTGTTTTTGCTGCTTCAGGACCTGGAAGACTTGCTGTGCTAAATGGAACCATGAATTCTGCTGTTAACCAAAAAATCCTGAAGGAGAATGTCAGGCCATCTGTTCATGACCTCAAGCTGAAGCGAACTTGGGTTATGCAGCAGGACAATGATCCAAAACACACCAGCAGGTCCACCTCTGAATGGCTGAAGAAAAACACAATGAAGACTTTGGAGTTGCCTAGTCAAAGTCCTGACCTGAATCATATTGATATGCTGTGGCATGACCTTAAAAAGGCAATTCATGCTCGAAAACCCTCCAATGTAGCTGAATTAAAACAATTATGCAAAGAAAAGTGGGCCAAAATTCCTCCACAGCTATGTACAGACCTCATTACATCGTGTATTCATAAACGTTGATGCAGTTGTTGCGTAAGGGTGGACCAACCAGTTAGCGCACGCAGTTGGGGGCAAACACTTTTCACACAGGGCCATGTAGTTTTGAACTTTGTTTTCCCTTAATAATAAAAACCATCATTTAAAAACTGCATGTTGTGTTCAATTGTGTTCTCTTTGACTAATATTTCAATTTGTTTGATAATCTGAAACATTAAACTGTGACAAACATGCAAAAAAAATAAGAAATCAGGGACAAGGGGGCCAACACTTTTCACACCGAACTGTATATATGGTTATTTGTATGCTGTACGTATCAAGAGCTCCCGTAACCACAACAAACTCTTGTGTTGTGCGCATCCCAATTACTTAAGTGGTGAATAAAGCTTCATTCTGATTCTGATTCAATAAGAAGCACCCCTACAACAACTTCTGAAAGTGAACGGTAGTGTTTTACTCGAGCATTACATAAAAATGTCATTTTAACATTAGTGTATTCATTTTAACATAAGTTTAGGAACTGAATAATAAAAAGGAAAAATACAACACTGCTTAGTATTTACCCTATGAATTCAATATGCCAATTTCTGATTAAGATAAAAACGTTTATTTAGGGCCCCAAGAGAGCATTTTCTCTTGTCTTGTTCATGGAACCATTATTGCATGTGTGTTGTAGGCGATATGCCTATGCTTGTGATAGTATTTTGTGTCGATATTTCGAATTTCTGTATGAATCTTAAAGATTTTCTTTTCACCCAAAAATGCATAATTTCCTGAAAATTCATCATCTCAGGTCATCAAATGGAGTAGACAAAAACCAACCCAATGTTGTTTGTTCAGCAGAATCAGATTGCGATATTTAGCATTGTGCATGCCCTTGTTCATTAAGGATCCGCTGCGTCCCTGTGAATGGGTGCCATCAGAATGAGAGTCCAAACAGTTGATAAAAACATCACAATAATCCAAAAGTAATCCACACAACTCCAGTCCCTCAATTAATGGTGTGTGAAGTTAAAAGTTGCCTGTTTGTAAGAAACAAATTCATCATTAAGGCTTTATTTTAACAATAACTCTCCATCCTGACCAAAATAATGAGTCCGTAATCATATATAACATGTCCTCCAGTGAAAATGGTCATATTTTCTCCTGATGAATCAAACGGAGAACAAATGGATGTCGAAAAACTATATTCTGACAGAGGGCCTCACAAAGGTTCAAAGTTAAAAATGTTTAATACATTTATACAAACACACACAGGTCCCTTCAAGTTTACTTGATGACTGGAGTCATTGGATTATAGGTTACGGCACCCATTCACTGTAGACGATCCATTGGTGAACAAGTGATGTAACGCTACATTTCACCAAAACAGTTCTGATGAAGTAACAAACTCACATCTTGGATGGCCTGAAGGTGAGTACATTTCAGGCAGTATTGTCGCTGGTCATGACTATCTCTTTAAAGTATTTTTAAAAAGTAATGCTTTGTTATGCATCAATTATCTGCTTACATGTAAAATAAAACACCCCCAACCAAACAGGGGAGGGAGTAAACCAAGCAGGCCAAAAAAGGTCATTTCATGTAATTTAGCCAATCTGTTCGGGATAGAGCCCTGAAGCGTTATGAAAAGAATCGCCATATCCTAACTCGACCAATCCTGATGACATTCCAAGACGCAGCTCCTCATCCACAGGCAACCCCCAAACCACACACGGCACGACATGACAGGCTTCTCAGAAAATGGGCTTGCCATTAGCGTGCGCAACTCAGTGCTGTAAATCAGTATTATGTGTGTTATTTAATATAAGCTGTCTTTTTCACATAAGCTAACAATCTCACGCGCAGAGCTGCTGTTCCTGTGCCGGCCTCCCCATGTGAAAGTACGAGAGATATTTAAGGCCAAATTCGACGCAGTGTAGCGGAGTTGAATCCTAGGGAGCCCCATGATTTTTTTTTTGATCCGCTTTGCCCCCTCCATCTCAATGTCTAAATTCCACTGTTTTTTTCTGTTGTTTTGTTTAAGTTTTGTTTTACCAGAGCTGTCACGAGTGTTAGAGGCTCTGTTTCAGAGATTATAAGTGGAACAAACATATTTATTTGAGACACGTGGACAGACAAGCGAAGAGAATGGGGGAAAATTAATGGGGAATAATTTTTTTTTAAGTAGTATTGGATGTGTGAGAGCCTGAGCAGGCAGTAACACACCAGGTGGACAGCATAGCATTTACTGCATTAAAGCACTGACAGCAATTACAGCTACATATACCGGCTGCTGCAATTCAATAGTGCTGAGCTGGTCCACAAAGCAAGGAAAATGAAGAGTGTACTGATCAACAAATTAAAATGAACATGTTGCAGAAAATTGCAATTCTATAAGCTTTTTTCCCCGCTAATGATGCACACAAAAGCACAATCACAGCTCCAAAGGAATTAAGAAACTCCTTACAGGTCTAAGAGGGTGCAGATGTTGTGAATCTGACATCTGTCCTGGTTCAATAGTCTTTACATGTGAGGACATGGTCAGGCGGTACATAAAGAAATGTGTGAAGGGTGTGATAAAACAGAGGTTCTCAATATTTTTGACTCCAAGTTCCCCGCTTTGTCCAAGACAATATTCCAAGCCCTCCTCGAAATAGCGGTAAAAAATAAACTAAAAGACAAAGAAAAAAAAAGTAAGTTCAATGTAACACTTTTTAGCATGTTGTGGGTGTGTATAGATGTTATATAAACTAAACACAGATAAAATAATTTTAAGACTTATTACTGCCCACTGGAAGTTTGCCTTGAGAACCACTGATGTAAAATGAATAAATATTATTCAAATTACTCAAATTAACACAAAATTTTCATGTGCATGCAATTTTTCCTGCATGTGCAAAAATGTTGACATTTGCAGAAAATAACAGACTTTTGCGGCCACACAAGAACATCTATGTGTGCATGCTTCTTTCTGACCTTCAACGGACAGGGGATATTAAACCCCCCAAGTAGAAACACAAACAGAAAATGTTGTTAACCCCCCCCCCTTGCCCGTTTTTTTTTTTTTAAATTTGTTTATGTCTTTCTCTTGAATTCGGTTTTAATTGTAAAAATCTAGCGTGCATGTGAGTTTTTTTTTTTCAAATCTCATTTTACAGACTCTGTAACTATTAGTATTATTAATATTATTTGTATTTTATTTAACCTTAATTAGAAAAAAGCAAAAAAAGAAGCAGTTTTCATTAGTGATGTCAGACTTTTGGACAACCACTTTTTGTCCCATTTATTTGCTTCGAAGCAACAAATATAAAACCAAGCATTCATATTTTTCAAGAAACTTATAACCAACGACAAATTTGTACACAGGAAAGGAAAGACTGCGGTAGGATCTCGCCACCCCCATGTTAAACTCCCCAAAAGACTATCTATTATAAGGCAGCAGTTATAAGGATGAAATGCCGGGTCTCCCATTTCAAGCTTACGCTGCATGAGCAGCTTTATTCACAGCTACAGCGCCTGCGGTTCTCTCACATTGCTCCATCGCTCCATCTTCTAGACACTCTCTTAAAAAAAAAGCTAACTGCACTTTCTTTAAATTGAATTCATAACAGCCTGGCCTTTTTTACTGGGCAGACCTGAAGGGAACAGCAGGAGACCGCCTGTCCGTCAGCATTAACGAATAGAGGAAAAGAACAGAACAGATCAATGAGTTTAGATTAGAGAATTTTTAAGCACATTTGGTCCCATATTAGGTATCTCTCATTAGTATGTACTTACGTAAAAAAAATAGTTTGGTACAATTTACAAAACATAATCCAGGTTTCCACATCTTTGTTAGATATGGGCTGGTTTTAGACAATGGGAATCTGCACCGCGAATTGTTTGTAACTGACTTTTTTGTATAACCGCATGAACATCGAAATGCAGATATTTTATAACATAAAAACATATGAATTGTATATAAAATTAACTGTTAGTACATAGTAGTTAAAAACATTTAACAAATAGTCCGTCTGATATTTGTTTTATGAAACCAGGAGTGTATTAACGCATACTTCCAAATCTTACACTGCCACCGTTTCAGACATCACCACAAATGTCCGTTTGATGTTTTTTGAATAACTTATTCAGCTCAAATGCACAGTTTTATGCTGGATTTATATTAAATAATCACCTAAATTCCAAATATTAACCCTACCATTCATATTCCAACTTCAACCTGTAGTTGTATACACTTTCACAAACCTTTAAAAAGCATAAAATACTTTACAACCAGCTTACATCAGCAATGATGTGTGTCAAGAAAAAAATTCCTATAATTTTTTTCAATGCTTGAGGAAAAGATTCGGCTTCTCGAGATATTTTGAAGCATGCATGTTCTTTCGGTTATATTTCAACGGTACGGAGGATAGATACGCTACACAAAAGCTAGATTATATAAAGATAAGACAAATGATGTGAATGGAATACGAAGCTAGTGTGTATTAGGGCAGTTTTACTACGCACCGTCTATATCAAGCCCAGTGAACCTGCATACTTCCATGCGCGCGCCCTCCTTAGTTGTATCAGCGCCACGCCGACACATATCCCTTTTCAGATATGATTATTCCCATTTTATTTTTTTTTCTTGTTGTTTGTGGTGATGTTAGGACTTACCATGCCAGACTGAAGGCCATGTCAAATTTTTTTTTATTATTCTTTCATACTCTATGTGTTTTTCTTGGTTATCTTGTTTTCTGGTTTTTTCTTCACTGACTATATGATTCTCTTTGGATATTTTCTTAAATTCCACTTAAGGGCATGCGGACCTGCGCACGCAGATTTTTTTTTTTTTTGCTACAGCGGGACATAATACACAGACATGGAATTTTATTAATATGAACCTCCTGTAGCCTACCACTGCCACGATAAATGTGTGGGTGGAACAAAGCTTTTTTATGTTTTTGCAAGAATTCACGACAGCTCTCTTATGATCACAATTGGGGCCATTATTTGATCAAAAATACAATATTGTGAAATATTATTACAATTTAAATACCGTTTTCATTTTTTACCCCCCCTACCCTCTTATTTTTTTTTTTTTTTGTGTTGATGGTTAAAGCCCGAATTTTCTGGTACATCATAAGGGGAAATACGACCTGATACAAAAATAAAGGGCAAAACCACCGACAGGAAAAACACCCACACCCTTCCTTTATTGAAGAGGAAGTAGAGCAGAAAAGAGGCCTGCCCAATTAGTTCTGGAGGACAGAAGAAAGAAAGACAGCAGGGCAGGGGGGGGACTCCAATCCCCCGCCGGCACTTAATCGGGTTATCCTAATTGCTCCCATTACTCTTGTACGGTTAACTGATTACATTCAAGTTCAGGAATCTTGGGATGACCGCGAACTGCATTGTGCTACTGGACTACAGTGGGATTCTGGGACAAACAAAGAATCATGGTAGAAGTGAATCCATTAAAATGTAATCTCAAAATGTAAGGGTTATAATGTAATTCTATGAGAACTGAACTTGACAAACGAAGACACAACAGATGGATTGGTCAGTCTTGTTTTTGACAGACACAGACTTCACAGCACACATGATGCCAAGATGATGTACACTTTCTGCCACCTGGTGGACATACCTGGCACAGCAGTTCATTAGGTTAGTGCCACAAATGAGACAGGGTTTGACCGGTTAGCATGATCCAGTTAGCCCCTGTTGGTAGATGAACTACCCTATCTGGACCCAAAAACATATTTTTACATTTACAACCATTTAAAAGTATTTGTATATTGCGCAAGCAATCTATAAAATGCAAATATTTCATTATAGCAGTTATTTGGACCTGAATAGACCTGGCTGCTGCTTTTCATGTCATGATAGTCGCAAGTAAAGGGCTTGGGACTGTTTAGACATGACAACACAGAGACTATTTAAATCCACACAGGCAAAAAAGGACAGTAAAGGAAGTTGATGATGGACTTAGTGATCAAACAGACCGATATAGATGCATGAGAGCATGTGGCAGGTAGAAAATAGACAACTGCTTTAAATAATTCAGCAACAACATGCCAGGCTGCGAATATCAACACTGTTATGAAATGATCCTGTGTAAAGTGTGAAAACTCTAAACAGTGGACATTTTAGAAGAAAGATCATTTATATTTCTCAGTTGGCAAACTACTTGCTAATGATGCTTTGTTTAATCGATGCATATTCAGAACGTGACTAAAAACAGCACAGATTGTATGTAGAGCGATAGCTTTGCTTCACCATTTGAGGTTTTTAAAGCCATTGTGATTAGTTGTGCTATTATATTCTGTAATTGAATCATCTGTGTGATTATCTGTCACACACTGAGCAATCTTTGATCCAAACTGGAAGGCACAGACTGCTGACATTCTACACCACTTTTGTCAAAACACTAAAGACATTCTGTCTAAAATTCCAAAAGCCTCCACAAGGTGCACTGGAAAACAACACAGTACAAATTTACAGGTCAATTATTAATGGTTTAAGATTGTATTGGTAATACTTTATAATTAGATTCAATTCATTAACATTAATTAATACATTAGGTATAATGAACTAACACACTGGCTGAGCAGTGGGGCATTATGTGTAGGTTAGGTTTAAAAATGTTTTAAATTGTTTATACATGTATAAAATTAGGGCATTTGAATATTGTTCATTATCATTATTTAATATGAACAAACTTGATCAATGTATCAATACGGCCATGCGTTAATGGTATTATGACCACCTAACTTCACTAAGTATATTTGTAAAATGGTAACAATGTAATAGATATCATGTTAACATTAAATTAGTTAACATGAATTTACAATTAACTATATTTTACTACACTGTAAACCCTAATGTTGTAAAGCAATCAGGTTCTCATAAATTAACATTATTTAAATACAATGTGTTGGAATCATAAACACAACATGCTGTTAATTACCTATTTGGCAGCCCCCAAAATCTGGCAAATGAAGCTTTGAAAAACTCAAAATACTATTTATTTACAATTATACACCTCCTCGTCAACGGATTTGCCTTGAAGGTTCTTAGTTCTGACAACCTGCTGATTGGCCTAGCAACACAAGGCGGTAAATAGTCTGGTCTTTGACAATTTCCTGTTTTCGCCAGCAGTCTCTTACTGAAAAAAACTAGAGAAAAAACGTTTTCTTCCTTCATGTTAGCAAATTCAATAGTAATTCATAGACTCAATTTTTTGTATATGAGAGAATAAATGTGTACCTTAAAGTTAATTTCATTGAACTACAGTGCAGCACACCTAAAAAATGCCCACCCTATGCAACCCGGTATACAATTTACATAAACACAATATATTTTGATAGGTTATGTGTGTAGGCACACTCCTCCGTCTGTGGCTGAAGGCCCCCCCCCATAAGGTCATCCCGCTTCTAAAAACCTTTTTTGGTCCCTCGAGAACACTTACCAGAGGCAATCATGGCACCAAATGCCCCTCCCAATTGGCTTATAAAGCAAGCACTTAGTCGCAATATCACAGACACTAGCTGTCCTAGCGGCTACTTCAGTCTCGGTTCGTTGAATTCTATGCTATTATTCTACTCGTGGGACTTAGATACCACACAACCAGGGGCCAATCCAAGACTCCAGTTTTTTGTAAACCTCAGCAAAGTGACAAACTCAAGGAATTAGTCGTGAATGAGTAGCAGAAACTAAGGTGGCAGAGATGGTCTGCGGTGTAGACTAACAGCGAACAGACTTTTTTGGTTGTTCATAAAATTATTGACTTAACCTTAATGGTGATTTTGGCGAATCCTCTCTTTCGCCAGACATCACTTACTATTGCTCGAAAAACTATGTTGATCTAAACAGAATAGTGTGGAGTGGTGGTTGTTACAATTAAAACTTGTTTAAATAAAAAGGAAGTAAAATAAACATATCATCTAAAGCTAAATTATATTTCGAATTTAGATTTATAATAATTACATTGATTTTAAATTTATGTCTTAAAACTAAATATCACACTAGACCAAAACCCTTATACCCTCCAACACCAGCAGAATTTGACAGAGTTAGTCAATTCTTGTTCAATCCTTAACTGCAAATAACGCAGTGTAGCAATGATTTTTAACACCCACCTTAGTCGCGACTTTTTTTGATCATGCCCCATTACCACTTGCCCTTATCAAAATAAATATCAAATATAAACTATATTCAAAAATATACCTATTAAATCATAAAATAATAAAACATTCATGGGTGGAAAGACCAACGTAGTAATTTACATTTGGAACGCGAATTAAGATATTTCCCAAATAATTACCAAGACTGTGACTTAATTGGCACATCTGTATTTTTTACACCACTACCCCTATATCTTTTCTATACTTTTTGACATTCATATCATCGCCACGGCGAAATATCAGTTTGTGTAAACTCATTCCCCCCAGACTCATAAAGCAAGGACTTGCCAGCCCATCTGCGGCCCTTAATTGTTACCTCATCCCAGTCGGGAGGAGATGGATCTGACTGTGACAGAGACCCAGTGTCCTCAGAAAAGTCTTCGCAGATTTTTCGGTTCTGGGCAGCGGCCCGCCCCATTTCTCGCCCTTAAGGCAGAATCTTGCAGCCTAATCTATGACCCGTTTCCCCCCACCCTGCAGACCGCAGATGAAAGGGTTCCAACGGCCATGGTCAGACATGGTTAGCGGTCAAGTGTCGCTCCGCTGCTTGCGTCCTCGAAGGACAGGCGATTCAGCATCTTGCTGACTACTAGTGCTGCCTGCTCCTGTAGGCGTGTTTCCCGGTCCGCGCCCTTCTTGGAATCTGCATTTGGGCGGGTCGGTGATTTGCGCGGCCTATCACTGTGTGGGTTCCCCCCCCGGTCTGCATTGGCGGCGGCCCGTCCGGTTGCCCGACCCGAATGCTCAGTTTACACCACGGCTTTGTGTAGTGGAAAACATGCATGGCAACCAGGTGACTGTAGTCTCACACACACAAGCAGTTGAAACGGTGAAGCAAGTGGCATGACAGAGACCAGCAGACTGTTGCAGGTCGAGCCGGCTTAATACATAAGCGCCCGCGCCTCCAAATGGCACATGTATATTAACACTGAATCACACATCCACAGCACGCATTCAGATTTTGCTCACCCCCCTCCCTGCGACCCCATGCTTCTCCTTGCGGCGCCTTCCATACCACAGCTATTGTTAAAGGGATGATTCTTCTAGAATAAGTCATTGGTGACTTGGCTACATGGGAGCGTTGTCATTCTCTTCTCATGGCACCACAGCTGTGATCCACAGCAAAACAGGGGGATCGTCAGAGGTGAGTGTACATTCAGGCATGCTTGAAGAATGCCGTAAGGCATGCTGCAGTTGCTCTGGAGAACCCGAATGCCAGAACTATCCAGGATCCAGTCCGTTAAAACAGCCTCGTAATGTATGATGGTCAAAAAATAGACTGCCATTGACCCCAACAAAGGCCAGAATCCTAAAAATAAATAGCATGTACCTCTTGTAGTACAAAAACCTAATGAGAGGCCTAAATGTAAAATGTGTCTACATTCATGTTTCTTCAACTTTGGGCACTTTTATGTACCAGGTTGATTAGGTTTTGGGTTGATTTAGTTTTTTTTTGTTTGTTTGTTTACATAAAAAACATTTTTTTCCGTACCCGTTATCCGAAGATAATAATTCTAAGATCTACACTTTGTTTTTGATTTTATAAATTAAAAAGGAACAATGTTGAAACTTATAACTACACCTCCCCGACTATTTGGCCTTATGGATGTTTAGATATATTGATAACGTTAATTATTTGACATCATCCCCCCGAATTAATATTTCATGGGTGGGAAAACATTTTTATTTTCCAACACAATTTTTAAAAATAAGGTAATATGCTGAATTTTTAGATGGCTTGTTGGGTATTTTGCGATATTTCTGCACACCGATTGTACTCACATTTTGCTCTACTAAATTTTGTATGATCAACGCGACCATTGGATTTGTTTATGATTCTCTCTCCGTGGTATTGCTGTCCTTCGACAACCCCCCCCCCCAAAGCAACAAACCCCGAAATTTCCTGGTATTAGAACCACACATACCGTATATTATAATTTAGAAGTTGCTGGAAATGACACGTGGAAATTTTTGTAGTCATAGGTATATACCATTAAGGCTTTTTTTACAATTACAAGTTACCACCGCTGGTCTAATGCCGCTTAAATTGTGCTGTCTTTCCCCAGAATACCGGTGTCACCAATAACCTACTCATCACACAATCTAACCATCCTTTTGACATCTTAAAACGTGCAGATGTCTGATGGAGCTGAAATAGCACTGCTGTAAAAACACGGTAAACTGATGGGTGTTTGCTGACACATGCCACCACCCGAATGATCATTACACACACTGTTTATACAAGCATTCTCTTGTGCATTGCGCGTTACCGTGTGTTGCGTTCGGACCATGTGCTGAATAATTTCATTCTCCCAACATCTATGTTCCGCAAGCTTATCGACGATGATGCTTCTTTTTATTACCACGTTAAGTTATTATAAGAACGAGAACGACCGCCACCTAATGTTTACCCGAACTGGTGCTTCTGGACCCCCCCCGCCTTTGCACTGTATTGACACGCTACTGTCGAGTGTGTAATCATTGTAATCCACCCTGTTTTAGGTGACGTCTGTGGGCAATCTGGTCCAATTTTTGTATTTTCCCATGTTCTGTATCTTCACATCCTGCAAACCGTCGTAATTGTGCTGCTGTAATCGTCCACCGAAACAATAAATCAAGTCAAGCGATTTTAACTCCCTCTTAAAAAGACAACCTACATTCTCATCGACGTAGCGTAGTTATTTTTTATCATTCTACTCCTCCGCGTAAAGTCTACAGTGGGAGAGATAAAGTGATCGGCGAAGTATGAGGCAACAACCGAGACCTCTTTATTTCATAATACTAAAGGTAATCATGACTCTGTCCGGATTGCTGTAACAGTAGACCGCAAGAGAGTTGTGTCTGTGAATCTATTGTTTTTTTTTTTCTACCTTTATTCCCACTATTCACAACGGCACCCTAACCCGAGGGGGGACTTGGGTTTACCCCCTTTTTTAAGTCTTTTTCGGGTTCTGAATCTTTCGCTCTTTCATTTCGCGTGAGCGCGGGATCCATGCAACTCCTCGAAGTTTTCTTGTCCCCAGGGGGTCCCCCCCAAGGACTTGTACCACTTTACGTACAGCTTGTATGATCCTTCACGGTTTCGATGAGCGCCTTGTTGGTTCGATGCCTTCCGTTACCCCCCCCGGTGTCACTGTTGTTTGTTCCGCTTACACTGCTTCATTTATGCCACTTATTGGCTCCGGCGTCGCACACTTTAACGGCCAGCTGCGTTTTCCTCGTGCTTCCTTAACTTCGCTGCTCTGCGGTCCTATGTGACCGGCCCCCCAAATCACATCTAGTCAAGCTTGATTCACACCCCCTCGACAAACATCAGCGCACATTCACCACACTGGCGAAATGTCCCGCATTAGAGAGACATGGTTTTGCGGATATTTCCTATTTTTCAGCCAGGTTCCCTACTTTAAGTATTTTTTTTTTCTCTCACCTTTCTTAGGATTATGCTCCCCGCGCCCTCTGTTGCTTTATTAGCCTTTGCACTGTTTACCAATGTACAGTGTATTACAATCCCCACTTTTCCTGCTGTTGTTTCTTTGTTATGTCCCAACTTTATACTTACAATCCATGATCTATCCTCAGCGCTGGCTTCACTCCCCCTCTATTGTGCCTATTATTCTTTTTCATTTTGGTTTCTTCTTTTTTTCTTGTCCCTCCCCATCTCCACCCATATTACCTCCATAATCCTCAAATCTTTTTCACTGGCCCTACATCTTTTTAAACTATTTCCTATCTATCCTCTAATTTGTTCATATGTTTTAACTTTTTTTGAGTTATTATCAGACTAACCCTTTACCCCATACACTTCACTCAATTCTCATACCTTCCCACGAAAGTCAACTCCTCCGGCCCCTTGGGTACCACCCCCAGTTTACACTTCTCCTGTGTGTCACCCACTTGTCCTACATGTTCTACACACTACTTTTATCCATCGATCCAATGTCACATACGTCTAAGAAATGAGGTGGTGTGTCACTTTGTGTTTCCGTGCAGATCTTTGCCTTGCGATCATCCTGCAATAGGTGGAATAGGGGTGTGAAGGAGATGTTGGAGAGAGAGCGAGAAAGAGGTTACGTATGCAAGGATGTCAACCCAGAGAAGTAAACTTGTTCAACAGTAGCGTAGGCTGGTTCAGTTGCAGCCCCACAGTATTACTCCTCGTCACAACATTATTGTATTTTAACTCGTCAAAGATTAGTTAAGCGTATATGGCGTGGCGGGGTGGGTGGTTGGGGTGTGTGTATGGTGCATATGTTGTGTTAATTACAGTTCTCCATACAGAGCAACTTTGACAATGCTGCGAACATTGCAGTTTCCTTCATTTCCCAGTGACTAAAGACTCCAGGCGTGCCTTCAAACAGTAGCATCTATTATTTAGCATACACCATTCGCCTGTGATGTCACATCCAGTCTAAATATATAACTCATTTCATAGGCCAGTACGAGTCTGCGTTCCTCCGTTTCTTGTGTGAAACCAGATAACCAGTAAGCGTAGGTTCAGTGTTCTCTCAAATGACTCAGCAGAGCTCATTATGAAATGATTACACTACATCTTGGCTTTGTGTAAGATGTTAACGTCAGGAATAGCTAAACAGAGACAGGAAGAGCTACAGCATCACTCGGACAAGATGAAAATAGAGAGCATATCTCTGTAGAATGCTGGTGATGAACTTTTATTTAGAACATTAACAGTGTTTTGTAGGCACATTTCCTAAAATTTTTTGAATATTTTTTATTTTATTATTTTTGAAAATGTAATTTATTCTTGTGGTGGTAAAGCTGAATCTTCAGCAGCAGTTACTCCAGTCTTCAGTGTCACATGACCCCTCAGAAATCACTCTAATACGTTGATTTGGAGCTCACGAAACATTTCTTATTGCAGTTAATATTTGTCAAAACTATGATAATTATTTTAGGATTCTTTGTTAATGAAAAAGTTCAAAAGAACAACATTTATTAAAAGAGAAATCTTTTGTAACATTAAAATTGTCTTTACTTTCGATCAATTTAATGTGTCCATGCTGAATAAAAGTATTAATTTATTTAAAAAAAAATAATATCTTACAGCAAGAAGCGGAACCCAAACTTTTTGAACAGTAAATACAGGTGGCATCTCAATAATTAGAAGGGATGCGTTGGCAACGACCATGGAAAGGGGGGAAAACTAGGAAGAGTTATATAAGACTGGTAAGTAATTGAAGGAACTCAAATTGTGAAAATTGTGTATTAAATAAATTCAATGCACATAGACTGAAGTTGTTTAAGTCTTTGGTTATTTTAATTGATGATTTTGGCTCACATTTAACAAAAACCCACCTATTCACTATCTCAACTAATTAGAATACTTCATAAGACCAATAAAAAAAATTGTTTTAGTGAATTGTTGGCCTACTGGAAAGTATGCTCATTTACTGTACATGTACTCAATACATGGTAGGGGCTTCTTTTGCTTTAATTACTGCCTCAATTCGGTGTGGTATGGAGGTGATCAGTTTGTGGCACTGATGAGGTGGTATGGAAGCCCAGGTTTCTTTGACATGGCCTTCAGCTCATCTGCATTTTTAGGTCTCTTGTTTCTCATTTTCCTCTTGACACTACCCCATAGATTCTCTATTGGGTTCAAGTCTGGTGAGTTTGCTGGCCAGCCAAGCACACCAACACCATAGTCATTTAACCAACTCTTGGTGCTTTTGGCAGTGGGCAGGTGCCAAATCCTGCTGGAAAATGAAATAAGTATCTTCAAAAAGCTGATCAGCAGAAGGATGCATTAAGTGCTCCAAAATTTCTTGGTAATTGGGTGCAGTGACGTTGGTTTTCAAAAAACACATGGACCAAAACCAGCAGATGACATTGCACCACAAACCACACAGACTGTGGAAACTTAACACTGGAATTCAAGCAACTTCGGCTATGAGCTTCTCCACCCTTCCTCCAAGACTCTAGGACCTTGGTTTCCAAATGAAATACAAAAACTTGCTCTCATCTGAAAAGAGGACTTTGGGCCACTGGGCAACAGTCCAGTTCTTCTTCTCCTTAGCCCAGGTATGATGCCTCTGACGTTGTCTGTGGTTCAGAGTGGCTTAACAAGAGGAATACGACAACTGTAACCAAATTCCTTGACACATCTGTGTGTGTGGTGGCTCTTGATGCCTTGACACCAGCCTCAGTCCATTCCTTGTGAAGTTCACTCAAATTCTTGAAGCGATTTTGCTTGACAATACTATTAAGGCTCTCGGTTTGGTTGTGCATCTTTTTCTTCCACAGTTTTTCCTTCCACTCAACTTTCTGTTAAATGCTTGGATACAGCACTCTGTGAACAACAAGCTTCTTTAGCAATTAACTTTTGTGGCTTACCCTCCTTGTGAAGAGTGTCAATGATTGCCTTCTGGACAACTGTCAGATCAGCAGTCTTCACCATGACTGTGTAGCCTAGTGAACCAAACTGAGAGACCTTCGAAGGATCAGGAAACCTTTGTAGGTGTTTTGAGTTGATTAGCTGATTGGGATGTCACCATATTCTAATTTGTTGAGCGGGGGGGGGGGGGTATTGAATTGGTGCGGTTTTGTTAAATGTGAGCCAAATCATCACAATTAAAAGAACCAAAAACCTAAACTACTTCAGTCTGTGTGCATTGAATTTATTAATACACGAGTTTCACAATTTGAGTTGAATTACTGAAATAAATGAACTTTTCCACGACATTCTAATTTATTGAGATGCACCTGTATATACTTAATATCCTCCATACTTATATCAACTTGGCAACAATTTTTTTAGGTGGAACTATGGTTCCTTGACATGAAATCTAATATAAAAAGCCTTTTATGCCATTTTAGAGCAAATATTGAAATATACAAGACAAGGTGTCTTAATACAGTACAGTGTACTAAAAACAGAAAAGATTTTTCCTTTGCGTTTTTAAAAAGTGTTGTGTAGAGACGGGAACACGGTCAAAACAATCCCTGTTTACACAGATTTTCAAATACGACCCTAAAATGCCTAGATTATGGACCCACAATTGTTTTGGGGGGCCCCCCAGGCCAATAGTTGGCAATGTCACTTTATAAGGAAACACTACGCATCTGCACACATACCTATAGACTAAACACATAATACGCATGCGCATATCACATCACCATTTTCACAAATTCATGTTTTTGTAGTTTACACAGAGACAATAACGCTACTGTTTTCAAAAACTTGCACTTTGAAGGTTTGCATTTTCAGGCCCCTAAAAACACAGTTGTTGTGTAAATGCCACCTTTTAATTGTAAATGCTGTTGTGTAAACGCCACCTAAGATATATATTTTAAACCACATCACCACCCCTACAAATGGTTAAAACTCCTTGCTGCTAACACAAAAGTTTCAGTCTCAGCACATGCTAGGAAGTGGAAAGTTACTGATTTTAAAATCCAGCTCCATCACTATTGTCCTTGAGCAAGGCACTTAACTCCAGGATACTCCAGGGGGACCGTCTCTGCAATTTACTCTACTGTATAGTGCTATGGATGAAAGCCTTTTATGTAATCTTGTGGAGAGCTGGCTATATTTACACATGAAGGGCAGATGTACAGTACCTGTAAAACTGCAGCTGTCTCTTTGGACTCCCATATCGAGCTCTACAGCAAAAAGAAAAAAGGAGTGTTAGTACAACTTAGTTTGTGCTTTTTAACTTTATTTAGTGAAGGTGGGAAAGAATAATATAAATATAGTGCATTGGTTATGTATTGGTCACTTTTCATTTATCAGTAACCTATTGACTCTCTTTGAGTGTGAAGGTTCTGCTCACGTATAAGGGGATCCAGTCTGCCGTGTGGAGAGACGAGCAGGGGAATCAGTGTTGGGTTCAGGGTACATGGAGCCGTGAGGGAGGAGAGACCAGCTGACAGCTCTCACTCAGACTCTCAGCTTCTGTACAGCACACAGAGAAAATATCTTTTAAAAAAAAGCAAAGCAGTGCATGGCCAGGAGGTGGCACCAATTATTTGTTTTGTGCCACTCATGGGGAACTCACTGTACACTCTGAAAATTACCCAAAAGACTAAGTTGCATTTACATCTCATTGCTGGTTAGCCTGAATATCTTCAGTCTGTTTAGATCTGATTGATTCTGCTTCGGAAAACAAACTCTTCCTAAGCCAAACTAAACACGATGTTATGCGGACTTAATTTTTTTTCTTATTCTTGAAATGCAAACACTAAAGGACATTAAACAGAGAAAAGATAGTAGGGTCAGGGAAAAAAAACATCTTAATTTATTTCTGCACATCTTGGTTCAAGGGTGACCCACTCATAACTTATTTAGCTACTATGCTAATGCATATTTCAGCATTAATGACGTGTGCCATAAATAGCTGAGCTTACAAGTACACTGATGATCAAGTGATGTGGTATGGGCTAACTTACCTAAAAACCAATTAGAATTCAGTGCAACAGTGAATTTTAGCCCCAGGAGTCACTTGACACATCTCTATCTCATTAGTGCATGAATTCAGAGGTTAGAGGCCATTGAAATGCAGATTCTCAGAAAGAACTGTCCTAAATGTCCTCTATTAGCAGTGATCTGTCATTGCTAATATAGTATTCATACTATTTGAACTACTACAGACATAACAGTGCGGTAAATGAGTCTTCACCTTTTATAATAAATAAATAAATAAAATCCACTATTGTGAATGCAATGAAAATTGTATGACCACTACAAATGGTACAAAATAGAGCCTTTAAGTTGTTTTACATAAGTTTGCAACATTGCAACCCAGTTACTACAATTTGGGACATTATAAAATCAGTGTGAAATACAATCATGTGTGTATATTCTGTCTCTTGTCTTTTTTAATCAATAAACATTAAACAAACCTGAAAATAAGCACATACATAAATAAATAAATAAATAAACAAATAAATACAATTAGAATAGTTAGAGTTGTATCCTAAATTACATTAAGATGCAAGTCAGAGTGCTTTTTAGTTAGTAATAAACTTTTATTTGACAAAAACATAATCCCTGTAATCCCGGACTGTAATTCCTGTGTTGTTTCCAGCATGGGCAAACTCCCAATATTACTGAACAAGCATGACGCTGTTGAAAGCCTGATGAGGTCCACCTGCTGCCTCCTCTCACTGCAGGGCCAACTGGCCCATCTCCAGCCTGGCAGAATTTTACCAGCAGTACATTATAAACTGCAGAGATAATACATTCAGGCAAGAGAAGTGAGAGAAAGTGTAGGGTCAACACTTCACATAGCTCTCGTTGGCACATGGAGTACTGATGCTACTGCAGAGTGATACAGTATTCCAGCAGAAAGAGGGGGAGATTTTGGGGTCATATACACTTATAGAGTGCATTAGTACCTGCCCAGCAGAAGATTTTTTTCCCCTTGTTCATTTTTTCCATATGGATATTAAAAAAGTCTTCAGTGAAGCGTTATAAGCCTTGAACTAAACCAACCAGCTACAAGGTGAATCACAACATTACAAATTTTTATTTGAAGTAAAAGGGTATTTGAAAATCAGACAAAAAGACAAAGGAACAAGACTGTGTACTTAATGGCTTTAATGAGGGAAAGAACTATGATGCTGGCTAATGTAGATTTTTGCCATACATTTTGTTAAACATGATTGTTTTAAAAAAAATAAGAGGAAATAATGCAAAAAAGATGGCTTCAACAAAAGCATGTACCATCGATTAACAACCTTGGAGCTCTGATTGGTCTGTGTTTAATAATCCTATAACTTTTGTTTTAGCTTATTTTCACGTTTAAATAGGATTTTGCAACCTACTTGGAAACCTCACCTCTATTATTTTTTTTTTTTTTTTTTTTTTTTTTTTTTTTTTTTTTTTTTTTTTTTTTTTTTTTTTTTTTTTTTTTTTTTTTTTTTTTTTTTGTTTTTTTTTTTTTTTTTTTTTTTTTTTTTTTTTTTTTTTTTTTTTTTTTTTTTTTTGGTTATAAAGAATAATACTCAGAAAGAAAAGAGATGGAAACGGCAGAGAACAGCATTAAAGTTAATATTTACAAAGATACAATTACAATAACAAGGAGTGCTTTTTTATATCAATGCTTGGTTACAATTTTTCCAATAAACAGCTGTGATATTTTAATATAAAGCCACCAAACAGAAATCAACTAAATCCAGTATCACACCTTAAAGAACCTAAAACAGCCTCCTGAAATCTACACCAACAATTAGGTAAGTTTTATCAGTCTTTATCGCATCACGTCCCGCGACTCTTGTATCGGAATACGTCTCATATCAGGATACCCAACCCTTTAGTCTGATGGCTAATGCTTTGGTTTTGGATGTCAATGTGACAGAGAGACAACAGCCACAATCTGGCCCTCGATATGTTTGCTAAAGGTGTCCTCTGAGAGGCCAGGTGGCATGAGCTAGTAATCACCCTGCATGACCTGAACACACCGCACACAAACACATGAAGCTATGCGCAACATGAAGAGAGAGAGAGAGACTTTATGCATTTTATGCAGACTATACATAACACATAAAAGTGTACAGTATGTTGACAGTCAGGCTTATTGATTGGCCTTTAGCTAGATACAGCAAAAAACATTATGCACAGTATGTTCAACACAACCTAAAGGGCCAACGGCAATCAATGCCGATGTCTGTGTTCCTTCCATTACAAAAGTTATTTTGAATTTGACATGCCAAAATTAATATAACATTTTTAATTACTGTAACAGTATTTACACTTTACAATTTGTAATAAAGATTCCTTAGCACTAAATCAGAGTGATTTCTGAAGAATCATGTGATACTGAAGACTGCTAAAAATTCAGCTTTGCCATCACAGGATGAAATATATTATTGTAATAGTGTACTGTTTTTAAAATGTATTACTGTTTTGCTGTATTTTTTATTAATTTAATGCATCCTTGATAAGCATAAGTTACTTCTTTATATACTTTATGTGGTTAAAATTTTAACAAGGCAGCATTAATTTGACATTAATATTGTGTATAGTGACATTATAATATAGTGACATTAGTACTGTCCTGCATATTTTCTTCAGATCAACGTCCTACAGCGAATGACAAACTGAGCAATAACAGCTCGGTTGTAAGACATTTTTTTTTTTTTTTAGTGGATATTGATTTATGTGGAATTTAAAATGGAGAGAAAACCCCCCCCCCCACTCCAAAAAGCTGAGAAGAGGGAAGAGAACAAGGGAATGGAAGTTAGATTTATAATACCAAGTTCACATTTCTGCTGTTTCATGCTGTTACGGGTGGCAAAGTGTGGGGGGAGGGGATAGTATCAATATACAGTAAGACATGGCAATAACGGAAACACACACACACTCTCTACACACACACACACACACACACACACACACACACACACACACACACACACAGAGAGAGAGAGAGAGAGTGACAAGTCATGTCTTTGACTCAGCAGGTTCTTTCAAAAACAAAACCAATTTCAATGGATCTTGAGACATGGTGACATTTGATCATGATTCAGGAACACCAATTGAATGTCCATATGTGGGGTCCAAAAATCTAGGATTTAAAGTACTTTTTTTTGCTCTTTTAGGTTTTTGAATTAAGCTAAAATTGAGAAATTATTAAATGTAATGATTTAATAGATGAAGAAATGTTAGAATGCAAAATGAAGAACTAGTTTTCAGGATTTCAGTTTACATCTTGCTCTGAACAATGTGACAAGAATGCACCTGACATCATAATTACAACTTCCCAACTCATAAATAACTTCCATTAATTTGCCTATGCATGTAAGCTCTATTATCTAAAAATGGCAACAGATCATTACTACACTTATCACCTGTATCAGTGTTTACAGCATGCATAATGTTATGTAACATCCTAGCTGAATCAATGTAGGCAGGGAAACAGAGTGATCCACCCTTCAGACATATGGAGTGAGTCAGGTTTAGAGAGAGGGAGAGGTGGGGCAGGCTTTGAGATCATAATGCAGTGAAGCCTCACTGTTGCCTCATCAGGATTCTGGGCAGTGTACTGCATTGTCAGCATGCTCTCGCTCGCTCTCTCTCTCTCTCAACACTCCAACTCCTCTACAGTGCTTTGTAGGGTAGCTCCTAACTCTGCTGTGTGTTACAGATGAGCTGAATGGTGGTCAATGTCTATTGTAGACATACCACTTCCCCAAGGGCTTTTAAGAGCAGCTGAAGAACACAGAAAATGCTTGCCGCCTCGTGCCAGTCCTCATCAGGAATGCATCCAAAATGTTTTTTTCTTTTCTGCCTCTCTCTCTCTCTCTCCATCGGTTAACTACAAAATCAATCATAAGTGCTCTGTTATAGTCTCTGCTAATACGAGGCACAAAACCTGAGAAAAAGTTTACTAAAATTCACAGTTTGTTATGCTATGCTATCTTTTCATTTGGTCTGCTTTGTATAGTCTGTTTTAAATTACGTATCCTTTGCTGCCCATGATATCCCAAAATGCTGGAAAAAAATAAAATCTGAAAGTATGGTTGGAAATGTAAAGTGGTGCCTTGAAAAACAGTTTGAAACCAGTTTCAATAGAAGAGACATTCATACAAAAATGCTAGATGTTAGGTCAATGACTGCCTTGGCAATAAGGGGACTTATATTAAAAAGTTATTACTGTAAATGTGGAGTTTTCACTGTTATGGGAAGGAATTGGCTTAGATTTTAAAAAGTTTAACTTGAAAAAAAAGTTGCATTTGACAAAAAAATCATAATCTGAAATAACAGTCTGACTTTATATTATAGGCCTGTATCCACACCTGTATCACTTATGTAGAACACAAAAGATGTTATATTTTGAAGACCCCATAGACTTTTATTGAATGGAAAAAACAACAGCACTGAAACATTTTTTAAATATGATCTTTTATCTTCCATAGAAGACACAGTGTCATACAGGTTTAGAACGACATGAAAGTAAATGATGACAGAATAAAAAATTTTTTTTTTGGGTGAACTATCCCTTCAAATCATTAACATGTAGAGCAGCACAAAGCTGAGCTGGAAGTCCAGTCACTTTAGGACCTGCCGTCCACCTTCTTTTTCTTATATACTCCAGAATAGATCATCTGGACTATCACAATCATCTCACTCCAGTAAAAATACAGTACAACTGAATATATGAAGCACCTAGCAACCCTACGACTGCAGTGAACCAATCACAGTGCAGAGTCTGAACTGAAGCCAAAACTCTGTGAAAGTAGACAGTGATCACCTACAGAGTGCTAAAACATGAGTGTAGACGTAAGAGATGCATCAGCGTACAAATAGAGATGCAATACATCTCTTCTAAAATGATCAGACATGACATTTGTTAAGGTTATTTCCCACAGAATAGGACTGGTTTAACAACTCTCACTGAGCATCAAAGAAAACAAAGGATTCTGGCATGTAAAAAAATCATAAACCAAGACTACAGATACGATTCTAAAAAGACATACTGCAGTTGCACACTCACCAGTGTCCTGTGCTGTGTTTCTGCCTGATAACTCCAGCTTGGCTTTCACTGTTGAAACACAGATGGGCTGAGCAGAATCCTGTCTGAAAGGTGTAAGATAGAGAAAGGAAGAGACAGACAGGGAAGAGAGAGAAAGGGAGGAGTGAGCTCAGGATGTTGCCAGTGCTTTGGCTTGCAGTAATGTATTCCTCTCCAAGCTCAGCGAATCTGCTAACCGGCTATACAGATCATCAACTCTGAATGTGTGTGTGTGTGTGTGTGTGCGCGTGTGTGTGTGTGAGGAAAAGTATCTGAGGGTGAAACACAAAAACATAATAAAAGCTGCTCATGTGCATATTTAAGTGCTGAGTAAACGAAACAAAAGCCATTCAGAGCAGGTCTTTAATGGAGACACTGAAAATGTCAATTCAACCATCAGGCAAACAAAACATACATGTTTGTTTTAACATCTTAAGTTTATTACAAAAAAAACGATGTTACTAAAAAGAACATTATTTTGTGTATTTGGTGTAATGCAATGTGTTTATGCGGTTTAAGGTTAAAAAAAACACATTATTATATACATTATTGTTTCTCCTCTATGCCCCGCCTTTCTGAAACGCATCGATTTTTACAAAGCTCATCGGTCTGAAAAGCAAGGTGTGCTGTGATTGGCCAGCTATCCAGTGCGTTTTGATTGGCCGAATACCTCAAACGTGTTATGGAAATGTTATGTCCCTTACCATATTGTGATGCCTTGTCAGGCCGGAGCGATGATTCAAAAACATGAAAACCCATGATAAACGAGGCATTCGTTGCATCCAGTGGGGATTATAACTATGGATTATAATATTATACTGTCTTTTATGCGTTGCGCCGCATTAAACATAAACATGTCTGCATTTGTGATCGGAGAAAGACAAACAACAAGCCCTACTCTACACTGCCCAAAAAACTCGCTTTAAATATAAAAAAAAACTTACTTAAAATCTGTGAGTCAGAACAGCCGGCATTGTAGTCTACTCTCCCAGGATCAGGAAACAGTCCTCCATAAAATGTGCTGCACACATTTGAATATTTGGGTTGAACTGTTCTGGAAAAATTTTGTAAATACAACTTAACCACTGATCTAGTCGTGTCCATTTCTGGAAGGCCAAACAAAGTATTTTCGCTTTCACAACGAAACACAGCGTCACACACGGTGGCTAGAGTGAGCAGAGGGAGGGGCTGAGAACGGCGCGGCCGGCGGATGCGCGAAGGAGGCTGTGGCAACCCATGTGTGACGACCCGGGCTGGACTCACTTCGTCACCAATGAAAGCGCATTCGGCGAATCCACAGCCGCAAAGTGTTGTTTTCCTCAGCAACCAGCCACGGATCAGACCAGGATGACGAAGCACGATATCGTCCTCTTTTGGAAGGCCAAACAAAGTAGTTCGCTTTCACAACGAAAAACACAGCACCTTCACGACATGGCAGCAGCGGCAACAACAATACTACAGCAAGAATAAAGTTACGCCTTCTTTCTTTGCGTGAACATTGGGCGGCATTACACAATTATTTCCACATAGTGAGGTAGATATGTTGGGGGCGTGTTAGAACGAGCTGTTTTAGGTAGGTGTGGTTGACTCTTAATTTTTATAAAGAATATCTCTTTGAATTTGATCCTTTAGTCTTTGCAACTTTACAGATCTTCTTTATGCCCCAAGAGCTTGTAACACTCCAAAGAGAAAGGAAAAAAAAAAATAGCATCATATGATTGGATTTTACAAACAGCTTTACACAAATATCTGATTAAGCGGGATGCATCTAAAAATCACACAGGTCTTCAAAACTGTCATGAACTATTTTGATTCTTCACTCTTAAAAATGAAGGCTCCAAAAGGAAGTTTGGTAACACTTTCTATGAAGCCCGTATTTATAATACATTATAAGGGTATACTTAACGCATTATAATGAATGCATAATACATTATAAAAAAATTAATCAAAATTAATATTAGTTTATATCAATCATGAATAATCATAAAAAACAATATAATACTTACGTAATTTGTGGTTCATAAGTTAAGAGAGGATTATTATAAACACATGAACACATATTAAATTACTAAATTGATAGAGAATGGGCCTGTATCATTATCTGGACATTGTTATAAGATCTGCACAGTAGCTAGTACAGCTGTGAGGTTAGATGTGGAGTGTTATTGAGTGTTTCGTGTGGAGCTATGAAATAATGATGAAAAAACTGAAAAAATGCAACTGTTTTTATATGGTTACATTTTATTTGATGGTCCCCTAATCAATCGACTATAAGCAACTTTTGCAACACATGCCAACTCACTCTCATTAGGAGAGTAGTATGCTCAAGACTGTATAACTAGTATGGTCGAGTAAGTTGACATACTTGCACAATACAACTTATTAGTAAGTTTATCTGTGGTTGGCCACAAAATAAAGTGTTAGCATATATTAAACAGACAGTCTACTAATACTCCAATGACTGCTAGTTGACATGTAGTCGCAGAGTTACTTATCAAAAGCTGTTTAAAGGGTACCATCAAAATAATCAAACTGATATTACAATGAAAATAGTTCAATGCAAATGTGTCATATTACACATTCATCTGATCTGATATTTTCTGGTTGAGCGAAATTGTTATTATTATTATTATTACTACTTATAAGTGGTCTTTGACCGCTTTAAAGTAGCATAAAAAAAAGTCAAGATATGCGACTTATAATACATTATAACTATGAGAAATATAATCCATTGTAAAAGTGGATGCAACGTGTTCATTGTTATAAATCATCATATTCTTAAAAGCTATAACCACAAATAAGTAAATATTATAATATATTAAAACTGTTCTTATGAATATTCATGAGATGATACAACATATTATAAGGTTTTTTTATAATGCATTATGCATTAATTATAATGCCTTACGAATACCTTTATAATGTATTATAAATACGGGCTTCATAGAAAGTGTTACCGGAAGTTTTTGCAGTGATGCCTTTTGGCGAACCATTATGGGTTGGAAAGGTGGAAAGTTTCTCAGAATGGAAAGGTTCTCATTATGTTTACGGTTCTTCATGGAACCTTCAATGCAAATAAAGAACCTTTATTTTTAAGAGAGTTGTGTGAGCTGTGGATCAGAATTTAAGATAAGCATTCTACCAAAGAACCTCATTCTCCAACCGACTATTCTCTTTTTGTGAACTCGGACAAAAAAATTATGCTGAATCATCACGTCTACTACCCAGCATGCTTTGTGGATATACTGAATGTGATCGATTTACAGGGCGAGTAATAACAGCTAAAAGAAGATGTTCTAACACTGTCCTTTTCAAATGGTTGTTATAAATGCTGTTTTTTTTTTTTAAACCTGTGTCTTTTGGTAGGATATTAGAGTATTTTAATACATCAAGTTCCACATTCATGAAAAACTACAGATTTTAAAGATTTTAGCTTCAACCATCCGTTTAGTTTTGTTTTCATTATAGTAACTCTTCACTTCTAACTAGATCAAATCAAATTTTATTTTTAATAGTATGGGATGATGAGACTCTGGCCTGGGTCAATCAAACCTACAACCTTCCAGAGCTTTTAAAACTAAAATTCAAGAGTTGTCACCTTTAGCAAGTCACCTAACCTAAGGTTACTTGTTCTTTGAATAAAAGAGTACTGTAAATTGTTTGAATGAGAAAATAAAGAACAAAACATACTTAAACTATGTTCAAAATACACTTCAAATAGAATTTAAGTGTTCTAACATGGAACAGTGAAATACCTCATCATCTTACAGGTTCCACCAGGCTAAACTATCACTTTGCTGCCAGGGATACAGAGGTGAAGGAACACTTTCTATAGATAAGCTCTGGTTTCTGTCTGGACTGTATAAGGTGACGCTGCATCCCAGCGTTGGTTCCATCCAACTAAACATTCAACACTTTACTAAAGCTGATACCAAAGCTTGAAGAGCATCACTGGAAATAGAGGTGATAGCTGCTAAAGTAGGTGACGGCAAAGCTCAGCTACAGGCCCTGTCCTTGAAGTACAGAGACAGGAACATTTCCATCCTCTCTGTCACTTTGGGTCTTACAGATTGTGGTGATAGACTTGCTTGGAGCAGCTGAAGTCTTTTTTGTCACACCATTTACGTCATGCAAATAAATAAATAAATTCTGAACCTTTGAAGCTATGAAGATGAATAAAAAATGTATATATTCTTATATTCCTGTATTCTTATATGTTCTATCAAAACCTACAGTAGATCATCTGATAATGAAGTCTAAAATCCAACAAAACAGCATTTACAATTTAGATATACAATACTAAGTTACCATGCACAAAGCATTTGCCAAAATGTTTTATTCATTGTTCTTAATGGTGTTTACTGCTGCTTCAGCTTTGGCATTACTAAAGTATACAAGATGCTGAATGGACAGATTCGGTCCCTGGATCATGTTTTGAACAATTGTCTTTTTACCAAGGTCAATAGCACTGAGCAAAAAAAGCAGTGACTGGCAATACGTTTTCAAGTGTTCTCTGACAATGGATATTAAATTTCATTTAGAGGTCAAATACTGATGTCACTTGCTCTGAAAACAGAAATTTGATAACGTGTTGTTGTAAAACAAAAGTTACATTAAATCCAATGATGTTATTAACATTATTAAAAGCATCAGGAAAACTTTAAACCAATAAAACTGAGAAATTGTTTACAAATATAAATACCTGACATCCACTCGGTGCAAATATAAAATCATTTTCACACAAAATTAGGACAATCACATCCACTTCCAATTAAATGCAATCATGTCTCATACTTGTGTGTTAAAATTGATGAATTTGAATTTTCACACTTAAATGCTTTATAATTTCTTTATATTGATGCATCATTTTCTGGTCAATACAGAAAATATTTTCATGCTATGGCCAAGAATGGATAAATGACCAATATTAAAACTATATAAAACTCTGAAACCTAAAATCAAATGTTGCAAATGCTACAAGCAAATTTTGGTATCACAGCACTATGATGTACAGTAATAAGAATTAATATTTATTTTGAGATTTGCTAAAGATTACATTTAATGTTGTCAAAGATAGATGACAGCAAAAGTCATTTAAAGGGGTCATATGATGCTATTTCAAGTTTTCTTTTCTCTTTGGAGTGTTAAAAGCTGTTCGTGAATAGATCAGATCCCTAAAGTCGCAAAGACTAAAGCCTCAAACCCAAAGAGATATTCTTTAAAAAAAATTAAGACTCGTCCACGCCCTCCTAAAACGCCTCGTTTAAACACGCCCCCACATGTCTATGTCACTGTGTGGAAAGATTTGCATAACCCACCCAATGTTCATGCCAGGAGAATGGAACATCTCGGTTACGTGTGGTAACCCTCGTTCCCTGAGGAGGGAACGGAGACGTTACGTCAGTCGTGACTGACAAATTGGGATCTCGCCCGAGCGCGGGTATAAAAGGAGAGCGCGTGCAAACGCACATCAGTTTTTCGCTGAGGAGCCGAGACTACGTGCCCCGGCCGTACAGCGGTGGTACAGCAACTGTGGCGACGGAACGTAACGTCTCCGTTCTCTCCTTCAGGGAACGAGGGTTACAAAAGTAACCTAGACGTTCCCTTTCAGTCAGTCACGTTCTACGTTACGTCAGTCGTGACTGACGAATTGGGATCTGTATGGAAAACGGCACTATTGCTGACCCCCTCCAGTGCCCTGCGAAAGCCGGCAAGTCCCCCCACGCCAGTTGGGGTGGAAGATTGGACAGGGTTTAGGCAGAGGTATCCACCACTGCTGTTCCACACAGTGGGATTTTGGATAACACTGGGAAAGCGTACCCAGTTGGGACGCTACGGAAGCCACATCCCGCACATAGGAGGTATCATGTGGAATTACACATATGGACTGGCCCAGGGCAGTACTACATATGGAAGTCCCTGCGGTAGACTCAACCCGCCTGGGGTGAGATAACTACGCAGCAGAGATGGCAGTGAACGACTGCCAGGGAAAGACACGGGCTTACCGTGAGGGGAGCCGTACCGTGGGAAAATTCACATGTGGGATCACCCGAAGGGGGATTCACTACACACGGGCACCTAGCCCAGCTCAAGGGCTGACCTTGGGCATGCACACGAGTGCTGAGCCTGGCGTCTGGCGCTCCGCCACGCCTGACCGCCGAGGGTGCGGGAGGAACTCCAACAGGGTTCGCCATGGGGAACTGAACTGAGAAGCAGAAAAAAGTGCACGTATCCGGTCCGTAGAGGGGAATGGCGCAGCAAGCGTGATCGACACCGAGCAGGTCCGGTGTTACTGCCTACCTGAGGCGAGTACACGAGAGGACACGGGCTCTACATGGAGATTATAGAATCTCGCAAACGTGATCTACAGATGTCTGCTATCGAGGCGCCTTGCGCCAATGCCCAAGAAGATGCCACTTTTCTCGTAGAGTGAGCTCTCACTCCGAATGGGCATGGTAACCGTTGGGCCTGGTATGCCAAGACTATATCCTCCACTAACCAGTGGGCAAGTCGTTGTTTGGAGACAGCCTTCCCCTTCTGCTGACCCCCAAAGCAGACAAAGAGCTGGTCTGAAGTCCTGAAGCTCCGCGTACGGTCCACGTAAATTCGCAGAGCGCGAACGGGACAGGAGCAGAGCGATGGCAATGGCGGCAACATACATTTTGAGGGTGGAGGGAGACAGCCTTCGTTCCAACCCATCCTGCAGGAAAGAAAGACTGCGATCGGGCATCTACGGGGGTCTTCCCGGCGGGAAGAGCACCAACCGACTAACAGGTTCCACTTCAGCTTGTAAGCGTGTCTGGTAGATGGGGCTCTAGTTGAAGCGATGGTGTTTACTACCGCTGGGAGGTAGCCCACCTAAAATCTCCGCGTCCCGTCCTGCAGTGTTGTTCGTATCGGACATCACAATTCTTTCGTGCAGCAGCGATTTGAAGCGGCGTAGAGCCAGCCATACTGCTTGCAACTCGACGCAGTTGATATGCCACTGCAGTCGGGGCCCCGACCAGAGCCCTGCAGCTGCATTTCCATTGCACATGGCACTCCAGCCCCTGGCGGAGGCATCTGTTGCCACAACAACATGCCTGGATACTTGCCAAAGGGACACCCCTGTCCGAAGAAAGGAAAGATCTGCCCACGGGCTGAAGGTCTGACATCAGAACGGGGTGACAGAAACCCGGTAAATGCCGTGCCATGCCCATCTCGGGACCAGGTCGTGAAGCCAACGCTGAAGCGGTCACATATGAAGCAACCCGAGCGGCATGACATCAGCTGTGGATGCCATATGCCCCAGGAACCTCTGAAACTATTTCAGTGGAACCGACGTCTTGCACTGGAAGGACCCCAGGCAATTCAGCATCGACTGCGCACGCTCTACAGAGACGTGCCGAGAGGTTGACCGAGTCCAGCTCCATGCCGAGAAAATAGATCCTCTGCACCCGGGAGCGTTTGCTCTTTTGCCCTCTGCCCTGATGTGGATCGCGTGCGAACTAATCGAAGGACTGACCATTGAAAGATGCCTTTCTTCTATCTTCTGCGTCAACAGCCTGAACGGGAGCTTGTGAAGGGCCCGGTTTACTACGCGCAGGTCCAGGATTGGTCGTAAACCCACCGCCTTTCTTGGGTACGATGAAGTATGGGCTGAAAAACCTACCTCATCTCGGCTGGAGGGACCGGCTATATCTTGTCCTTCGCCAGCAGGACCGCGATCTCTGCATGTAAGACAGGAGCATCCCTGTCCAGCACAGAGGAGAACCGAATGCCCCTGTACTTGGGAGGGCGCCGGGCGAATTGAATCGCATAGCCGAGGCTGAACGGGGGGGGTGGGGTTTGTCACCTGAGCCAGCGAGGACGGCTGGGGCATGCTAACCAAGGCCCCCAGCGACCGTGAACGAGCGGGACTAGGGAGACCACCGACGTACCCGCAGTGGGGCAGAGCAGTGGAACACAGGGGCCCAACACGGGAGGCTTCCGTGCGTCCCAGGGTGGGTTCTGAGTGCGCGGCGCGCCACTTATCTGGCTCCACGGCTGGGCAGGGGGCTCGTGAGGAGGCATAGCGTCCTTGAACCGGACCCTTCTGCCCATTGGCAAAGGGAGAGGGGGACGGCCATGTGGTGACTGGGTCTCGCGCACTGCCATCCTCGCCCTCTTGGAACCCGGAGAAAAAGGAACCCGCTCTTCTGTTGAGGTTTTGGGCACCACTGAACACTGAGCACGGCGGAACAGAAAAAAACAGGAACAAATGTTTCTCCACCCGGCCCTCCGCCGGGAGAAGGAGCGGTGCAGTCGCCATCTCCTGAAGAGCCGGATCCAAGACCCCCGGGTCGACCGTCCCAGGGACGCTGCCCGCCCTGGCGCTTCACGGGCTTGGCAGGGGCGGAGACGGGCTGCGCCGCTTTCCTGCGGCCAGCTCCACGCTGCAGCCGTTGTGAAGGCTCCTGCTGCGGCCGAGCTGGAGCGGAGATGGAGGCCACAGGAGGGCGCTCGTCGGGGGCACGACAGACAGAGGGTCGCATCCGGCGGTGGGGGGTGGCTACAAGCTCCGCCGCCGGGGCAGGCTGCATCGAGACGCCTCCATCTGCTTCTGTGCGGCGGAGAACTGTTGGGTACAGCCCTCCACCGCTTCGCCGAATAGGCCGGCCTGGGAGATCGGGGAGTCCAGGAAGCGATGCTTGTCGGTCTCCCTCATATCCGTGCAACTGCTCCAACGCTTTGGCCTGGTGGACTTGCAGGAGGGCCATGGCGTGCAGGGCGGAAGCGGCCTGTCCAGCAGCGCTGTAAGCCTTAGCCGTCAGAGCGGACGAGAACTTACAGGCCCTGGACGGAAGGCGTGGACTACCCCTCCAGGCGGCTGCGTTTTGCGGGCAGAGCTGCATGGCAATCGCGTGCTCAACCGGAGGGATTTCCACATACCCTTGGGCCGCCCCCCCCGTCGAGGAGGCACCAAGTCTGTTTCGGGCAGAAAAAGGTGCCGTCCACGACCTAGTCATTTCCTCATGCACTTCTGGAGAATGGAACTGGAGGCGGCTGCCGATGCCCGGCCTGCGCCCCAAGGAACTAATCATCCAGCCTCGAGCGTTCGGGAGAAGGAGGAGGCCTCCAGTGCAGCCCGACACTCTCGGCGGCCCGGGAAAGCATAGCGGTCAGCTCTGGATCTGACTCGGGCAACGCCACTCTACCTGACGGTGGCAGCGCAGCCGAATCCTCACCTCCAGAGCCTAGCTCGCCCTCCGATACAGCGACCGACATCCTGTCCTCTGCCTCTGCCCCGCACAAGATGCTGGACCCCGCCCAGTCCGAGGACCCAGCACACTCGTCCGGAAACCCCAGGTGGTGCGCCTTGCTTGAGGAATGAGAGGCCCGCGGAGATGTACTTGACGGGGAAGCTCTCACTGTAACCCTCAGGTCTCCCTGACCATGAACCGAAGTAGCCCTCCGAGAACCGGAAGAGCTAGAGCGGGGCATGGCAAGGGGGATACCCCCCCCTTTAATGAGGAGGTATCTAGACTGCAACGTCGCGATGGTCATGTTCCCGCAACGACCGCATTAAGAAACGTACAAGTGGGAAGCCATCTTTAAAAAGACGCCTGTCGCTCGTGGAGCTCTTTTAGACATTTGCTCTTTTAGGAAAAAAAGGAAACGCTCTTTTAGAGAGAGCGCTGAAGCGCCCAGGGGAGGTCGCGGCGAGACCGCAGAATGGCAGCTGCAGCACGCCGAAGATGAGCAGCACTGAATGGCAACCCCCGCTGACGAGCCGTAACACCAACGCCAGCTGTTTCCAAACATTCGCGGAGATTCGTCTTGTAGAAGGCTCGGCTCCGAAGCGAAAAGCTGATGTGCGATTGCACGCGCTCTCCTTTTATACCCGCGCTGCGGGGCGGGGTTCGCATGGCGAAGGTGATTGGGCTCTCGGGCGAGATCCCAATTCGTCAGTCACGACTGACGTAACGTAGAACGTGACTGACTGAAAGGGAACTTTATTTTCGCGCTGTAGTATTGTTGCTGCTGCCGCCGCCATTTCGTGAAGACGCTGTGTGTTTCGTTGTGAAAGCGAAATACTTTGTTTGGCCTTCCAAAAGGGGACACGACTAGAAATCAGTGGTTAAGTTAATTTACAACACTGTTCTGGCTAGGCCTGTCACAATAATCAATATATCGACTTATCGCGCAATATATGTACATGACCTCAATAATTTTTGGTGACGCAATATATCGCCCATTATATTTACTTATATTAATGTCACCATGTTTTTTACATTCCACTTGCACCTGTGTCTTTTGCAGCTTCTCGTGGTGTAGTCATGAGGTGCTAGTTCCAATTTAAAAAATGCTTCTACAAACAAATTTTATCTGCAGATATGGTCTTGTTTAGGGATTCTGTCATGAGTTTAAGAGGTACCTAAGAACTCATACTTGAGTAAAGTACAGATACCTTACAGTGCAAATGACTCCACTACACGTTTACAAGCACCGATTCCAAAACAACTTGATTTTAAGTCTTAGAGTATCTGATTTTAAGAGTACTTAAGTATTTTACTAAATATAGGTTCAAAGTTGCACTAGTCAAAGAGACATGCCAGTGAAAAACTGTAACGTTGTGGAGAAGCTGCGGAAAACAGGCAGAGGCAAGGATCTATGTGCTGGTATTTCATGAAAAACTAGAACAAACAATAAGGCAAAAACCGAAGGGAACAAAGAACAGAATGACTGGCAAAGAGACAACCATTACATTCAACAACTCACGAGGAACTAAAGAAAAACTAGGGCTATGTATACACAGGGGGCTAACAAGCTTAAGATAAGACACACCTGGTGAGACTAATCAAGGGGAACCAATGAAGAAATGTACTACAAACTGACTACAGACACCACGGGAGACAGGAAGTGACATTAAAGTCCAGGGCAAGGCACAGAGAGCATTAAACAAAAACAAGAAAGAGTTCATTTGTGAGGAGAGCAATCACGTTTATTTTCTAAAACCAAAATAAAACCGAACACCTCAAAATTACAAAACAAAACAAACAAACAATATTTTTCAAAAAGGTCTCTTCAGTATAATGGATAAATAAAATAATGTTAAGTCAAATTAAAAAGCCAAAGCCTTCTTGCACTGGATGTGCTGGTTACGGCCTCATTGCCAGCTTCAGTCATGTCCTCATCTCATATATAAAACATCTGTGATTCACAAATACTTGCTAGTTTAACAAATAACACAAGTTTGGGTGAGTAAGGGCAAAACGCACAAGATGCAGTACTTTCAGTGACCTGTAATAGGCAGTATCACGTCTTTTGTAGCAGAAATAAACTGCTGCAGAAAAAGCTAGGTCCATGCAAAATGTAATGTGTAACTGCAACACTCATTTCAAATGTAGTGGAGTAAAAAGAACAGATACTCATTCAATAATGTAGTGAAGTAAAGAGTAAAAGTTACTAATATCTTTGATACTCAGTACAACTACAAAGTACCCGAAAAGATACTCCGTGAAAGTACAGTAATTAATTACATTTACGCCATACTTTTAGCAACCTCTGGATCTGTGCCTTTGTGCATAAAGAGATCTGACTGCTGAGTAGTGATTGTGTTTTTGTGCAATAGTGTGCACCCTTAATTTACTGAGAAAAGAAGGTCAGGGGAAAATCTGTAGATGGAAAAATCTCCATTCAAGTTCTTTGTGCATTTTTCTTTTTTTTTCTACTTGTTACTTTTTGTTAGAAAATGTTAATTTACTATTTATTCAAGTTTTTATGGTATCTAATATTTTGATACTTAATTCCCATGGTTTAAATATTCTTAAAAATTAAAAGTTTGGTGTCATTTGGAAGTGTGTAGCCTTCTTGCATTATTATGCTGTTACATTATGATGATATATTCTGTGGCATAAAATGGTTTTTAAAATGACAATAATATCGCGTATTGCAATTATTTCTGGGGCAATATATAGCACAACAAAAAGTTGTTATCGTGACAGACCTACCATACAGTCACCCAAATATTCAGATGTTGAGCGCATCTTCCGGAGGACTGTTTCCTGAACCCGAGAGAGTTGTTTCTCCAAAGTGGGGCAATTCCAACTTTGCAAGGACAGTCTTGCGTTTCTGACTCACAGCCTGTAAGTAGGTTTTCATATTTAAAGAATTTGCCACTGACCATTCACGAGAGTTTTGAGCAGTGTAGAGCAACGCTTGTTTGTTTGTCATTTCTCCGATCACAAATGAGACATGGTTTTATGTTTACGCGGCGCGATACGCAACACAACGTGTAAAAGACAGTGTAAGTCATTATAATCAGTAATTGTGTCCTGACTGGATGCAACAAATGCCTCGTTTGTAATGGGTTTTAAATGTTTTTGTCTCGTCGCTCCGGCCGGACACGGAATCAACAGTATGTGAGGGGCGTAACTTTTCCGTCTCACGCTTGAGGTATTCGCCAATCATAACGCACTGGATAGCTGGCCAATCAGAGAACACCTCGCTTTTCAGTACGATGAGCTTTGTAAAAATCGACGGCGGGGCATAGAGGAGAAACAATAAATGTACAGTATGTGGAAAATTTGTTTTTTTTGAACCTTAACCGCATAACACATTGCATTACACAACATAAGGGTAATTTTTAGTACAACAAGTCATATGACCCCTTTAAATGTATAAACAGAGAAACTGAGCCTGCACAATTAAATATTCAATATCAACCAATACCAATAAATTAATAATGTCTAATATTGGCCAGTAACCAATTTGGTACAGATATATTGTGAATCTTTATTTAGATAGTTTCATCACAGGAGACCCAAATAACTAACACCAGTTCTCTATTCATAGTTTTCAGTCACGTGACTGGCTCGAAGACCTGGAGGGCAAAACATTCATAGAACTGCAGCACAAGCCTGTCAATTGTCTATCTGTTTCCAATCCAAAAATATTTAGATCACCTCTCAAAAAAAACAAATATATGAGACAAAATGCAGTTTTTGCCATTAGCAAGCCATATAAATAACCTGCATCACTAAAAAAAGCGAGACATTCTCAAATGTTTCACGTGAAAACACTTAAAGTGCCTTTAAAACAGTGATATTAAAATATCAAAACTCCGTCCACACTATTGATGTGCATAATTTATATAGGCAAGCAAAGAGCCGGAATATGAACATAATGCACTACCCCCAATCCACATCCAAAAGGTTGTGGTTCGATCTCGTACCGTCATGGATTGTGGTGTGGGGAGTGAAGTACAGCACTCTCTTCCACCTTCATACACGACTGATGTGCCTTGAGCATTGCACCGACCCCACTGCCTCCCTCGGGCGCCGCGCTAATGGCTGCCCCCTGCTCCTCCGGGGGTTTTGTTTCCCGTTTGTGTGTGTCACTGCTGTGTGTGTGGCAATTTGGATGGGGACTGCAGAGCACTAATTCCGAGTATGGGTCACCATACTTGGCCACACGTCACTTCACTTTTCTTTATAATGGTTTTCTATGGGAAAACATTTCATATTCATCTTTGCGCATTGTGTTTATATTCTGGGTTCATCTGCTTGCCTGTACAAAGTATGCATCACCAATAAGGTGTAGACTGAATTTGGCCTTTGAAATATCACTGTCCTACTACATTACTACTTAACGCAAGCCTCATAATAATAACTGGCGATCTGTGGAGGAAAGCCTTGTTTTGCCCTCCATGTGGGCGTTCTTGTAAGGGTGAGACGTCATGTAAAAACTATGAATTAATACATCTTCTTAAATGGTAAATCCATCAGTCTGCTGAGATCACCTTAAGCAATGAAATGCAATGACAACCTTGGAAACCAATACAAAGTGTCAAACGGTAAAGAGGATAACGTTCAGCTCCAATGCTTAACATCACACAGGACAGTACATGGTTAAGGAAATGTTACCTTGTGTTGTCATGGGGTTACAACCAGGTGAGCTTAGCATTAGATTAATAAAGGTTTGCCTCCACGTACCACTAAAGCTCCTGGTTTAGTCAAATTGTTTACATTTGAGCTACTTGCAATATTAAATGGGTAAAATTTTTCTGGCTTCTTCAACTAGAAAAATGCAGACAAAGTCATGTACAAGGTTAGGTCATCGGGGTCAACAAGGTTCTAGCAAGACGACGCAGCACGGGAGCGCACGCAGATTTATAGACCTTTTAAGATCATGGTTCATTTTTTATAAATATCCCGAACTGTCCTTGACAGAGAGGAATGCACCACAGGTGGACCAATATATATATTTTTATAATGCTAAATATATTTCACGTATCTGCTTTTCAAAGTAGCCTATATGCGTGCTGTATTTGCAGACATCAGTTGTAAATATTTGCCTTCTCGTGCACGCGAGCTGCATTACATGTCAATTGTGAAACATGCGTTGTCGCTGTGAGATGATGTCGGGGAACTCCTAATATAAAACAAAAACACAGACATTAAACAACTCCCGCTGCTCTCACCTCTAGCGCAAAGCCACGCGCCACGGATGCACGCGAGTAGCTGTCATGGGGCATCGGTGGAGTGGTAGGAAGCAAACCGGTGTTGTGAGAGTCTCTGTGTGTGTGTGTGTGTGTGTGTGTGTGTGTGTGTGTATCCACTAAACGTTATGACATGACGTCACCGCGCATGCAACAATAAAAATATTTCAGTAGCTCACAGCAGCATCTGCGGATAGAGATATCACACAAAAGACAAAGTATTAGTGATTTGTTTAGGCTAATCACAATCAATATGCCATGCTAAAACACTTGAAACCATTTTTAAATCTAGTTTATACAATTTTAATTTGGGTTGTGGGAGGAATTGGAAATTTGAGTACATACTTTTTGATTGAACACTTTACAATAAGTAAATCCACTTCACCAGCTAATTACTTCATGCTATATAGAGCTAACGTTACCGCAAAAACGGAAGTTCAAAGACAATTCTAAAGATGGCGGCACGTTTGTTTCTCTGAAGCATAAGGTCTATAATAATTATAAAACAGTTAGTTCCAGTCCAAAATAGCCTACATTCTCAATCCAGAATTTGACTGGCCAAGAGGCATTCTAACTGAATCATTGAATCATTCACTCAATTGATTAGTTCAAAATTCTTTCATAATTAGTTTATCGTGTATTTTGTAACTTAAAATATATAGTGATATCATAAATATGCTTTTTTTTTAAAGAAGCTGAAGAACACATGACAGCATTTCCTGACAGCAGCTGATGCTCTCTGGCTTTTGTGTCGCTTTGTGGTCATTTTGAAGTTTCAGCACACTAGAACAATTTTGACAATGGAACAGCCCTGTAAATGTCTGACTATAATTCACAGGGCTGGGAACAAACTTTCCCCAAGGCCTAATGAATAGGTCATACCATAAAGGACTTTGCTGTCTAGTGCAGTGGTTTTCAATCCAAATCCTGGAATGTGTCAACTCTGCACATTTTGAATCTGAAACATCAAATTCAGGTTTTGGAGCCTCTGTGGTATAATATATATCTAGTGTGTAAATAAACCATCCAAAACATATACAGTACTGTATACTATAGCCTACTTGGTTCTTCCAGGACTATGATTGAGAAGCTTATTTCCCAACTCTGCCACTAGATGGTAGTATTAGCTTAGTTAATAGTGAAGTGCCGTGCATTTGCTAGATAATTGACTTCACAAGTGTGATGTCAAAATAATTAGTTAAATGTTAAAGATAAATGTTTAAATATTTATTTAAAATAAATAATATAAAATAAAATAAATCAAGGTCACAAAGTACCATCATTCATAAAATACTCACAACCAATTTTATTTTCATCCATGAACTTTAAGAATTCACTCGTAATAGCATTATGTTACATACATTCTATTTAATACTGTTGCCTTACAGCTTCACTGAACGAACGGTTAAGCAAAGATTTGGGTGGCTTGAGCCTGCCTCTTTCTACACTCTAAAAAATGCTGGGTTAAATACAACCCAGTGCTGGGTAAAATAGGGACAAACCCAGCAATTGGGTTGTTTTGACCCAGCGGTTGGGTTACAAGGTTGTGTTAAATATTTAACCCAACCACTGGGTCAAAACAGCCCAATTGCTGTTTTTTTTACCCAGTACTGGGTTGTATTTAACCCAGCATTTTTAAGAGTGTATGAGTGTGTGCAAATCCAGGAGCCTCTGTGGTGATTACCAAATATGTAGCTGGGCTTTAGGGTCTCACCGCAGAGATTCACCAGCTATTTCTCCCTACACAGACATCTAAGTGTTTTTATTTATTTATTTTATTTCTCACAAAAGAAGCTTATGATGTGCATATGATCATAGTGAGGGAACGCTTATTAAACTTGCTTGTAAACCAGGTAACCTCGTAAGAATGGGGATTAGATTGAGAAACACTAACGATGCAAATACACCCGCTGTGCCATCTGTGAAATGCTGCAAACTTAAATCTGCCATAGCACAGTATCTTCCCAAACACCCAACTTTCTTTTCTAGCCCTCTTTGTTGTCGTAAAGCAGGGGAAAGCCGCTCCAGACGCAGGGAGGGAAGGAACAAAAAGCCTTTTGTAAACTAATTACTCTGAGCTATTCTTTTCCCGCCTGCAAATAAAAACATATTTTTTATGATCAATTCAAATTTGTTCTCAATGAATCTGACTTCGCCTACACAGCAGAAATGAACAATCCACTGTATTGTGCAGCATCCCTTAAAACTTTGCATGTTTTTTTTCCTGGAGTTTGTAATCTTTGTCTTTGTAACAAACTACTATTTCACAATAACACGGACTCATCAAAATAAGCAGTTCCACAAAGACATTTAAAGAGATATTAGACATGACCTAGAAATGTGGTTAATCAGAAATCTGCATAATAATACATTTAAAACAATTACACTATTATCACATTTCAAAGTGTAATTTATTTCAATTTAAATGGAGTATATTATTTTGCTCTCTATATTTATAATGAACATCTGAAAGCATTAAAAATAATAGTTTGATAGCTTAAAGATGATCACAATCTTGTCATCCTCAAATTATTAGTATCAGATTCATATCTAAATATAGTATTATTATAATAATTATTATTCAGCAAGGATGCATTGAATTGATCAAAAGTGACAGGAAAACACTTATAATGTTACAAAAGTTTTCTATTTAAAATAAATGCTGTTCGTTTGAACTTTATATTCATTAAAGAATCCTGAAAAAAAGTATCACAGTTTTCACAAAAATATCAAGCAGCACAACTGTTTAATAATCGATAAAAGGAATAAATGACATTTTAAAATGTACTCAAATAGAAATTTGGAACTGTAATATTTCACAATATTACAGTTTTTACTGTATTTTTGATTAAATAAATTGTAAGACTTCTTTAAAAAACACTGTAAAAAGATTTTTTACAACTTTGAATGGTATTGTGCATTATATATGTCATGGAAATATTATCTAATCTAAAATGTGGTGGTTTTGGGGTCAACAGATTTCTCTAAATAAAACGATATAGCTACTATTTTATTAACTTTTTGTATGGGTAATCTAGGAAATATGACCATATTAGGACACTAATTTCCTCTTGCTGAAAAAGGGAATTAAAAAAGAAAGGAAATCCACACAAATTAAGCTCAGTAAGCAGCTACTTCCATACATGTATCATATAAAGAAAAATAACCTCTAAAATACCTTAAACTTCACAATTTTCAGAGCAGCACTATGTTGCTCCACATAACAGGGTGTTTTTATTATGCTTTCAACATGTCTTAGATACAATATGCATGACATGTACGCTTGTAGAGCTTTCTGAGTTTCTTCTCTCTGTCCTCAGCCCCACATGCCTTGTATCACTCGCACCTAACGTCAAATCAACACCTTCAGCAAGCTGCCCTCGGCCTCCATTACAATGCCCACAGCAAAGAGCCTCCTCCCGCGTGAGGAGACAACTGATCCCGCGGCAGCACGCAGCTGTAGGAAATGTTTCCATACCAAGTAATAAAGACACTGGGATTATAGCAATGACTCACAGCTTCACTGCTCACAGTGTCCCTCCTTCTTCCCGCCATCATGGGAGAGACTGATGTCTTTATGAGGCGATGGTGATGAAATGTTGCATAGCGCGATCCTCTCGAATGGGGAAACAAGAGGAGCCATTGAGGAGGAATCTGAGGAGGGCTGGATAAACCAATGATTAGATTTACAAGCTATTTAGTTGGTAGACGGAGAGGGAAATTTACCAGTTCACTATGCATCAAGTGGGACACAATGTTATACCGTGGAGATGAACCTTATCGTGAAGATTTGTGATACTTAGTTCTTACAGGATAATATGAGTCGAATTTACAGAATACAGTTTAGTCACTGTTACAGGTCAGTCTTCTGGACTAAAGACAGATATTCATGTACAAATATGCTGCTGCGAGAATGACGGATAGAAATATCTTCCCCTTGTTTCACACAGTAGCTTCCAAGAAAGCTTTCTGAAGGATCATGTGACACTAAAGGCTGAAGTAATGCTACTATATAGCTACTGTTAATGCTACTATTATAGTTACTATTTTTTATGAATTAATTAGGATCTCTTCCTCTTGTTTCGCATGGTAGCTTCCACACAGGCCATAGTTGCCTTCATCTAGTAGCCGGCTCTGGTTTTGCGATGTGTAATGTCACATACAGAAGACCCTGACCTCCGTTAACATATGGACTCCATCGTTTTAACATCCCTTCCTCTGAAAACCTCAAAATCCCCTTACACACGGGAGATTTACACCCAAAACATCATGGCATAATGTTCCTTTCTCCTTACTCTCTTTGTTCGTTCTCTTTCCCTGACTTTTATACTCTGCCAACATGTTTGCATTTGGGTTGTTGGTCATGGTGCTATGGGTTCACATAGCAATGGTAATGGAGAACAGAGGTTTTTCTGTTAATACTTGGCTTGGTTTACATGTTTGTAACACCTCATTAGCCAGCACTGAGAGGCCTTGCTCTAAACATAGTTCATACTGTATGTTAAGAGAAACCATCTTTAACACATGAGATTATTCACACATATCACAGTACTGTAAAGAGCCTTGGATAATTTGGCCAAAATCAGCTTTGCAAACTATATATTATCCTTACTCTTTCTGCTGAACAATTTAAATTTTCTGTACTCTTCAGCAGATGTGGTGCCAGAAATTCATTGTTTAAAAAAAAAACATTTACAATATCTTTCTCTACATACATAAAACAATGCAATAAATATTAATTAAATAACATAAAATCTAACACTAAACACCCTAACGTACATTACTGATAACAAAAATCATTCACATTAAATATAATCATATATAATAATGCTGCATGTATAATACAGCAGGGATTCCTGGGGATGTTCTTTTACTGTTTTCATATAAAGTATATGGTATTTTATACTTTATACTTGCAAAAACCATAAATTTGATAATTTACACTAAAATTATGTGTAATATAATGGTAAGCCATTTACAGTTTTTCACCACATATGTATAAGGTAATTTACAGTTAACCAATTAACATGTTTTTATTATAGCATTTTTAGAGTTTTTGACACATTTAGAATATCTATTGGTGGCCGGAACAATATTATATAAAATTTTATATTAAAATGTAATATTAAAATACAGTGTCGATTAATATGGGTTTAATAGCAAATACTAAAATGTTTACATTTGGTTCCCCTGAATATTTAATTTGATTAATTGATTTAAAATATATTTTACGAAAGCACTAATTATTTCTTTTTGTAAAAAACCTTTTCTCTTTTTAATCTTCTAAAACTTTAAATCAGGGAAACATTAATGTGTGAACCTTAAATATTCTGACTGTCCTTCAAATGAAAATTTAGGATCATCAAAATTACAATTAAACAGTGCACTAAACAGTGATATTGTTCATCACAAAAATCAGACTTTGTAAAGACCATGTGATAGTGACATGTTTGCACATTTAAGATTCTGTGCATTCATAATAAAAAATAATTTGAGGTATTTAGTACAATATTGTCACAAAATCAGACGTCTTTGGTTGAACATGGTGCTACCAATGTTAAAAAGGGTCACCGTGATTTTGCCAAGTAAGACATGTTCCTGGATCAACATCTTTTGTTGATCCTGGATCAACATTACTGTCCGAAAATATAGACCTAACCCAATTCCTACCCCTAAACCTAATCAAAATGTATTCCTAAAATCAGAGGGAAATGATAGGTGAATAACAAGGGTGTAGAAGTTGATCCACGAACATGTTGTACTTGGTGAAATCACGTTCACCGTTTCTTTCTTCTACTGAATACATAAGAAGATATTTAATCAAACAGTTACTGGTAGCCATTGACTTCCTTAGTATTTTTTTCCATACAATGCAAGTCAATGGGACATCACCTATTTGGTTAAACTTATGCAAAGCATATTATTTTATGTTCAACAGAAGATAGAAATTCACACAGGTTTGGAAGAACATGAGGGTAAGTGAATGATAACCGAATTTTCATTTTTGGGTGAACCATCCCTTTAAGGTCAAAGGTTAGATTCTCAAGCAATGCATGGACTGATAAAATATATACCTTGAATACTATCAAGATACAAGAAATCGAGAGATCAGATCAGGCTGTGCCCCATCCTCTCTTCATATTAAAAAAAACTCCAATGAATTGGAAACAAATGTGCACAGAGAAACAGGCTTTTCCATATATGAGATAGGAGAACAGTTGACGAACAGGACAGATGTGTCCTTATCTACATCCCTCTCTTGCCCCCGTTCGATCCTACGTGTTATTAGTCAAGTCAACTGTGTCAAATGTGTCTTCAGTGAGTCACTCACCATCACAAATATTCATCATTTGCTCTCCGGCTGCCCAGCGGGTTGCATCATAAAGATGGATGACAGTGGGATGATCCAGAAAATGCTATTTGCAATTTGGAGATTGTATATGCAACCTACACATTTAACTGTGACTCTGAAATGCTCTCTAAATTCACAAAAGAACATACACAGACTTTGCTACTTTTTCTACTGTTAATCTTGAGATGTAAAGGAGGAAATTCAAAATACACATATAAAAAAATGACTACAGCTCCCTGACTATCTTCTATTTTTGCTCTTATCACACTTGGAAAGGCTCACTCAGAAGATGATTCACGCTGATTCAGTTTGTTTTAATTTTGAACGGCTATTTGTCCCTCTTTAAAGGGTGAAAATTGATGTTTCAGCCAATTGACCAATGAAGACATCCAGTCACTGTCCATGCGCCACAGCTGAAGAGGCTGGCTGAACTTTTCTAATGCAGGTCAGTGGAGCTGGGTGTCCGTCCTCAGGCCTCTCTCACACAGTGTGCAGAGCAAAGCGTGTTGGTAGCCAGCTAACATGTGCATTATGGGATCCGGCGGAGACAGCGGAATTCAGCTGCCATCTCAGGCTTGTGCAGTGCATGGCGCCTCCGCTTCAACGGGATTTGCTCACCCAGTTGCTCCCTGATGTCTTCTGTGGGCTACTGTCAGTGATTTAACCATTGCACGGCCGTATTGTGAATATAAATGTGACTGTGGGAAGAACTGAGAACCAGATTATATTAAGTTGTTAAATTTTCAAAAGTTATGAAACACATAAATGCTGATGCACACAAAAATGCTTTTACTGCAATACTTTGATGGTTCCATAACACTGCGACAGAAATTACACTTATGAGATGGCTATTTTTAGTGAATGAAAAACAAACTGTCTGAAATCGCTCACTTTTTCACTTATTCACTAAAACACATGTATGGCAGTTGAGTGCACTATATCAGAAATGTAGGGAATGAAGTTGTTCATTCAGATTTGGGACACACACCACTACAAAATGCCCGACAACTAATATAGTACCCTATAGGCTATAGAGGATAGGGAGTGGTTTCCTACACAGTCAGCTATACTTTGCAAACAATGCAGTCCGATCCTTGAACAAATGAATCATGAGCCGATTCTTTTACATGAGTCAAAAACAAACACCCCCACCAGAGGTGTAGTCCGATTCCCAAACAAATGAGTCTAATGAGTCGTGCGTTTTACTGACTCAAACACATAAAGCTTTCAGCTGTGAGATTTGTTCTGTGTAGTTACTAACATTGTTCCCTCTAAGCTGTACACACTTCTTACGAAGTTTTTGAAAGTGTAAATGGATTCAGTTCGGTAAATGCTCAGTTTATATCAATTTTACACCTATATATTAAATGATGCATTATATTATTATACCAATTAAACTGGTTCCGCTGAATGTAAAAATAGATATATATATATTTTTAATAGAATTTCTTGGTAACAGCACTGCAAAAAAAATTTTCTCAGGTAACCTAAAATGTGCATCATTTAGTTACATCAAGGGTCAAATCAAATATAAATAGCACATTAAAGTTAAACGTTACACACTTTTTTGTGTGTGTGCTGTACAGGTCTGGTATAAAGAATGTTTTTGCTCAGGTGGCCGTAATGTCCACACAATAGAGAAATATTTTGCTCAGCAAGAAAAAATAAATTAGAGGGAACATTGGTTATTAATATTAAAGCGTGTAAAGATACACATATGCATTTCATCAATGGTATTTTATAAATGAAATGTTACCACATTTCTGTGTGTTAACTATTGTCGTTAAATATTAAAAGCCAGTTACTGGATCACATTTTTGCCGCCTTCTAAAAAACTGTAAAGACAGAATTATGTAAAAAGTTAAATGCCTATTTATTATGCCAATTGGAATTGACATCACTTGGAATGGAATTGCTTTTCCTTTTTCCAACTATTTAATTTTTTTTCTTTTTACGAATCATTAATGGAGCAATTAACAATAATGTGAAATTCTATACTATTCTCTCTACCTAAAAATAACCAAGTGTGGAAGTGGATAAAAACAATTGCAATATAATATCATGTCAACAGAGGGCACCCTTATCAGTTATAGGGGGCTCCAAAAATATATGCTAGTGCAGAGGAAATGACCCAAATATGATCAGCTAGGACTAAACAGTCAATACTGCATTAAATATCTGTTTAAATGATGCTCCCTCTAGTTCAAGACAGAATTTACCGCAATCTGTTCACAGGATTTTCAAGCTATAAAACGTATTCAAGCTTAATCTGCTACATTCACCATCCATTCACCTCAAACCTTCCGCTGGATACTTTGACTCTTTTGACTTTCACAAATGTATGTGGTACACTTTTTTTCAGACATAAAGTATATTACTGGCTGATCATCACAGGGAATTTACAATGCTAGGATAACTGGGAGTAACAGCTGCACTTCAAGCAGGTGTTTGGTCAAATCACAGTAAATAGTCATTGATATTGTGCCATGAGAATATCCTCACACCAAACATACTGTCACAAACACCCCCAGCTTTCAATGTTTAAGTGACATAGAGATTGAAATCCTGCGCAAATAACCAGTGCAGCTTTGCAGGCGAGGTGTCACGAGCGGAGGGCTATCGACAAGCTGCTTGTCTATCTTTATTAGCCAAATCCAATGCAGAAAAATTTATCCCTCTGCTTATCAGCGTGGTGCTCACTGTGGCTGCTCATGAGTCAGAGGTCAGAGACATGACACCAAATTATGGGCACTGTAGACTTATTATTTCGATGGAGAAGATGAAGGAGGGTGAGATGGGAGGGTTTGCGTGAGGAGGGTGGGGGGTTAAGAGGATACTGAAGATTAGGAAGGGAATTGCCGCAGTACACTGGCTGCTTTTGTGAGCCCAGTGTCCGAGGGGAAAATATCTCCTGAGGCAAGAGCAGTCTGCCACAAAGCACTAGTCCTATTATAGATACAACAACTTGTTTTCAGACTCCTCAATGTTAGACGCCACGTTTTGAGTGGTAGTTTGGAGAGATGGGCCATGTGAGCAAGGTCATATAAAATCATTGTGGGACACAAATAGATGCTGGGTGACAAAAACAGTCCAAAAAATTTGCTGAAGGGAGATTGGCGTTGCATGTCAGTGGGCCGCTATTTTAAATTTTTTTTTACTGTACATGTTGCTCATTTTGAGGCCAACTGTTTAGCTCCATTAAAAGTTTAACACAGGAAAACTGAGGTAGAGGTTGAAGCTGATAAATGTTTTAAGGACGAGGGTGGAGAGTGGAAAATTTGTGAGGAGAAAAGTCTAGAAGTACAAAACTTTTCAACCGGCCACCCCAGAACAGATTGACAAATAGTGGAAAGACCCAATATGTGTGAATAAAGCAAGGGCTGGTACTTTTCTTTTGATGGTGTCGTAACCTTAAGCATCAATATAAAACAGAATAAACAGACCAAGCTTCTTCAAACATGACATACAACAACTTGTTTTTAGACCACATGGTGTGAGATGAAAGATGCTTCGGTTGGTGAAGCAGAGAGAGATTGGTGATATGAGCAATATCAGGTCAAAACTAAAAATAAATTTATCTGAATTAAATGGGATGAAAATTTGCATCTTATTGACTCTGTCTTTGATGTTTGTACACTCTTAAAAATAAAGGTGCTTCACGATGCCATAGAAGAACCTTTTTGTCTAAATGGTTCCATAAAGAACCTTTAACATCTGAAGAACCTTTCCGTTTCACAAAAGGTTCTTTGTTGGCGAAAAAAGGTTCTTCAGATTATAAAAAGGTAAGAAAGAAATGGTTCTTTAAAGAACCTTTGACTGAATGGTTCTTTGTGGAACCAAAAATGGTTCTTCTATGGCATCGCTTGAAGAACCTTTTGAAGCACCTTTATTTTTAAGAGTGTACACAGTTGTTTATGGGTAAAAAAGCGCACAAGATGAAACGTTTAAAGCTATTTTGATGACCATGGGTAAAAATTACATTACCAAATCACTTTTATTGTCATATTAATCGCAAACTGAAACCCCAAATGTATCACTTAATTTAGTGTTTAGAGTATGACAAATGACAAATAACTGACAAATAACATTTGTCATAATGTCAAAATTAACATTTAAATTTAATATAATATAGTTTCTGAATACACAAAGGGGTGTACATTCATATTTTTAAGTATATTATGTCATCATATCTGATACATAGTGCCCGTCCCAATACCAACACTTGTGGGTTTTGCGCTTGAAAACTTTTCTTACTTACATGACGTTTTTCCTATTTGGCCCAAGTATTCATGCAAGTGTCTCTTCAGTGCCTATGTAACAGAGGACAAATAAAGTAATTGTGATATTTCTAATTATTAAAAAGCAGCTGTAAACATTTTACCAAATACACATGACCATCTTTGCACCAATAAAATAAGCAGCACTTTACGCTTTATATGTAATGTCTAATTTAACTTTTATTCTCATGATTTCAGGGCATACATGTTCTGAACGTAACAAATGATGAGATACACTTAGCTTCAAATACATAAAAAATACTGATTTAGAAATTGTGTGGATTTAATGTCTATAGGCATTGTCATAGACACTCTCAGGTGGAAAGTGGCCAAGAAAGCAAGTGTGGGTATTGAGACTCATACTCAAGTTTTGTCTTTGCTTGATGTAGTTTCAGGGTGTTCGTAATTAAGGCATGTCAAGTGAAGTAAACTTCACCAGATATCCCCTTCGAGTAGGGAATAGTAAAAAAACTGTAGGAATCAAGGTTTTCTCTACAAATGTCACTTTAAAGGTTTTTTTGCTTTAAACTCAGTGACTCTGTATGGAGTCAAGAACAATCAATAAGTCATCATTTGACTATACATAACCAGTACAAGACAGACCAGGGTTATTTTACTGAAAATGTCATCTATTAAAATAAACAACAATCAGTTGAAAGTTATGCCTTTTCTCTTCAGCTCCAGCGAGTCTCATCCCTCCTATTTGATTGCAGTAAAAACCCTCTTTCCCTGATAAGCACCCAGTTTGTAGTCTCAGGAAGCTGCTTTGTAATGCCCCACTTATTAAAAAGCAATGCAGGGGTCCCTGAGGTGGCTCGTATGGTCTATACACACAGGCACAGAAATGGAGATGTTTGGTTTACGTGGTTCATATTAGCATGGATGGTGAACTAAGCTCCATAACGAAGCCTTCTCTCTCAAACCGAGGGCCCCTTCTCAGTACTCAAATCACATGGGTCCTATCAGACATCACATCTCCTCTGAAATATATGATATAGATCTATGGACCCTCTCTGCAAGTGCAGGCTTAATGTTTAAGGTAAAGGCCACTCTTTACTTGAATTTCTAAATTTCCTGAATAAGCTATAAAGCCTCTGCTTTTTGATGGAACCTAGTATGATGATCATTAAGGTGTATAGATCTGCCCTATAAAAACATCTAAAATACTTAAGATTAATTCAATGTGTCTCTCATTAAGTAACACTAGTAATTTTTTAACTACTTAAAGAGATAGCCTAAAAATGAAAATCATTCATCACCCTCATATTGTTCCAAACCTATATGCATTTCTTTCTTCTGCTGAACACAAAATATATTTTGAACGATGTTGATAATCAAACCATTCTGGTTCTTATATTGACATTTTTCCTATTCCTATCATATGTTTTTTGTCCATACAGTGGAAGTCAATGGGAACCGAAAAAGTTTAGTTACCAACATTCATCAAAATATATTTTTTCTTTTTGTGTTCTATAAAAGGAAGTCAGTCTTACAGGTTTGGAATGACATTATGGTGAGTACTGATGACAAAATTTTCATTTTTGGGTGGACTAAGCATGAGTGTTAGTACAGATTACCAGAAAAATTAGCATATGGCAATCTAAGAAAGTGTCTAAACACCTTGGTCTTAATTTTGAACAGTATATTGTTTTATCATTTGAAATCTAACATATTTTGTCAAAACATATATCATGTCTAAAAAAAAATTTTGTAAATATATTTTGCTCGCACCTTAAATACATTTGATGTGTGTACACATCTTAATCATTATTTTCCCGCCCACTAAATAACAACAACAATAAAAGTATTTATTTCTTTAAAAAATAAATAAATAAATAATGTTTAATTTAGTGTGTTACTTGACATTTCTTTGTAATCATTTGTGAAAATTAATGATTTCTGAGTCAAAATTGTTTTTTTCAGCATTGTCACAAAAAAGGTAAAATTATCTGATTTCTTTTATATTTTAATTAATCATGACACACAGTCATGAGGATCCACAGGGCTGATTCTTTGATATTTGAATGTTTTTAAATACATTAATAAATAGGGCAAAACAAGCATCATGTCATATTCCCCACCAGCAGCGAAGGCAAATCCACCCACCTCACCTTTCCCAACAACAGCTCTCTCTCACGCTCTCACACTCGCACCCTCTCGCTGTGTTGTCTACTGGGGGCCAGCTGCCCTCTGATGACATCACACACCCTTCCAGCTGCAGTACTAATGGTGATAGGAACAGATGTTGGCTTTTGGGGGGCCTCCCCCGACAACCACAACTTTCTCTACCCACCTCCAGTTGCAGGGCCAAGAGTACTGTTGACATCTGCTCTCAGCATTTCACTCATAATAAAGCCTTTAGCCAGGACTAAATTTGTGGGAAACCACCCTCCAGCTTGCCACATCCCATGCATTTCATTTTTGAAGGCACTATAAAGTTAAGTTTGTTCTCATGATGCATCCCAAAATGCATTTCAAATAGTCAAGGCATTCAAACTGCCTAGTCACATGGCTCAAACTGCTATTATATGTAAACTGAGCATATGAGTCTTATTATCCATATTAAGTGAACAGGAGAGGAGGATTTATTTGGGTTCCAAGGTTTGATGTTCTGTGTTTTATGACCTCTTTTGGGCAAACTAAAATTACTTTAATCAAATGATAGCAGCAGATAACCCTCTGCCTCTCTTAACCCCGCTATTAAAACAAAAATCACTGTTAGGCTGTCAGTAGAAGAGGAAAACTGGAAATGTTGTCCTGGGCACACTATAGTTCTAAAAATTCTCAAGGGGAGAGGGGGTACACCCATAAAACTCTTAGAAAAAAGGTAAAAAAAAGTCGTCATGGTGCAATACCCTATTAAAAGCTAATATGTGGTAAATAAGGTACAAAGGCATACCCTTTGAAAAGGTACCACCCCAGTGATAGATTTTGCACCTTTTTTTCTGAGAATGTTCAGATTTTGGAAAGGGTCCTGATTTATTTATTTATTTTTGCTTGGATTGTAGAGGTTAAATATATAAATACATTTTTTGCAAGAGTCCTGGTCATTTTTAAAATAAAATAAAATAAAATAGGGAAAAGGGAGAGGGGAAAGTGAGGGTACAACTATAAAAATGTCCTGCAATTTTTATCATAATCTCTGATCGGCACAACATCTGCTCTGGGCCTTATAATAGAATCCAATGAAGACATGAAACATGAGACATTAAAACACATCATAATAAACATGTCATTCATTAAAAAAAATATCTACTCATTAACATGTCATTCATAAAAAATCTCTGAATATTGAAACTGTGAAGACTGAGGGCCATCAGCAGGAGAACTGAGAATGTAGCTTCAGCCCGGGTGCTCGGGTAACCGTACCGACACATGGAAGGGCTGCAGCTGTTCGACCAATCTCTCTTTATGCATGTGGGAGAAAAAACGTTAAGCAGGAATGGGCATTCTCCCTACTTTTCTCATTACACAACTTTCCTCATTCTGGCACAACATCACAACCTTCCCTCACACACATCTGTGGGCACAATGAGCTGTCTTTGGCCTAAAAGATGGGGGAGGACAGAATCTCAGCTGTTCTAGTTGTCAGAACCCTGGGAAAGTGTTCTCTCCACTCTTGCTCCCTCTTTCTTTCTTATGCCCTCTCTCCCTATCATTCTTTTTCCCCCTTCCCCCCACCCCATATTTGATGCCCTGAAACCTGAGGACTTGCCTCTGATCATAATTTTAAGTAACACCCAGTGAGGGAAAGGAGAGAGGTACCAAAGGGCTTAGAGGAACATTTATATTGAGGCACAAGTTCTGCTTTGAGTTGTGATGTTGATCACACCTCAGTTTGAGCAAGCAGATCTTTTTGATGGTTGCTACAGCTAGCTACACATTTTGGCAGTGTTGTTATCTTATCTAGCCTATACATTCAGCAAAACCACATGAAAGGGAGAGCTAGAGTTATACTTGAACTGTCTTTGTGTTAGAACACCAAAAAAGAAAAACCAGAGAGGCACAAAGAGAAGTAAGTTACATTTTAAACACATTATTGCCAGTTACTTGGTCTATTTTTGCTTCAAACAAAGCAGAATTAATTGTTGTCCACCTCTTCAAGCAACACACAGTGCTGTTGTGTTTTTCAGTGAATCCGTTTTTGAATGAACTGGTTGAGTAAATGATTCAGTGACTCACTCATCAAAGGCCCTGTCCCAAAAGGCACACTTGACACATTGCGGTCTTACAATGACTGCCGTGTGTCCATGTCCGTTAAGTCCACAAGAACGTAGGGTGTCCCATTCATAATTTTTGCTTTCAGAAGGATGCTTGTGAGCACCGCCCTTGCGGCTGCTATGCGCCCTCAATGCGCACTTCTGACTTGTACCGACAGTCAAAGTGGCATTGCGTCACGAATGAGTGGATTTAGAGGAAGACCGCGAAGGTTAGGGTGCGATTTAGGACAGGGACAAACTTGTTCTGTTTCTGAACAAAACAGTGTTTGAAAAAATCAGTTGACTGAATGGTTCAAATGACTGTCAAGAAGTCAATTGTCGCCATCTACTTGCGTATAGATGCTTGCAGAAAGAACAGGAGTGATGCAATAAATTTCTTCTACATGTAGCTTATGTATATTATTAAAAAACATCTGAATTACTGTAGATTGTGAAATGTGAAACGTGAATGACATTTGTTGGAAAAGAGAGGTTACAATAATGTTGAGCTTATTACAAACTTATATGTTTCATGACTATAAATCATTTTAATATATATTAAACATATTTGATGGTTGACAGTGTTGTCAGCTGTTGTGATGAACAGTTCAAATGTATCTCTCCTTTAAAACCATGTTGTAATATTTTTCATCAAAGAGCTGATTTGAGGATTTGAGCCTGTCATTCTTTAAAAATAAGTACCTAAATCTCAGTCATCCCACTGTGTTCTGAAACATCTGACGGCATCATGTACAATCAGGTTGATCTGAGTTGCTCTAATCCCTCAAATTAAAATGTTCTCCCCTTCTGTGGGATTCTCAGATCAGTACCAAACGCCTGTGTGTGCAAATGTAATGAGGGAGGAGAATTCTATAACTGATATAAGGCTTTGTAATCCCACTCTCGTCTAGATGTTAAATTCATTTGTAATTGCCCTTTTCCCAAACACAGGTCTGTAGCATACGTTCACTATTACCCTGACTGCACGCGGGGACAATAAGAGGGGGATTTCTTATTTTCATCCCAATGAGACTCCAGAGAGCATAATAGATTTAATACAGGTACTGAGCATAGGAGACAGACGGCATCTGATTTGCCGTCTCAGGGATTAACATATTCTCAAAACATGAAGGACAGCCCCACAAGACATTCTGAATATGTTTTCATAATAAAAAGGCATAGACGGGATAGACAGAGAGAAACAGCCTACATAAACTCTAAACCATAGCCTACTACTCGTGCAGTGGTCTTGGCCTTACAAACACATAACCTTGGCTTGGAAATAACTATTTCAACAACAATACGTAATACAATACATTTAATCCGGCTATTGACCGATTTTTGACTCACGTCCTTGTGTAGTCCCCCACATTTGAGTCACGTCGGCGCGGAAAACAGCACATGCGCAAATTAATTGAGCTGTAGAAAACTAAGGTCCACTCTCATCCGCACTCACGGTCAATGTAGCGAATGGCTTCTGTGCTCAAAAACCATTTGGCAGTTTTTTATTACAAATGTTACAAATAATTTAAATGTATACATTAATTCATAATTTAACCTGTATGAAAAAAATAAACCAGTATGTAAAAACAGTCATCCGAACGCTCTGAAATACCCGATTCTCATTGGTCAATCGCGACATTCAGCGGTCTGATATTTGCTACAGTTCTCCGTGGTAACTTTGTATAGGCCGTTACAGGACCGCTATAGGCGCATAATAAAGAAAGATAGTAGCGCGCTGCATCCACAGATAATGAAGATTAAGCCTTTAAATGCTAAACAAGAAAGCTTTCAGTAGTATTTATATTTGTGTTACTTCATGTTCTTTACTTGTAAGCCTGTTCTTTATCTAATATTTACACAGTCAACGCTTGTGAGAACGTCACAACAATGTGGCTCAGCAAGAAATGTGTATATGAAGATCTATAAACAAAGTACTTTATGATCAGTGTTGGGGGTAACGCATTACAAGTAACGTGAGTTACGTAATCAGATTACTTTTTTCCAGTAACTAGTAAAGTAACGCATTACTTTTTAATTTACAAGAAAATATCTGAGTTACTTTTCCAAATAAGTAATGCCAGTTACTTTTTTCCCCATTTATTGATTGAAAGCTCTTCTGTCCCCTTGAGAGAAATCGGGAGTAAGATGTTACTTTAGTTCTAGAATAAATGTGAACATGGTTTAATTCATCAAAAAAAAAAATTACATTTAGTTTTCCTCAAAATTAATAAAATCATTTAAAAGCAACTCAGAATATGATGCAAAGCTGATAATTAATATTTTAAGAAACAACCTATCCTTAGGTATTAATACCCCATTTTATTAACCATTTGCCTGCGACCTTTGATGATCCACTTACCCATACTAATAGCAAAATTCCTCAAGATAAACTACATTTCTTTTTCTTTTTTATTTTCGAAGTGTTGAACTTTCGTCTTTGCGTTCTACAGACTGAAAAAAAAAAAACATTTACATTTCCTTCAGCCTGAGGCTTTTGGTGTGAAAGGGCTTTTAAATTTGCCAAAAATATAACTTTTTATATTAAAAGCAAACAAGCAAGCCCAGCCCAGATTTAAAAAGTAATGCAAAAGTAACGTAACCCATTACTTTCAATAAAAAGTAACTAAGTAACGTAATTAGTTACTTTTTAAGGAAGTAACGCAATATTGTAATGCATTACTTTTAAAAGTAACTTTCCCCACACTTAGACGCTTTCATCTCTCCAGACTGCAGTCTTTACATGACGTATGGGACCTCTTGTCGTAATTACTCTTCCTTCCATTCAAACTTGTCCTCCACAAAAGACAAACACACTCGTGCGGCTTGGAGAACTGTCGCTGCCGGTTGTAAATTGCATGAAGATGTGGCTGGCCTCAGTGTCCAAGAGCCTGTTGGTGCTACATACAATACTGTCCCTCCAGCCTGAACGCAAAGAAAGACAAGCCTCCGGTTAACAGAGAAAGATTCCTTGCACTGGCAGAGGCTTACTGGCACAACACAAGCACCTTTTATTACCATCATAATTAATGACCCGCAGTGTCGCAGATCTGAAAAGAAGAATCTTTCCTTTAAGGGAATTAAACGGAGCAAATTGACGGCCAAAAAAAGCTCAATTAATAACAAAGTGGGCACAGCTCTGGGATAACACAAACAAGGCAGAACATCAGTCAAACGCACATACATGTTGGATAAACAAATGCTTGATTCATTTCTGCAGCCCGATGGGACTACTGATTAAATTAGAAAGCTGGAGAAGCAACAATCAACATGCTGGAGGATAAACAATGCTAATGTGCTGCAGGGGGCAAAACAAAATGAAACACGGAAACATTCAGTGACATTTGACACAATTCCCAAGCCCCAGCTGGGTCAACGCTGAACATGTCATAAAAAATGAAACGTCCACCTCAATATATGCCACAGCCAGGCTGCAAAAGGTAAACGGATCCCACAAGGTGTGAAGAAGAACATGATGCACGAAAGATAATTGGACAAATCGGTGCGAGTATTTCTCACTTTTCAATATGTGTATGTCCAACATAGTTTGCTGCTTCATGAGACGTGTGTGTACTTTTCTTTGTGAAAGACAAAACAAAAAACGGTGAAGTGTTCCCTTTTAGGAAACAAATTAGTTACCTTCAATTCCATAGGTCAATGCAACAATTAACTTAAAATTACATTGTAAAAAAAATGGTTTTGTCGAGAAACCTAAAAATGTAACTGGTTTTATTCAAAAGTCAAAATATTATTTAATATGTCAAAGTTGTCTAACTTCGGTTACGTAAGTAAGTTATAAGAATTAATAGAAAAATCACCTTAACAAAGCAACTGCAAATTTTAACTTTTTACAGTGTATTTTTATTGTTAACATTTAAATTGATATCATAAAGTCATTTTTACTTGCATGCATATTTATGAGTGGATGGTGAGATTGTACTGCAGTTCCTAGGAAGCTGATTTTTGAAGAACTCAGGCTTTTCGAGCGAAAAGCAATTCTGCCTCCTCTTCCCCTCTTGAGTCAAGTTTGCAAAGTCCAATTTTCACATAATATGAAGGTCGTGACTGAATCTGCACTGGTCTTGGTAGGACATAATGGCAACAGAACTGTAAATTGTTTTTGGGGGAGGGTAGGTTAAGATGAGGGAAATTACCATTCAGCACTGGTAACACAGTCAGGGACACTGACAAATAGAATAGATTTTCCATCTCAGTGTGTCACATTAGATTTTTCGGAGGTGCACAGTGGCAGGTACTTGTGATTAGTAACACTTTAACAATGTAATGAACTTTTTAGTTTATCCATCTTCTAACTCAAGAATGCAAAAAGATCCACCTGCATGATGTGAATTGAGGAGAGAAGAGAAATAATTTTGTTTTTGAGATTTTTTTTTCCAACTTTTAGCAACTTTTGTTGTTTAATGTTTTATGTTAATCACAATTGTGTTTATTACATCATGCAATTAAGGCTAATTATATTTTCTGCTTTTTCTTCTATATATTTACTTACTATTTTACATCTATGTTAGGTTTACAAGAATATATAATACACTTTTTCGTTTTTTCTCCACATGCACGTCTAAGTATACATTTTTTTTTGAATTTCCACAGGAGATCATCAAAAACACGGCTCAGTTGAAATTGAAGGCCACAAAGCCCTGTTTTTAATACCTTGTTTCTGATATGCCGCAGCGCTGTGTTCTCCTTTGGTCTCTTTAGCCTTCTGGTCCTTGAGTTGAGGTGGTCAGAGGCTAAGCCTCCAGCAGGAGGACGTCCAGCTGGGGTTAGGAGACTGCCGCCTGAGCTGGCCAGAGCCCAGAGCTGCCGCCTCAAACAACTTCAATGTTAATTTCCTTTTCATCTTGTGTGTGAAATTGCTGCTGGTGTGGCGCTGACCTCCAGCATTATGAGGTCAAGTGTTGAAATCTGATGTGCGCCTCTCAGGCAGACAGTGTGCTGAGATAGATAGAGGAGTGGGAGGGCAGGTATAAGGAAGGGAACGTCTTTACAAGTTCTCTCCTAGCATTGTTAAGGGCTTCACTAGTCATGAAGCAAGCATACACATGTGTGCTGAGAGGAAGAGAGAGCACACATCCACAAGACCCTCCATCATTCCATCTAGACAACTGCTGCTCTTCTCCTTTTCCAATATTCAGAACTGTGTGAGAAGCAAAGCTATCTGGGAAAAGATCAGCAAGGCCATATGTTGTTTGTGAAGTGGTGTTGAAATATATGTTTCAATTTGCTTAAAGAAGAAATACTATCATACAGTACAGCAGGACACTCATTTTGTTTTGGGGTGATCACTAATATGTCTATTTGTGTTTATCAGCCTATTATAAGAAGTTATATTATATTTTACATTATAATATACATCTAATGTAATAATATATATTTCAAATTAAAACCCTATACTAATCTAGAATCCTAACATCTATGATATGCGTACACCTATATTACATTATTAAATTTTTCTATTTCATAAGCATTTTCATATTATAATATAATGTTTAAGCAATATATCAAAATTATTAATATAATTCATATAATATAATATCTGTTTCTGGTTAATAATAATGTGTAAGTAATAGTGTTTCCTGAGCTTAATGTCTATTTATATTTTCATGTTTTTCCTAATCAAACTATAACAAGGTAAATAATATAATATAATACCCAATAATTCTACATTTTATGATAGAAATTTTGTTTTCTGAGCCTGTATTTAAAATATTTGCATATAGCTACCACCTGGTCATTGGCATGCATCTCTCCCATCATCCTCAGAGGCTGCGCTCACCTCTGAATTACATGCCTCGTTCTTTTGTACCACTTGCAATTCACCATAACTTTCCAAACGAAATGTACAGGTTAACATCTTTTCTTCTAAAGTTGGTGTGCCTACCTCAGATGATGGAGTAGTGTGGCTTGTTCTTTGTGGTGTCTAATTTCAGGTGGTTGTGCTGTGAAGACGGTTGAGAGTAGTATTCATGTGATCGAACCAAGGATATACATGTATGTGGGTATATGTGTGTGTGTGGTTCTTCGTCGATGTAGCTTGTGTACGAGCATGTGGTGTGTGGTTCTTTTAAATAGGGCTTCGTTGGGAGGTGCAAGTTTGGAGAATCGGGGAACGGCGATGCAATGGACTTGTTGGAGTGTCCCCCACGGTTGACACAACACGTTTCTTGTCCCTGTGGGAGGCGGGTCAGCGGAGATAGTGGGCCAGCTGCGGCGTGGGCCTGGGGGGCATCGGCTGGGCCCAAAGTAGTCAAAGCCAACGGCCAGTGAGGGCGAGGGGAAAGACAAAATGAAAGGTAGTGCTGGGAGTACTGGCGCATGGCCACGTGCACTAGCCGCCGACCTGAAGGGAGAGAAAGGGGAGAGGTGGGCATGGCAAGTGAATTGCATTTACGGTAAGTGATGCCGGAGAGGCTATTATCTAGAAAAAAATTGTCTTTGTGTATTAGAGTCTATACCCAGGCGTCACGCTTTGTTAAGAGCTGACTGCTTTCAAAAAGAGGGTTTATGTATGTATCTCCCCACAGAATGCAGCAGCGCGTGCTCATTATTTTCAGTCTGTAGTATTTCGCCTCCATTTTGGATTATTACTATGAATAAATCCTCAAGCTAACTGTAGATTTCGCAAGCAACCTGTAAACAGGCCCCGCGATTTATCTCTTGGATTTATACCTGCATGTTCACCTTGAAATCCCGCCTTTTTTGTTCACTGAGGTGAGATGGCACGGAGGATGGAGAGAAATAGACGGCGCTCGACATTAAAGAGAGATACGAGTGAGACATATTGGTAGGTAGGAATAAAAATGACTGCACCGAGAATAATTTTTTTTTCAATAGGGTGTATTGAGAGTCTTTTAGACCGAGCGGGGTTAAAACGACTCCCAGCTCTCTCACAGCTTAATTTTGCAGTGATGCTGGAGTGTGGAGATTAGAGTCTGGGGGCAAGGAGGGGCACACCGTGGTTTGGTTGAGGGATGCCAGGGTTACTATGGGGGACTATAATCTTGTATTAGGTGCCTGGATATAGCAAATGAAAGACTGGGTTTAAAAAGGGAAACTTTGTGTGAATTGCGAGGAGAAATAAAATTGTCTTACCCTATTGACATCTGTACTAAGAAAAAAATCCATTTGAGAAGAGTATAATGCTTAGTAGAAGCAGAATATGTCGAACAATGGAGTCTGTCAAAGGGATACATTCTTCTCTCTGTAACAATCTTCTGCTAAGCGCTCTACTTACCGATCCAGGTTATTAGGCAATCATGCGATCTGTCGGTGTAAGCTGATTGTAGGAATGTGGAATCCCTTCAGTGAAGATCAGACACCCGGGCTCAGGTACATAATGTATCCTGGAATAATTATGGGATTTAAGGAGATGTTAGGCTTTGTAAGTGCTTTCTTTGTTACGTTTTCGAGAGGTTGACACCGCAGAGTTTCTAAAACATAATAATAACAGCCAAAGGAGGGGGAGAGGGGTGTCATGGTGAATTCTTCAGACATGTTTTAATCAGTCTGTACCTCGTAGCATGTTCCTACCTCAAAATAACAACTTGTGATTGACCAAATCGCTTATCCATAAAGCACCCACTCCCAGAAATTCTTTAAACCCCCCCCCCCCCAGTTCTTTGATCTTATTGATGATATTGGCTATTTATTCACCTAGTGTATTTAGCGATTTAGTCATTTTAATTTAGTTATCCGTTTATCACTTTATTTTCTTTATAAGTTTGCGAAATATCGCACGTGATTCAGAACTGTCCAAGTAACTGCATCGTCATAAAATTATTTTTAAACCTTTCAATATTACTTAATCTCTCATTTTATTACTTTAATTTGGTAATAAATATTATCAATAATATATCCCTTATTTTAATAAATTTCATTATTAATACATTATATTATATTATTAATAAATTGTCATTCGGGCATGGGCCCCACACAACACCACCATTCATTACAATTTCAGACATCAAAGCGGATTTAGATTACTCAAAATAATTCAATACTAATATATACACAGGTTTAATATGTCAATTAATAATGTTTCGTGTTTAATTCTTTTCTTTCTCCATTTTCGGCTTTGTTCACAACCAATTTCCCATAAATGTAATTTTATATAAGTAATAAGTTTCTCTAAATACGCATAAATAATATATACTAAATAAGACATAATAATACCCGTTTGGCCATCTAACCTGTCAAAGGACAAATAACTGTCATGACCATCCATAAGCAAATTTGACTCTTTATGAGGTCATCCCAGCAGCTGCTCCCCTAACAGTAATATTGGAAATATCTGAAAGGATATTTTATGACATCACACTGATGACAGCTGAATCATAAAGAGGATTCCTCAGTGCAAAATCACATGCAGAAACATTCCCTCACTGTGTGAATGCGTTAAATGAACCCAGATGGCAACACTAAAACTTGTTTACAATGTATATTACTTTAAAGATCTTAATTAAACATTGAGAGTTCATAATCCATCATCAGAGAGATGCTCATTCTGATGGGAGGTGCAACGCACGCCTGCATCTTGGGCCGTTAATGCTATTACACATTGACTGGTATTCAGTGCCCAATTTTCAGTGACCCCATAAGAAACGCAGTAAATTCCCTCAGGCCCTGCAGCTCTTCTGTGAATACAGTGCTCTGAGAGTCTCTGTTGTGACACTGTCTGCAACACTTCACTCTATTCACTTCCAGGGAAACTCAATTACTGGAAACTGATATTTTTAGTATCTTAAATCACCACAACTGTCATGATGCTCTTGACTTCAAAGTGGCAATAAAAATACAGCATTGTTAAGATGGGGATTAAATCATGATTATAGTTGACAGCAACATCAAAGCAATGAAAATAGTGTATATGATAAATGCCAATAGATTTTCATGTTTTAAGTATTACAGAAAATGAGCATTTTAGATTAAAAAGCTCTTCATAAATTTAGTACTAGATTGTAAAGCAGGCCTACATGATACTTCTGGCCATGTAGCATTACTGAGTCAACTATTAAATGCGTAATAAAATGTTTTAGTTTTTAAATAGAAAACATATATATGCCCCATGAGCATATTTGACTATTGCATGATCCATATAGTGGGTGTTGAGGAAAAAAAAGAAGCAAGCTGGGTTTCTTTGTCCACTTTTTTGAGCTTTAATCCATAACAGATATGCCAGTGCTACAGTAAAGACACCAACAGGCTGAAGGTAGTAAATGCCAATACAAGTTCCCACTACGCTAGTATTTCATACAGCTGAATAAATTATGCCATGATAATATACACACATGCTGAACGGAAATATATCAAAGAAAATTACATATGCGCAAAAAAGGTAAACAATGAAAGAATAAAGAGCAACTGAGGTTGAAAAGATATTTGGGAAAGGTGTATCGCCCCATCGGATAGTGCTTCAGATATCCCAAAGGTAGATTAATGCTTGCAGTAGAAATGAGTGCAACACACTAAAAACATTTTTTTTTTTCACATTTCTTTTTTGTCTTTTTTTTTTTATTAACTACAAAATATTGTAAGCGTTAAAATGGAAATGTCCTCAGTCATTTGTTGGCACATGGTCACGTGTTTATATTTCAGTTATTGTCCTGAATATATATGGCATTTTAGGGCACATCTAGTGACACTGGAGCACAGTTTAGATTCAGTTCATCTTAGCCACCGAAATAGTCTCTGAAGTTAAAAACACAGCTGATAATGGGTGGAATAAGGAGCCATGGTGGCAAATATTAAATGTAAACACAGAATCCATAAATGTGGTCATATATTCCATCTCTCAATGTAATATTTTGAAGATTTTTTTTTCTTCAAGACAATTATTCAGAGACCATCCCACGTTTTACCTATATAAAATGGCACAATTTCCAGTAAAAGTCGACTTCTCTCTACAAACTGCGAAAAATTCAGATACCCATTCTACAGTTTCAGTTCAGTTCATTTTACAGTGACAACAGAAACTAATTTTCTTATGAATAAAAAATTGCTACCAATTTAGTACATCCTCTTCCTAATTGCTGAAACATGAATTCACAAATCACCCTTCAGCCATTCATTGGCTAATATCTGATTGTTTTTAAGTTCTTGGATAAATGATAAGCTATATCTATACTTTCCATGAATAGCAGAGAAGCGTATGGGAAAGTATATCAAAAGCCATAACATGCTAAAATTGGCATTTGCCCATAAGGGCTCATTATAATGGTAATTATAGTGACCAGAGAGATGATTAAGTATGTGTTCTTTGCAAAAAGTACTAGAATGAAAATAATGTATTTTTGTCATTTGGTCATCATATTTCAGAACAGTGTACGTTTTTAAGACAAAATCATCATAAATAACATTGATATCCCTAAGACACTTTCCACCCATAGAGAGCAGGTCACATACTACCTTTTTGCCCCATTTCAAGGCTCCACCAACCCAGATGCCCCACTGACCAGCCCAGGTTTTGTGGAATGTCAGGTTTAAGATTTAAATTAGCAAATTGTATGCATTGTAGCTTTGCAAACAACCTGCCACACTGTCATGTAAATCCATTAGAAATATAATGTTACAAAGCAAGGCCTTGTGGTTAAAATAGAAACAGGAACTAAACATGAGAAAAATAAAAATGAAACATGTAAACCAAGAGTAATTACAATAAGTAAATGCAACAGCAATAGGAACAACCACATTTATAATAACAAATATAATTATAATACCATCATTTTCTATAAACAACATGGTCTGAACAGTTTGCAATGGGCAAGCGGCTGCAGCTGTAGCCTATGTGTGCTAACACTGGATGCCGACGGGCAGGGCTTTAGTGATTTGGGCTCAGACAATTGATGCTCATTTTCACTCGGCTTCTTTCTGAAGCCCTGAAAGGGTCTCTTTGTTGTGAAATAGAGAAAGGATCGGGACGAGTAAGGAGATGCGGCACAATAGTGTCTGTTTTTTATGTGGAATGGCTTTTGTATTCATGCTGCTATAGGTAGAAAATCTAAGACTGCCCATGATTTTGTACTTCTCTTGGTCTTGTTCATTCCTAGTCAGATGGTCCATATGTGGGTTCTGCAGAAATATGGAGGGATGCTGGTGAAACACATGGTTGGATGTTCAGTTTGAGATCCATCAATATGCCTGTCCCGTCTCCACCTGTAGCAGTCCGAGCACAGCCGAGTGCTCTCCGAGCTTCATCCTTCTCTGCGTGGACAAGCTCACATTCTTAGCCAGGTAATCCACCGCAGCTACACACAAAGATTAAAACAATCAATTCATTTCTCAGTGATACGAAAATAATATGCAACAGTGACTATTTTTGCCTAGATCTGTGGTGTACACGCAATCCATACACAGTTACCTGAATACACCTGTTCAAAGATGAACAAGCAAAAAACTCATTAAAAAACTAAAATACTTACAAATATATATTGTTTGGCATAAGGTAAAATTCTTTTTTTAAATAAATTTTTTTTTTTTTTGTGGCACTTAAAATAAAAAATGTCTTGGTGTAACAGACTAGTCTCAGTAAAAGTTAAAGATTTGAAGAAGAAAAAATGCTGTTTGGCATAATCTATCTAACATGAATATCTAAATATACTCAAAGTCATAGCTTTTTAAAATATGCAATGAAAAAATAAAATAAATATGAATAAAAAAAATATTTCTGCCTAATGAAATCAGTGTGGCATAACCAACATAATTTTTTTCATTAATAGATATATGTATTTTTTTTTTAGAAATATAGTTGTTGTTTTTTTAACAATATTTTATACATTTTAACTTTAAGGTTACACCACTTGATAGTGCCTTGATTGATTTAGATTTAGATTTAGATTTAGTTGATTTAGAGCCTTTAAATCTAAATTAAAATGTATGAAATCAACATGAATACAAAGGTTATAGTTCAACAATTTCATTTTATGCAGCTTATTTGTAATTGATCCATCTAAGCAATTTTTTGAAAATTATGATTAAGTTTGGGGAAATATTTTATTACTTTTAACTTCATGATTAAACCAGTTGACATTGTTTTTAAATCAAAATAAACAAAAACAAAAACTGTTGAAAAAAATGTATAAAAACCAAAACACACACAAAGGTGACTTTTCTATATTTTCATCTTGAACATCCTTATTTGTCATTGATCCATATAAGCATATAAACTTTGGGTGTAGTTTCAGAGCAGACACTTCACATCATTGTGAGCTTTCACAAACACACTTCTGATTTCAGAGACACAGAGCACCTGTTCCCCACTGTCACTCATTCCTGTCATAGCGAGTATTCCTCAGCACATTTCTCATTATGTCTGTCATCCCTCTTCTCAGAATTCCACACTTCCCATCATATAACATTATATTGTGATGCACCAGTCTATTCCATCCATCCATCTTTCTTAAAAAAAAAAGCCACCCAAATTGCCATAAAAAAAAATGTAAACAAAACAAAACAAACAAAAAAAAGCTTTTTTCAAGTTATTTTGAAAGCAATTGGTTGGGGGAGAAAAGTTGGTGAAGCTAAAACTTTTTCAGTTCTACTGAGTAGATTTAGATAATGAGTCCACTTGATTTTCTACGCCTGTGAAAACTGTTACTGTTGATCGAGATATGTATCTGTACGGCTGTGCAAAATGCAATAGAGAGAGGGGAGAGACGGCTGAAAGAGTGGCGAGATTCCCACCAGATAGGTGTAGCACACAAAACGGTGTGACTAACATAGCACCTGAGGGCACAGCTCGCATTGGATTGATCTGGAGTCTGGCTTCGCTGGGAGATCTTTATCAGGAACACGTGTCGACTCTATCCCGCAGGCTAATCCAGGGTCAGAGGGCACCCAGAGTCCCGCTTGCAACCCAGGACCTCAGCATTGATCTGCCTCCCATCTCACACTGTTTCAATTTAAATACATGAGCTAAAGGCATTAAGGGCATTTGATTGGTGGAAAAAGACAGTGAATCGTGTTTGGGGTTGCGAGGACAAACCAAGGACAGGATGGAAGTGGTGTGGTGCAAAAAACTGGGGAAGCTCCAATTAACCCCTCTAGCCACTTCCCTTTCAAAACAGAAAAGGCCTCCCTCGCTGAGTCCAACTGGAATCAGTTTACTTATTAAGTTAGCATTGTGCTAGCTGTAACCTTCAGGTAATTATTTGCATAGACGTTTCCCACCCCCATCCTCAAAGCCGAAATGGAAAAAATGGAAGTGGAAACAGTCAAGTGGAGGAGGTTAAACCTGAGGGCTTTGCATTTCGAAACTGACAAGATTGAGTTTTTGCTACATGAGTGTTTTTGGAGCTGGCATTGCGACCACAGCCACTCCTTTTCCGACAAGCAGTAAACACAGTGATCATTTGATCAAAATGTCAACAGTAATGACAAAATGCATCACGACGGAGACGTCTATGATTAATGGATATAAAAAAGGCGAGCATTAGTGCGCTGGCATTAGCTGCTGGCATGTCAAGAGCCTCTGATGTTGTTTGGTCGGAGGCCCTTTGATTACTGCAGTCGAGGAGGTGTTATTTGAACCTCTCCTTCCTTTATTCATCATTAGCAGAAGTGTTGAGGCGGGGCAGAGCGAGGGTGTGTGCGGATGGTGCCAGACATCTGTCAGTGTGACAGTAAGCGCAGCACGTTAGCGTCTGTAAGCAAGAGCAAAAAGGAAGCTGTCAGGGAATGGTGGCACGTACGGTAGCAGCCGCATACCTGTGGGTGGGCTAGCTGTCTGTACAGGAGACACTGGTGCTGACAGCTCGCAGAGAGAGTAATCACAGCTCACTTAACCTCTCTCCCTCAGGAAGCCTTTCTCTCCTGTCAGCCCCGTTTACTCCTTAAATCCCGCTCAGAATGAATCTCTGCCTTCCCTAAGAGGAGCACCGAATCTGCTCTCTGACACTCACGGTCACACTGAACACATGCAAACACACGCACCTCTACAAAGTGCGCCCTTAAGCTGTTTCCCGAATTTCAATGAAATATTAGACAGGTGCGCTAAATCAGTGATTTCGCACCCCAGGGAGTACTTAAAAGAAATAGTTCCCTCAAACATTAAGATTCGGTACTAAACTCAACTAAAATAACTGAATGTAAATTAACTGAATTGTAAATCATTTAATGAATAACCAGGTACTCTTTTCCATATGACAGAAAGCAACACCACAAAATACTTGATATTTTTGTGTAATTGCTTAAGAAATTTACTAGCAATTTCTAAATAATTTTTTTTCTACACCTTATTTTTTGTGCCAGTTGAGTTGAACTCACTTGAACTCAAAATTCAGGTCAGTTTTGTGTACTAGCTCATTTGATTAATTTGATTCAAAAGATCTGTTATTTTTCTCATGAACCACCATAATCTGTAGTGCATGATTTAATTTGACTTAAATTTCAGTTTCTCACACAAAGCTATCATATGGCTTTAAACTATGGGATATAGTGCATTTTAGTGCACAAGATGTATTGACCACTGTTATGGTGCTTTTTTTAGAGAAAGAGATTTTGGAGCTTTACAGCTCCTGTCTTTTATTACATGGAAAAAGTGGCCAGGATATTCAACTTAAAATTCTCCTTTTGCATTTCATAGAAGAAATACGGGTTGGAACAACACATGGATTAAATGAATGAAATAAGTGTCCTTTTTAAATTAACATTCCTCTTTAAGAGGTCCCTGGTTCTTAAATAAAAACTCCAGTTTTTTGAAGGACAAATTAAATGAAGAAATATAAAATTAATTATTATTTTTTATATGTCTTTTTTAAAAACTGTTTAAGTCATTTTGAGGTTCCCCCTTAAAAAGAATTTTCGCTGCGGCCCCTCTGTTTTGAGACACCACTGCTGTATAAAATACAAAGTGTCACTATTGGGTAACTAACAGTTTACAGTTACTCATTAGCAGATACTTTTACTCTAAACGACTACTCTGAGGATACAACTTGATTCTATACCGTGGATATGTAGGGGGAAATGGCGACAAAAACCGTTTTTCACTTAAGTAAATAGGAGAGAAGCACTTACTCTGCCGTACTACTGATGACTGTACTGGTATGCCTCCAGTTGACGGGGTCCACTCTGTGCTGGTGGTGCTAGATGCGTCAGAGTGGCAGTAGGACTACACGGGAGGACGGGCATCCTGTCAAGGCAGTCTTGATAGGCTCTGGACACGACTCTGCAGCTGGCTGAGATTCAGTTGTGGATAGCCATCCAGGAGCCACGTCAGTGAGCCATTGTGTCACAGACGGGGCAATGGAGCAACGTTCTTGAAGCGCTTTAATCTCTGATTGGAGCACCTCCACGCCTAGAGGGTGAGCTGACTGAAGCTTGTCATCACCTGCCGTGTGCGATGTAAATGTCCCATGAGAGTCCTCAGCAAAAAGATATTGGAAACCACAGTAAATTGTTTCCCATTCATTGTTGGTCACTGCATGCACGCGCGAAGTTCAAGGGCATCATTCTTTATAGGGTTACACTTCACAAACGACCCCGTTCCTGCTCCCAAGGGAGCATTTTACTAGGCTGAAAACTCGTGTCGATAGGTCCTAACAAGCTCCCAGGGAGAATTTAACTAATATCTGGAGCTTTCAGCAGACCATCCAGAGTCTCAACCCTCATGATGGATTAAAAATATAAACCTCATATTTTAGATGCCCCCCAAGATCTAGACACTCTACAAGGTATGTGCCTTTTATTTTGTTTATATTGTTTATCATCAAACAGTACCTCCTGGAACAAACAACAATAGTAATGTGTTTTTAATATCGTGACCCTGGACCGACAAGCCAGTCCTCAAGTCGCATTAGGAGATCTGTATTAGCAATAGCCAAAAATACATTGGGTCAAAATAATAGATTTTTTTTTTTTTATGCCAAAAATCATTAGGTTATTAATTAAAGATCATGTTCCATGAGATATTTTGTAAATTTCCTACTGTAATCATATCAAAACTTAATTTTTGATTAGTAACTGAGCTTATGCCTGCTAAGAACTAGTCACATTTGACCCATCAAAGTGATTTCTTAACCAGATACCCAGTAGAATCAAATTTTAACATTAAAAGCTTGAAACAAACCCATAACTAAATATAAGCCAACAGCAACTTTAATTTATCTCTCGCCTAGTAAAGATAGATCCAGCTAAATGTACATGAATTTTTTCAGCCAACGTCTATCTTATACTGACCTCTCAGTGTCGATGATCCTTCAAACCATTTACTAGCGATTTTTCCATTTTTTTTATCACATTTGGAGAGCTTGTGCTTCTTAATGATGCCAATAAAAATATCATCGACAATATTATTTTAGAAGTTCTGTTCTCTTCTTCTTTATTTTCTTCACCCATCACTTTTAAATCTGTACAATAACCATTTTGAAGTCAGGCTGTATGTGTATCCCCCCTAACTATCCGAAAAAAAAAAAACGAATTTGAATATCATTATGTACACTATATGTACACATAAATACCCATTAACAAAAAAAACTACTTATAACGAATAAACTGACCATTGGAGATGTGATGAGGTTAAGGCAGGGAAGTCCATTCGAACTGTTTCAAAAATCAAAACCAAATATGAAGCAGCCAGGCCGTTGATAAGTGGTGGAGGTAGAGAAAAAAGGTCAGACGTGGACGCTGATGCAGAGGTTGCCTCTCCTCTGCCACATGCTCCCCATCGCAGACTGAAAATCAAAGGTTACCGCGTTTGTGGGCCACTACGTCCGAGGACGGAACGTGAATCGTCCACGTCACTACGCGGAGCCCAGCTGCCGTTAGGTGCCATCTCAGATACCCAACCTGCGCCTCTTTCATAAACCAATTAGCCCATCACATAGCTGCTGTGAGCAAATCAATGCCCACACCTGCCCACTCAAACCAACAGTCCATTGGGCTATTTTGTTGAAGCGTATGACGTAGCAACCCCTGGAGATGAAAAGACAGGACTTTCAATGATCGAGCTGCACGTTGGGATAATTGAATTCAACATTGTACAACAAGGCATAAATAGGCCCCACCCGGTTCATACATTCTCAGACTCATGCCCCTAAACCAAGAGAAGTGAATTTAGACTAATATTCCCCCGAAAGCTTCCATGCAAAATATCGTCCAAGGCACTTGAAACATATAAATACATAAAAAGGGCACTTGAATGTGGCATGTTGGCTATACGAGTGGCGGAAAGTCCCTCTTCTGCTTCCTGTGCCTAAGCGTGGTACAGAGAGAGACGAGGTGAAATGTTTTTGTTTTAGATGTTATGGGGCAGCACACAGCGGGCTTCACACGCCCGCTGTGAGCGGCGATGAGTATCAGGCCCAAAATGTAGCGACCTTACCAGTCATTGGCGGTCAACCAGGAACTGAGCTGATCAGCGGGCACCACCGCCTTCCCGACATTGGTCTGAATGGGCAGCTTGAGGCGATACAGACTTAACAGAGGCGCTTACCATTGAAGGTTTGATTATAATATGTCAGAGCTCATAGCCGTTAAAATGAAATGCGCCCCTCACAGGACTGTATGTGCACGACTATGTCATGGTGGACAAATGCAATGGTATGACTGTTTTCAAGATCAGCATGAAGTGAACATCTATATTTTTTAAATGGCCATTATGGAGTCTTATTGATGAACATTGACATTGTTATTTTTCATTAAAAAAAAAAGTTTGACCCCAATAATTCTGATTACGTCTGATGAAACTTTCTCCAATCACTGTGTTTTATAAACCCTGTCCTTTTCTAACAATAATTGCAAGCTTCCATTCAGATATGTCGGCCATCCAATCACAACTCTTGTATAGACCCAAGTCACCGCCCTTACAGTTTTTCTGTTTAAGAATTCTTTTTGTACTCGAGTAGAAAAATGGGGTACACAAACGGTACATGCACTACTCATTTTAACGCAACTTCTAATAACATCAGCACAATTAAAGAAGTACAACATTTTGAAATGTACTTTAGTCATGAGGCAACACTGAGTCTGACCTGCACGCATATCAGCATATATATCAACAATACTATGTTTCAAAACATGTCTTACAGAAAAATGCTCTGTTTCAATGTGTACAATGGGAATACTTATATCATAACAGGTCGCCCCCAACCAAGGAAAAGGAGTTGTAAATCAAATAAATGTCCATAGCACGAATTAATTACAAGTTACATGGTTAACTGGGATTCAATGTCTATAGTTAAGCACACAAAACAAAGATTTTAGGCAGCAATCGTAATGGATTACAATTATAAGGATAAGTATTGTACTGTTTTGTATGTCGATCCAAAGCTGGCTGGCCTCACCGAGTTCTTCAATTAAATTGGAGGTAGATATATATATGGCTTTTTATTAACCTTTTTTGACTGTTCCAAAATGACAAACACCATAAAGGTGTCCATACGACCAACCTGGTCTCATAAGTACCTCCCTCTGGGTACTTTTCTGCAACAACCGTTTTTTTACGTACACACCCGTACCTTACTCTGCATGTTTTTATAGTTATGAGATTTGCTGTGTTTTTATTACGTTGCTTCAGGTACTGTGGCGAGTTCAGAATTCAAAGTATGCCAGGGACTGTCGCTCAACAGTATTGCTCTAACTCAGTTGAAAATTTTTTCCCTACCCAAACGCCAACCCTAAACCTACCCGAGTGTTAACAAATGCAAAACTGATATAAAAACGCATTTTTTTATTGCAACCGTGACATTTGAACTTCCTTATATGCAGATTTGAACTGTTTTGGGCGAATTCGTAGTTACGGAGCGTGTTCGAACTGGAGCTCCCTCACCTCTCAAGTACTCTCCGTACCCGTGAGCGACGAACCAAACTTACCGTCTATGAAAACCCATAGATATGAAGCTGGATATGTGTGATTCCAACATTCAAAAGCATCAGTTTTTAAATCTCCCAAAATTTCTCCAAACGAAAATTACGCTTTATTAATCGAAACTTTGTGTGAAAAGTCTGAGTTTTACTGCCTCTAGTGTTCATTTCTTTTGGAAACTGCAGTGATATGTACTTATTGGTACGTATTTCGCGTCTCGCGAAAAAGTGCCCCCAGGTAAATTTTTGCCATGACCAGGTAGCATATGACATATACACACTATATTCCAAGTCTTCTGATGTCATATAGTAGATTTGTAAAATGTAAAATAAATGTCCACATGACTGTGATCAGTACATCATGGTAAAAGTGCAGCATGAAGATTCAGGAAGATTCATGAAAAATATTGTCAAATGGATTTGGAAACACATCAGGATAAGTAAATAGAGTAAATAATTACTTTTTGTGAAATATAAGGTTTTTATTTCTGTTCCTCTATCCATTTTAAACTAGGAATAACAAGAATTTCCAGAAAACTGCAATGAAGTTGTGAAATTCTGTAATCCTTTGTATTCCCCAAATACTGACATTTCACTGTAATATGAGCTAATTTGAGCTAATAGTAAAGCTTGAGCCTATGTAAGTTCAGATTCTCCCCAGGAGTGGAGTTTTAATCAGATGAGCGGGGGACGCAAGCACAAGGGGTGTCAACCCAGAATGTGGGCAGAGAGCGCCGGGTGCCTGACACCTCCATTCAGCCCTGTGCTTAAGCAGCCTGTAGCCTGGGTGATGCCATTATTGTGCTGGAAGACAAATTATTCAAATCTTCAAATTTAGCATAACCTTATTGACATCAATTAAAGTGGCAAACGGAGAATATTCCAGCACGGTAAGAGGTAGAGCCTGGCTTTTTATCACAAGAGGCAGCACGTGGTGAGGTTATTGTCAGCTCAATCCTCTCGCCGCACAGCGCACTGCGGAGAGGCCTGCCTTAAACTGCAGCGCCCAGCCAGCTGTAATTAGGACATTCAACTTAAAGTGCACATGGAGCCACAACATAAACACTAACAAACAGCAGGACTGCCTGTGAACTCTTTTCATGGGCTGCTGCACTCACAGTGGGACAACTGCAAAGCAGAAAGGGCAGAAACGACAGATTCTGGCTCTGTTTTAGAAAGGGCTCACTTATCAGCCACAATTTTTGTCATGGGAATCACTGTGCTAAAGTTGAGTTGCTTTTAAGAAAACTGTTTTTCTTAGAAGACACTATAATATTGTTCAGTTCATGAAATTAAATTAATGTTTCAGGATAAATACAAGTTAATTGATTAGTATAGAAAATAACACTGTCACTCAGTTTGTAAATAAAATGTAAAAAAAAAATAAAATGGGAAAAATAAAACAAAATAAAATGGAGGAAAAATGTATTTGAGGAAATAAAAAATAAAATGAAATAATATTCTAGAATAAATATAGGTTAAATGATTACCATAGCCATTGTACCATTGCTGTAACATAACACAAATATCCAAAATATCGTTGTCACTTAAGTTGAAACTGAAAATAAAATAGATAGAGAGTAGAAAAAGAATAGTTCATTATATTAAATAGTACATTTACCCCATATATGCGTTCTTTTCTGTATACCTACAAAGTGTATTTTTAATGCTTTAAAGGGGTCTATGAATTGACTAACAAATACAACATCTAATTTTGTGTTGTCTATTTGAGGTTGTAATGAAATGTGTTTATGCGGTTTAAGGTTCAAAAAACACATTATTTTCCACATACTGTACATTATTGTTTCTTGTGTCTCCTCTTGCCCGACCTTTCTGAAAGGGGCGGGGGTACTTTTTACAAAACTCTGTCGGGGAAAAAAAAAAAAGGGGACCAAACATCTAAAAGCAAGGTTTGGCTCTGATGTGTCCCTATCTATTGTGTTGTGGAGGGCCGGAATACCTAATGTGTGCGCATAATGGTGACGTCCCCGTACCATACTGTGCTGCCGGTCGCCGGAGCGACGAGACAAAACAATAAAACCCATTACAAACAAAGCACTTGTTGCATCCAGTGGGGACATAACTACAAATTATAATGACTTATACTGTCTTTTTACGCGTTGCGTTGCATCAGGCCGCGGAAACATAAAACCATGGTTCGACATTTGTGATCGGAGAACGACCCCAACAAATCGCTAAAACTCGACACTGCTCAAACTCGCGTGTTGAAATCGTCAGTTGGCAATCCCGTTACATATGAACAACGATACTTACAGGCTGTGACGTCAGGCATTATTTGTCAGATCATAGACCGTCAAGGGTCAGCATCGCCCTAAGGGTAAACATTAACTACTGAATTCACCGGAACACCGCATTGTAGGCTACTCTCCCAGGAAAAAGTCCTTGTCCTCCAAAATTTGCGCTGCACACAAAAACTGATATTTACGACCAAACAAAGTAGTTTCGCTTTCACAACGAAACACACAGCATCTCCACGACATGGCGGCGGCAACAACAGCGAGAATTAAAGTTATGCCTTCTTTCTTTGCGTGAACATTTGGGCGGCGTTATGCAAATCTTCCCAAACAGTGGCGTAGACATGTGGGGGCGTGTTTAAACGAGGCGTTTTAGGAGGGCGTGGACTTTTATAAAGAATATCTCTTTGGGTTTGAGACTTTAGTCTTTGCAACTTTTAGGGATCTTATCTATGCACAAACAACTTGTCACACTCCAAAGAGAAAGAACATTTTGAAATTGCCATATGACCCCTTTAATAAATCAAGGAAGTTGTTTCAAAAGCATAAGGGTATGGGAGAATGGTAAATATGCAAAATATGGGTTTCAGAAAAAGTTCTTTTCAATTGTTAGAATTCTGTATCATTTTCTTAAATTGTGTACATAATCTTTTAGTATAAGCCAGATATTATGTTAAAGGGCAAAATGTATAAACTTGGATGACCTTGCCTGCAGTTAGAACCTAAGACTATAACCGAGTGGAGTCGACAGCCCAGTCAGATGCAGAGTTGTAATCTATTATTTCCTGCCATACTACCATTGCTAAGTAAAAATCAATATTCTTTCCACATGTGTAACCTTTTTGTATCTGATACGGCTGGTGGGAGTAAGCTGGAATATTTGCCAATCAATCTGGCTGACAAACAACATCCCCAGGCAGTGCGACTCTCCAGGCCCACAAACACCAGAGGACAAATCCAGCCCGACCCACACAAGCACACAGTGCGAACAGCCCGGCTGAGACACACTTAACTTTCTTGAGCCCTTTCAAAGTAACTCCCCACCCCCACAACCCTCAACCCACCACCCCAGCCCAACTATTTCCTCTTTCTCTCCCTCTTTCATTCTGTGAAGCATCCCCCCAGTAGCTAGGCTTTCATTTGTTGTCGGTCTGTGTGAGAGCTGCTAGTGCAGATAATGCCAGGCAGGATCCAGTTTAAAGGACATAGCTGCAGGCATTTTGCTCCTCTCCCTCTCTCGCTCGCTTCTTTTCACTTTCTGTCTCTCGACAGATAGATTACTTTATAAATAATAATAAAAAGTAATTAATTCTCTCAACTTCAGAGCCCTCTAGCCTGCAGCAGTGTAAATGTAAAACTGAAAATTGATACAATGTGCATCCTTTCAGATAAACAAACAGTGCAGTGGCAATAAAAAGGAAAGCTTTTCACACTACCATAATTTCCTTAACTGTTAAATTATATTTTTTGTCTGAGTAAATGTTTGACGTGACTTGGTTCTTTGTTGGATTTTTTTTCTTGCCGAAATGGAACAAGGCTCATGCTTAGCTGGAACAAAACTGAAATGCGATGACAGTCTCTAAAAAGGGAAAAAACGAAAGGCTAATTCAACAAAACTGGAACTAAACACTTACACAGAAGATGGCTTAATAACACTACACTTTATTAATAATGTTATATATCAATAATCACTAAATCACTATACAGTCTATTGTAATATGGGTGGTGGGAGGCAAATTAAAGCATGAGTTTTAAGACTTGCTAGGGAAATAGTATAATGTTACTTAAAATTGTGGGGTTGCAGGATTGTTTATATTCAACCCCATGTTCCATGTTAAAAAGAAGTGGTTACCACAGACTTTGACTCAACAACAACAACATTCAAATATATATTTTGTTTTTAATCATATACGGTTTTATTTACAACTTCTAAAAAAAATTTTTTTTGCAAACATTATCGGAGTAAGATTTAATTCAGTGTTATGCTGTTTCTTTGTAATTATTTGGAAAATTTTGCAATTTCTGAGAAAAAAAAACTGTTTCAAGGTATTTCCGACACCATTTTTGTAACAATGATTTACCAATATTCATGCTAAAAATAAATAAATAGTAATACTAATATAAATCGAATCAAGTATAAAACTAATTATAAAATAGTAATTATAATTAGTGTATAATTTTATTAGATATATATAGCTAAGATAAAATGTAAATAATATATATCACATATATCATTTAGAATATAATATAACATAATATATACAGTATAATTTTATCAGTTTTCTATTTTTACAGACAAAGGAAGCTGCTTTTTATGGTAATCAACAGCATACTGCCAGGTTTTTATGTCAATAGGTTATAAGTTGTATTTAAACCAAAATATACTCTTAAGAATAACAAGCATTATTCTGTAGGTTTTACTGTAGGTGAATCCCCTGTTGAGAGCTATAATAGCATAAAAAGACACTCACAATACAGTCCCTGACAATACAGCCCAAAATCTGGCCTGTCCACCTGCTCTGAGAGAGAGAGAGCGAGAGAGAGAGCAGTAGGACAAATGTGGGAGGAGAATCTAGGAGGACAGTGTGTGTCTGTGGGCCAGCTAACTCAGCCCTGCATCCACACACGAGCACACAAAATCTCTCTTTTTACGCATATCCACACTCGGCTTAATCTATTCAATACTGGATTTGCTGGTGTGTGAGAGAGCGGCTCACGTTTCACTGGAATACACACAAGCATTTTGGGAAAATGTCACCTGTGCAGGGAGCTGGAATGACAAGGGTTGATGTCATAAGGCTATCTGCACAGCTAAAGGTTACATGTCCTACCCGCAGACCTCCAATCCTAATATCACACTTACAGAGATCAGCTGTAGTAAATGTACTGAGTTAAGGGGGATAGATGCGGTATGAATAGATTACAGACATGGAAAAAAAACGCTGCTTCCAAAAACGATATTGGATTTTAGGATTAGCAAAAAGAACACAATGTTCTCTTGAGTGACATGAGTATAAAACACTCACCGACTTCAGCTTTACATTTCAGGGGCAATATCTGATGCAATGTAGCCGTAATTAAAGAAGCGCTGCCATTCTTTGTCGGAAAGTCGCTTTTCAGAGAGATGCCACAATCATCAAAAACCCCAACACCCACAATTCCAGAATCAACTAGCAAACAATGTCAAGAGGCAAGATAGCAAACACAGAAATGGAAATGTGGACATTTGAGCGTGGTAGTTCCAGAATGCTGTGATGAGTGATGTAATTCCACACGGATCTGGGCAATACAATCATGACTCATGCTGAGATGTTCATTAGTTATAGATAAAGTATGTCTTTCTGCACCACAAGTGACAACATACAGAACTGTAACCAGAATTTACTACCAAAAAATAAAATAAAAATATAAAACAAAATAAAACTAATAGAAATAGAAAGTTCACAGCATTTGTCTGAAATAGATTTTTTTTGTAATAATGTAAATAATGGGTTTACTGTACTTTTGATCAATTTAATGCACCCTTGCTGAATAAAAATATAAATTTCTTTAAAAAAATAAATAAATATCTTACTTTACGACCATGACCCTTTTGAATGATATTCTTCAGTATGTTTGATCCAATCAGGACACACAAACAAACAGTTTGCATAAATTACACCATTCACATGTATTAACCATTATACAATTCTGTCTTCCATGATATTCTTCAATCTAAAGCCTCAACATAAAAAGTGCAAGGGGCTAATCATGCAATATAAATTCATTTCCGTATATCATCAGCATTATTAGCTGGCATCATTACTAGGAGAGACACTATGAGTCTATTAAACATACAGTACATGAACCCACACTGCAGAATCAGACCATCATGACATCAGTGCAGTCGCCTTGAAAGGTGACAAAACAAGACCTCCACCCGAGAGACAAAGCGGCTATTTTTGAAATAAACACTATTGCATAAAATCAATTAGTGGTTTTGTCACAGCTGGAGGCAGAGGTGGGTAATTAGAAGACCCGTCTATTTACGGTGAGACCTTTGTGGGATCTCTCTCCCCTAGTGGCAGGGAGCAGATGACATAGATGATTTCCTCTCCTGGCTCGATGTCATTGTGCTAATTGGCCACAGCACATTAATTGAAAGTGAAAAGAAAAGTCTGCCAAAAATGGCTGAGGCGGCTGGGGAGTCTTTAATTGTTTCAAATTAGGCATGTGATTGACAGTGACAGAAAGTAGGCATTGACAAGCTGGGCCCAGATGAGAGCGATTAGCGTGCAACCAGACAAGCTGTCACTTCTCGCAACATGTTATCTGTAGGAAATATTCTGCATATGGCTCTTTTAACTCTGTATAGTAACCCAGGACTCTGGTAACGCATGATGGGAATCAATGTGCTGAGTGAAAGAGAAAAATAACTTACACTGACAGATGTCAATACATAAAGTTACATAAAACATATATGAAAAATAAACAGAGAATAGCTGAATGCTATATAACTTATGTAAAGCCAGGCAGCAAAAAAGCAGATTTTTGTACAATTGTGATTTTCAACTTTTTTTCTACATTTCACATTTGATTCAGTGTGTTACTTGACATTTCTTTGATAGTGTTTTGAATTTACTAGGCATTCTGATGAGAAAATTGTAAAACGTTTTAGTGATACACATCATCTACTTAATAATTTTCATATTAACTACTTATTAAATTTTTATAGGATTACCAGTCCTGCACAAATGAGAAAAGTAGTATTTTTTCCATCTCTATTTAACCCATTTTACCTCTGCAAAATTGCAACCGCCTATTTTCTACCCAAATCAGCACACGAAATTTGTAAATGCTGTATAATATCTTATGGCAAAATGCCAGAGTCCATATATATAAATTTGCTAACAATGGCTTAAAAAATATTTATTGAGTTACTGTCTATTTTTTTAGCGCAAGGCCTATGTGTGTGAAATAAATTATCAATAATAATGCAAAATATATCTTTCAACAAGTAAAATTATAAAAAGTAAAAGAATAAATTTTTAATCAATATGTATTTATTTGAATCTAGTTTAAATAAATAAATAAACCTTTTTTTATATACATAAATAAAGCCTTGTATGCGTAGCTGCCCAGTGTCACTATGACCCTTTGTTTTCATCCACAAAAATTGCTTATTAAAACATTTTTTCTAGAAATATATTGCATTACAATCACTGCTAGTCTGCTTTAGTGTAATACAGACAAGACTTTTCAGTACCACAGGACCCTAAATGTCCCAAAGTGCTACAAGGCCTGGAGCTAACCAAAGGTTAATGTGTCCTATTGATCCGTTTAGCAATATAAGGAAAATAGTGTGAGGTGCAATCCTGAGTTATTGTTTATTCATTGTTTTCTGTCGGATTTGTGTACATCGAACGGTTTCATCACAAGGAAACAACAGTCATCCCCTCTGAACCTCTTCGGTCTTCACTACCTCTCATCTTTTTCACACCTCATGCTGTTCTAGAAGGCCTGTAGCGGGGCTTGCCAGTGAGAAGGCCTCCGCTTCTGCCAAATTAAATATCTGCTTTAAATGATTTCACAAGGAGCGGCTCGGCAGCAGCGAACGCCATCGAAGAATAATGCAAGGTGGAGAGTTGGCATAGGAGGCGGGAGGAGGGGGTGTTTGTTTGCTAAAAACAGCAGGGAGCAGGCCTAGTGAAGAATGTCAAGTCAAATTGTTCTGGAGTCCCGCCGAGCACGGGTTCCCGGGTACCTCGAATTGTCTTAGACAGGGGGAAGATCGGCACTGGCACGTAGCGGAGGACGGTCCCGGTACAATAAACCAGTCTGTGAATAGGCCTCCGTCGCGCGCCTGGAGTACGCTTGATGACGGCGGAGAGAGTGGGGCAGTTAGTGTCAGCCAGCTGGGGACTCCATCACTAAGGACAGTATGCGAGCGTGAAGGAGGGGGAGGGGAAGTATACGGAGGTGGAAAACCTTTGAGATGTTGTAAAACCACATCACAAAAACTGTAAAACTATTGTAGCTTTACATACAAAATCCAAAACAATGAGACAAGCTTACAAAAGTCTGTCATAAACTGTGGAGGGGGCAGGCAGGGTGATTGGCAGTTGTAGTTTTACGAGGCTGTAGTATTAATCATAACTTCACACCTGTCAGACTGGCATCTGGAACTAACAGGAAGCATGTGCACAAAGCCGACCCCCCCAACCCATGGTGTTTTGAGCAGGTTCACAATTGTTAGAAGTTTCGCTGTTCATACCCAGTGACCTTGTAGACTCACTCACTATATGATCGTGATACCACAACTGAAAAATAAAATAAAATAAAAATAATGAAATAAAATGAAATAAAATGCTCATTTCAGTCAGTTAATACATATTTACTCTTTCTTTACATTTGTTCGTTAAAATAAATGATAGCAAAATTCATACTGTACAAACACGTAAAAGCTGTACTGAAAAATATAGTAAAATAAATAACGAAACGAAATGAAATGAAATGAAATAAAGCAAAACAAAACAAAATACGGGATGTACAGGTTCAAAGTAGAGGTCTTACCCGAAACCGACGTGCATAAATTAAATTTTTTTTAAAGAGAAACCCGACCCGAGACAGACCTGATGAAATTAGACCTGAGTCCGACCCGACTGCATTTATTTTCAAACCCGACTGGACCCGAACGTAAACTGCATTGACGTGTGTACAGCCTGCAGCCAGTAAAGAAAAATCCCGATGTCCTGCAGACTGATTTGGCCGGTTCTCCTTTACTTTGATTTATTTAACATTTATTCATTTTATTATTAGGCTACTTTATATTAGTGTCTGCCTGATGGATACAAGTTATTTCTAAACTCGGCTTTCAATTGTGACCAGTGGATTTGAAAAATTAACGTGATAGCTTGATAAAAAATAAATCGATAGCCATTAAAATTCATGGATTCGCTAGTGTTGTCTGCAACCTGATCTCCGGCGAAAGGCTTCTGCACACAAAAAAAAATCCCTGCATGAACATGCAGCATAATGAAACGAGTGGATTTTCCTGATGGATCTCAAATCTATAAGATGATTTCTGTATGCGAGGTTACAAACGTATGCTCCTATTCTAGGTGCGTTCCTCACTTAACACGAAAGTGAAAGTAACCTACGCATTCGGGATAGTTTAAAATAATTTGGGTCTAATCTGGTCCATTTGAAAAAAGCATGTTTATTTTAAATTACCCGAGTTCCGAGGCCACTAATACCGAACCCGACTCGTGTCCGAGGTACTCGTCGAAGTTTTGGACCCGAACCCGCTCGGGTCTCGGGTTGGACCTCGGGTTTTCGGATCCAAGTGGACCCCGTAAATGACTCTAGTTCAAAAGGCTGTACGTGTTAAAAAAAAAAAAAAAATCATCAATCTGTTTATAAAATGTTTATAAACATGACATATACAACAATTTCCCATTCCCAATAGATCCTTCTTTAGAAACATGTAACCACTAAGACACAAAGTATGTCTGTTTAATCAAAATAAACTGAATAATAGACTTCAGTAATGCTTTAGGAAAATAATAGCTGTAGAAATGTATGTTCATATTGTTCAAGCACTTTTTATAGTGCTTTAAATAAATATTTGAGGATTGCCTCATTCGACATAAAATAAGATTATAGCTTATGGAATGCGTCTTATAGAGAAAAATGTATATTATGCATGAATACTCATACAGCGCCCGCCTTGCTAATGGATTACTGTTGCTAAGGTACCAGATTAATAGGTAATAATGTTTTTCAATCTAACAGTTAATTCTCCTGCATTTCAGCCACAATGCAGTGAGTGTACTGGTCTCTCTTAAATCCTCATCTCCTTGGCTGTCTCTGTGAGATAAATGTAAATCACATTCTCTTATATCCCTTATTTATCAGGATGCAACAGTTCACTTTCACACACAAACACAAAAGAGAGTAAGAGAGAGTGAAACACATCAGAGATGCTAAATGAAGAACAGAAAAGAGAGAGGCTGAGAAATGAGAATGTTTGGACTCTATACAGACACCATATTATGAATATATCATGAATGAAAATTTAATAAAAGGGATAGACAGCTAAATTAAAAATATTACAGCCTCCTTTTCATTTTAAAAAATATAATGTGTGGCATTTACCCTGATTAAGGTCATTGCTTCTCTCAAAATCATCAGATTCATGCATACCCTATTCTAGTGCTGATGTTGTGGAGATCATAATTAAATCATGCTTAATATTTTTCTGTCTTTCCACACATACAGTTATACGACAGACCCTCAATTTTCAGTCTAGAGCCATTGGAGATGTTGAATGTGAAATTTACATATGTATTTGAGTGACCTGAGAAACCTACTATGTTTCATTAACACATGCACAAGACTTAAATTTCTCTCAGTTTGTGCTAGAGAGGGGGAAAAACAGATAGGAAGGGCGAGAGAAACCAAATAAATTCATGCAGAAAACATTCTGCCAGTGGATATGATTTAAATTCCCATGATTTTCTTGGCAGCTTCTGAGCAGGTCTCATCTTTTTTTTTTTTTTTTAAAGCCTCTTACTTTTTAACTCTTGCCAAATTGAAACAGCATCTGTATTTAAGATGGGTTCTAATTAACAAGTATTTCTCCTCTGCTCTCGGAGCATGGGGGTGATGTAAATGTGCATTTATTTAGTCTTTTGATTTGTTGATGGTGACACATGCCAGCTGACACCGTGCCCGGCGAGCAGCTTAATACCACACTGGTAATAATAGCAGAGACGGCACATAGATTCACTCATTGACATTTAGGTGCACAATGTCTTGTCAAAAATCTGCAAAAAATAAGGAAAACGGAGTGAACCAAAACTCAATCACTTTCTCACCCCCTCTCTCTTATATATTTTTTTGCTTTTTTGGCAACCCCTGTGCAGGCTTCTTAAATATAATTCATCCAGTTTAAAGTGGCTGCTGTGCTAATGGAGGAGAGGAGAGAGGTTGGAGTCCCCCTCCCTTATCTCTAGCAGACAGTTGTCAGGAATCACTGGTGAGGCCTGAGTTTTGCGCGTGGCTCAGGCAGGGAGGCCTGGGGATACGGATCAAAGGGAGTGCTGGTGAGCACTGCTCTGCCTCTGATCCCCCAGTGCTGAAACCCAGCCTATTCGCTCTCCCTTCCTAACATCAAATGTTAGCCAAAGTTCCTTCATTCCAAAACACAAATCTTTCAAATGCAATGATGGGCACACACACACACACGAATGATACATTTGCCATTTTTCTTTCACTTCTCTTACAAGTCCTGTGGATGCATTTGTGTTGATAGAGGTATTATTTAAAAAAACAAAAAAAAAAAAAATTCTAAATAACTATATATATATATATATATATATATATATATATATTGATATATATATATACTATATATATTATATATATAATGTTTAATGTTTAAATTTTGTTACTGTCTTATACACTGATACCTCCCTTACATGGTTCATGAAATTTCCCTCTAACAGAAAAATAATGTTATTCAATATTAAAATAAAATGTAGAGAATTAAATATAAATAATTGATAAATATAAATGAAAATACATCATCTTAGTAGTATGTTGTAATATCTATATAACATAAGTAAAGAACTAATCTTCTTATTTCAAAAATAATTCTTATTGTATTTAAGAATAAGATTTAATGAAAATAAAATGTCTGATGGATAAATGTAAAACATATATTAACAAATAATTCCAGAGAATATTTAAGATCAAATATAAATGAAAACATTTTCTTAAAAGTAATATTAACGCATAAATTAAATGTATTAAATAAACATAATGTTAATAAATAATAATTTTTTTAAGGATAAATAAAAAATATTCTAAATGAAAATGCATATAAAAGGCTCCCAAGACCATAATAAATAAAATATATATTATAAATGAAATATTAAAAGTCTCCTAAAAGAGTAATAACACAGTAGAATAATATAAATGTATTGTTTATAATATCATGTCAATAATATACAATAATCTAGTCCAATAATCTAAAATTAATACAAATGTTAATACATATAAAATCTCTAAATAGTACATATACAATGTAAAATAAATATCAATGAATTATAATAAAAATTCATGTTTTATAAATATAAAAATTGTAAAGAATAAAAAAGAAATTACTAAAATAACAAAATTGTTTTAATCACTTGTAAATTTGGTTAATAATGCACTCGCACAATAACTACCAGTTACGGTCCAATCAACCTGACACTAATGTTGCAGAGTGAAATTGCAGTAATGCTCAATAATACTGGCACTAGAAGCTTTACTAGATGACTCGAGTGCCTTGAGGGGTGGCGTTGTTGCTACGGGGCCCGAAACAAAAAGCATGACTGATTATACTGAATGGTTGGTTTTAGTAAAACCTGTTCATTAAAACGGGTGTGTGTTGTTTTCTTCTCCAGTTACAACAACTAACAACAAAAACACTGCATATATCAGACAACCATAGCAGAACGTCTCCCACTGTAAAACCCAATCAGCCACCTGCACAAAGCATCTGTTGGAGGAGGAGGAGTGACTGTTGTAGTAAAGCAGCCTACGGCTTTATTACCGCATTCATTCCTTCTCCACATGTCCAATGTTTGGACTGGTTTCAATGTCCAGCAGCGGATGAAACACTGAAAAGACATGCAGTCAAGGCCATAGAATTCTGTCCATAGCTCTGACCCGGTCCAAAAGTGGGCTTAATGGAGATTAGGTCTGGCATTGCATAATTTTCATCCGAACTAAGCAGCAGTGCTGTTTAATGTGTTTTCCAGAGGTGCAGTGAGAAAGCTGGCACATGAGAAGAGTGAGAGAGGCTTGTGCACCTGTTGGTGTTGTGAACCCAGCAGGGTTGCATTTCATTCTGGCACGCGGCCATCACAGCACATTTACTGACATCCACAAGTTTTCTCCACTCGATAGAAGCTGCAAAGCAGTCCATCCACACAATTTGACAAATGCACAACTGAAAATGAGCACATCTTTCTCACATTTTCCTAAACTAAAAGCCAGGTTCTAAATAAATAAATAAATAAATACATAAATCTAGATCAAGTTATCCAGGTGTTTCTGTGTATATATGGCACATTTTTACATTCACAAATGTAATATATCATAGATTACAAAATCATATATGAAACCTATTAGAAATTGGAACCAATTCATATATTGACATATATCTCTAGCCCACACAAATATGTATGTAATATTTATTTATTTATTAATATTGACATATATGGTTGCTACATAAATTCCATATAAAAATCATAATATATAAATATTATTAACATCTGTACGTATACAAGTTTTACAACAGTGATTTTATATATGTTATAAACTTATATGTCAATATGTCATATATTACATTTCTGTATGGGTTAGGCCATTTTTTTTTCTATCATGTGATTAATTTTCTTGCCATTGTGTAAGCAATCAAGTTACAATAAATACTGTTAATGTGCAGGTGTGATACTGAGGTAAACGCTCTAATGTGAGACTGAGGTAAACACAAATGTTTCATTAATGGAAAACAATAAGCAGGATAAATTTGAAACTGTCAGTTAGATGTGCCACAAAGAAGCAGTGAAAATTCAAGTGTCACCAGTGTCAAAGAAGGGTTTGTCCAGACAAATGAGAGAAGCCCATTACACTACTATGACAACAACTTTAGGCTATAGAGCTTTTAAAATGGCTGATAAGATTTCCCAAGCAAATAAACCAAACAAAAAGCTCTGTGTGCAATCCCACAGTCCTCTACTATTTGACACGCATTAGGAAAAACGGCACTCTCTGCATAATACAAACTGCACCACATAATACTCTACAGAATCTTGCACACACTCACTTATTTGCATTGATTTGCATGAACGGTCTTCATTGAAGATAAAATTAATGTGTTAAAATAAATTACTAGAGGGGGGATTATAAGTAAAAGAAAGACAATAGATTAGACAAATGATGGAGAAAATTGTGATGTACAAAAACAAGCTTGTAAGGACTGCAATGTGGACTCCCTGTAGCTGAGAAGAATGGGGGGTTTTGCCTTGTGGGGCACTGGCGGCCCTTTCATGGACATTGAGGCACAGTGTGATGCTGGGGTTGAACTATGATACTCCTGTCAAAGAGAACATTAATTTTTCCTACAATAAGGGCCTGATGGAATAGCCACATGTGACATGTGGAGATGGGTGAGAGGGGCTGGACAGGGGTGCGGAGGTTAGGGGGCTGAGGAGGGGTCGGATGGAGGGTGTACCATCTTCATTTTAGTAAGGGATTCATACAAAACCCATGGGGGAAAAAATTTAATCCTTGAAGAAAAATATAATTTTAATAATGATTTTAACAACTACAATTACGGTTAAAATTGCTGATAAAATAAAATAAAATAATCTAGAGTGTAAAACAAAAGAGAGCTGTTATTTTATATTTAATCTATTTCTGGTTGTTAACACTCCCCCCAAAAACTGCACAAAAATGCTCAAGCCATGTTCAGTTATTTATGCAGGTTTGCAGCGAAAGCATTAGTACTTAAAGCCCCTCCACTATGATTAACAATCAAACATGCTGAGAAACGCTTATGTTATCCCCCAACTCCACAGTACAAGAGAAAATCTCTTTTTTGTCATCAAATCCCTAATTCTTTCCTCTCAAAAAAAAGCAATACCAGTTTCCAATCTGCTTTGAGAAATATTTTGTGGGGGGGGCAGCGGCGGCCATAAAACATGTGAACAAGGGGGTAATTGTGGACAAATGCAGTATTGAATTTCATTTTCAACTCCTTACACACCATTTCAATCTTATTTTCTGCCTGTTAGTCAGATCTTCTTGGTTATAGTGGGCAGAACTGCCCACTAATAGTGAATAATTGGTTGTAATACACTCTTTACCAATGATGTGCATCAATGGCAGCCATTTTCCTTTTATTTAGATTTTAGAAATCAACCCTGAGCAAAAGAGCCCTATTTGTTATACAAGGTAGCAGGCACGAATGCTATATAATGTCTATAACAAGAATCTTTGCACAGAAACACAAGAACAAAACCAGCATGTAATTTCACTAGAACAAAAAAAAATTTAATTGAATTTACAAAAGCCTTACTGGCTTCCCGTTTTATAACTTTCCTCTATGGCATACTGAAATTCAACAGGACTCAAAGATGTATCAGAGCAAGACAAGACCATACTTTTTTGCTACGTTCTAGTTAATTAAACATCCTGACTTATTCAAATGTCTGTTAACACTTGAAAATTACTTCCAGACAATTAAACATACAGATCCATTAGTTTAGTGTGATTACGCAGTGCTAGCAGCTTTGACTGCATATGGGATTTATTCTCTTTAGGGTATCCTGTATTGTCTCAAAACTAATTTTCTTAGAATCAAACAATTAAATCTTTATTTTAATTAGGAGAGTGGGTAAAACAAAGGAATATTAATTAGAAAACATTATCTTATAAACACTTCCCGAGTACAACAGGGTATCATCCAATAGAAGATGATGTCTGCTCAGTACACATGAGAGGCATCTAATCACAGGAAGTACATGGCAGTGCACAAAGAATATGCTGTTTTATCTTCAGAGAGGTCTTGTAATTCCACTTGAAAGACTCCTTGACATGTGGCTGTAGAGAGGAGTATTTAAACACTGTGGCCAGTGTCCCTTACTGACCTGTGGAGATAGTCCATTGCTGACGGGATTCATGTGATTACTGCTTGCTGACTGGCTCATGAAGGTGTCGGTGTAGCAGGAGAAACTGTGGCGGTTGGACGAGAGGCCATAGGCGGAGCTGCTGTCGCTCGAGAGCCCGCCCTGATGCATGGTGGAGGGGGGCAAGGGCTGGGGCCGATGCACCGTGCCACTGCCGTCTGGGAAGAACAGGCAAAACCCCCAATTTTTTTAAAATTAAGAACACTATTCTCAAATGATCATGGAGGTTGTTTTGTGAGTCATGTAATGACAGGTTTACCAACACGTTTTTCGCGCGGCCACCCTTTGGAAATTTTGGAAAAAAAGCTATTATTTTCAGAACACGTGAGCATAACATAGCGGTTAGTAGATCAATGAATGAGAGGACAGCGTTACCAGAGTTGTCCATATACCACACCATGTTACAGCACAGTAGGGCTATTGCAGACAGAAACAATACTGTACTACATCGATGTTTCCTGTCGGCTCATTTTTTGAGTGGACTTTGCTGTTCCGATGAGCATGAACGGTATACAAGTGGAGCGACTGAGCAGAGCGTACAAGCATAGAGTGGGATAATACGCAGAGCGTCACACCACATGAAAGTGAAACCTGAGCGGTGAACTCATTTTCGGCAACTGAAATTTCGGTGCATCTCTAATTATTGGCGACATCAGAAATGGATATTATATAATAGATGCTTTTTTGAACATTTTAGCAATTTAAAAATATTAAAAACTGATTTTTTTACACGGCACCCCTGCTCTTGACAGACGGCACCCCGGTTGGGAAACACTGATGTATGAGATGTGTTTGTTGAGTATTAAGTAAACACAAAAAAGGGTCAAATTATAAAAAAAAAAAAACATTGGTTAACATACCTTGTGGTAATGTTGTTGAAGGATAAGCGGACTCAGGAAGCTGGTATGTTGGTAAAGTGGGCATGCCTGTGGGTGGAAACCCTCCAGGTAACAGGTGGTTAAATGCCGCCAGTTGACTAGCTCCAGCTTGTTTACGCCACCTCGCTCGACGGTTGCTGAACCAAACCTGAAATAATAAGAATAAAAATAAGTGCACTGAAATTCTGGCCAATACCACTAAGCTAACTTTTAATTTCATGTCTAATAAATGAAAACTGGTTGATATGTAAGGGATAATGCACGGCTAGCTAGCTGTGCATTAAATGATTTTAATGCACAACGTGGAGGCAAAGAACCACCCGACGCGAAGCGGAGTGCATTAAAATCATTTTAGCATTACCCCGCTTATACCATGGTCATTTGCCAGCATTGACAAGTTAAAGCTGGTAATGATCTTAGCAGCGCAATATTTGACCGGAAGGGTAAAAATGACGGTTATTTTCGTCAGTTACGGCTCGTTAGCTCTTGCATTCTGCCCGCTTCAAATCAGACACAAACATGAAGTAGTGTGATAAGATCACATTTATTTGAAATAATTAATTATAACATTTATTTGAATTAATTTCAATCGAGAGAGAGAGTGGCAGTTGTGTGTGTGAGTTACCTGTCTGAGCGTCTCTCTCTACAAATAATGAAGCTGTTCGTTTCGTAAATTATATAGCGTTTTTATCTCCTTGTTGCTAAGGAATATAATGCAGGATCAAATCTAAGCCATTTTATTAATAAATGTCGCGGGACAGTGTTGACAATAAGTTTCTGTGCTCCTGAATGACTTTGCATGTGCGAAGCGCGATCTCTGATCTCTCTCTCTCTGTGTGTGTGTGTTTGTGTGTGTGTATGTGGGCAATGAAAGCAGCGACATTAATTAGATGGTGATGAAAATGACTGGATTATCCGGTGCATGAAATACAGTGTTCTGGCATGAAACTCTAGATGGCGCTTCTCAATCTGACATAAGGATATCACATTATCACATGGCACAGCTGATTGGTTCTCTCCTGTATCTGTAGCCAATGAGCTCGCTGCTCAACATTCAAATATATGATTAGTGCTTGCTGTAGCAGTTGCAGCGCACTTCAGAAACCCTCCACTTCCCCAGTTCCACCTGTATAGATCTGCTACGAGGGTGATTCATGTATGCTATATGGGGGTTATTTCAAGTATGTTATATTTGCAACAGCAATATTTCTTACATGCTCACAGCAGCATGTTGTGGATGTATTGGCAGTAGCAAGTCTCGGTACTTGCTCTGCCGCAGCAACAGCAGCGTAGCAGATCTATTCTGCCAAGACCAAATACATTAACATTGTCATGTACATTGCCATGCCAATCCCTCTGAGAGTTGTCATGACAGAAACGATTTTAATGCACACCTGCCAGCCAATCAGAATATGAGAGTGCACTTAAAGAGATAACCCTTAAAGGGTTAAATATTTGCAATAATCTATCCCTTATATATTTAGTTTAAAAGTTAGTGCTAGATGATGGCAAAAGTAATTTGAATCTTATAATGAGTGGAAATATATATAGATATATTTCTAATGTATAAATTGTGTTTTTATATCAAAATATGTAATATTTCAGAGATATTTTGAATGAACAAAAAGCCTCTATTTAAAGAAAGAAAGAAAGAAAGAAATGCCTCTGCCACATTAAGACACATTTTCAAAGTTTCATTCTAATGGAACTCATTGAACGGGGAGCACGGCCAGTAACCTGCACCTCTCTGGGGCCGAGGACTGCCCCTGTGTATGCAAAAGAGTGAATGACATTGATCTATGCCTCAGAGGGGCCATTCTTCAGACTTTAATACACTGACAGTGCAGTTAATCTACTGTTGTTTTTCAAATGGTCCCCACCATTGTGAGTGGAAGTGAAAGAGGGGGACAATGGCCCTTCAATGAATCAGACCACAAAGAGAGGGCGTCCCTTTTTAAACAGCTCCTCAAGAATGACGCTTTCAGCCTAAGCATTGATCAAGGGGCTGGCGTAGACATACTGTATAAGTACACACTCTTTCTCTGCCTCTCGCTTTTATCCTCCCAGGCTCCCCTTCAATCTTTGCACACAAAGTGACAAAGCAAGATAAAAACGTCTGCGCCTATTTTTCAAAAATCGTGAGCCATAGAGAATATATATATATATAGTATATATGATATATATATATATAAATATATATATATATAGCTATATATAGACTTAATCTATATATCTAGATATATATATCATATATTATATTATATTATATATATATATATAACGATCAAAAGTACCGGTCAGGAGTATAGGATCAGTGAGATTTGTAATGTTTTTAAAGAAGTCTCTTATGCTCATCAATGCCGCATTTATTTGATCAAAAATACAGAAAAAAAACAGTAATCTTGCAAAATGTTATTACAATATAAAATAATGGTTTCTATTTTAATATACTTTAAAATATAATTTATTTCTGTGATGCAAAGCTGAATTTCCATCAGCCATTACTCCAGTCTAAAGTGTCACATGATCCTTCAGAAATCATTCTAATATGCTGATTTATTATCAGAATTATCAATGTTGGCAACAGTTGTGCTGCCAAATGTTTTTTTTTTTGGGGAAACTGCAAAACTTTTTTCAGGATTCTTGATGAATAAAAAGGTAAAAAGAACAGCATTTATTCAAAATATAAATATGTTCTATCAATATACATCTTTGCTATCACTTCTTAACAATTTAACACATCCTTGCTGAATAAAAGTTTTAATTTCTTTCAAAAAAAGAAAGAATAAAAATGTACTGACCCCAAACTTTTGAACTGTAGTGTATATTGTTAGAAAAGATTTCTATTTTAAATAAATGCTCTTCTTTTTAACTTTTTATTCATCAAAGAATCCTGAAAAAAGTATCACAGTTTCCAAAAAAATATTAAGCAGCACAACAGTTTCCAACACTGATAACAAATCAGCATATTAGAATAATTTCTGGAAGGAAAATCATTGACATGAAGAGATGGAGTAATGCTGCTTGAAATTCAGCTTCCGTCATAGGAATTAAATTCGAATAGAAAATTATTTTCATAAATATATTTACAATATTAAATGTGTCCGTATTTTGACAAAATTAACATGCAGATTAGAAATCCTGTAAAAAAAACATAAAACATCATTCTGATCCAAAACGTTGACCGTAGGGTGGTGTGCCTTTGTGTGTGTGTGTGTGTGTATATATAGCCTTTATATATGGTAAAATAAAATAAAATAAAATAAAAAAAAAAATAGTCATTAACAAATCCCAGAGACAGAAGCAGCAATTATGGCCATCTTGAAAAAACTTAATATTCCATTCCCATGTCCAAACAAAAACAAGGAAACATCTATAAGACTCTGGAAACACCTATAAGACCTATATAATTACTCTTATTAACACACCAGGGGACTAATTACATACAGTTAGCAACTACCTTGAAAAAGCACATTCCCAACACCCATCCTTACCACAGTGTTAGGTTAGATTACTGTTTATTCAATGTTAGGTTAGACAACTGGATTTTTTAAACTTCGATAATTTAACTTTCTTTTTCTGTATTAATTAATAAATCATGACAATAAAAATCAGTTTCATTCAAATATAAGTTAGCAGTACTCAACCATCCCACATTAGCTCTCCCACACTGCTCTTTCATCAATGCCTTGCATCAACGACCTTTCCCATAAAACCACTAGTCCCACTGGCATGAGCCCCATTACTTTACATGTCTTAGTTTAGGATGGTTTCTGGTATTAGCAAGAACTGGAGAGTAGCACAAGGCATTAGAAGGCGCGTATCTCAGTGTTAGAGGCTAGAGTGCCTGCCGCCCTACACTCAATGGATCTCCTAAGAGGCTTGCTGCGAGCTGGGACTTCAGAATGCACCATTCTGGAACCCGGTGGCAAAGGCACCTTGAGCAGGGATTTTCTCTCTGCTGCTCCCTCTAATTCCCCACTCTTCTCATTTCCCTGCTCGAGCTGAGACACAAAGCACACTGCCCAACTGAGATGGCCGACTCATTTCGTATTTCTGAAAGAGTTCAAATAATTTCCTTAAAAGTGAACTTGGCGAAACATTTAAGCGAGGAGATTTCGTGGAGTGTGGCTGAAGGAGCTGTTGTTTGATTACATTCAGTTCGGAGGGAATGGAAGTCGAAAAATTCAATTCAATACACTCTCAATCTCCAAGTGAACAGGGGGAGCAGGAGAGACAAAAGGAAGGAAGGTAAATGGAAGACAAATCTGATTGTAGACTGTGTCACGATTGCACATTCCACTTTTGGCCAGCATCTTGCGCTCTCGTCCAATATCAATCATCCGGGCCATCGTATCAGTTCCTCTCACTTTCTTTTTCGCTGTCTCTCTTGGACGACGATGGTTATATGTCTTCCTAGGATTACCGTTTGTCATGCGCAGGGCGGTTGGTGAGCAGACAGGAAGATGAGGAGTAAAACCTGGATAACGTTATTGAATTTCACAGCAAAAAAGAACATAACAGTGGCTGAGAGGCGTAAAAAAGGCAGACATCAATCTCAGTTGCTCCATACAGGGGTTGTGGGAATCTGGATTGGTAGTGGGACAGGATGGGTTAGGCTGGAGGGTCGACGCCAGCTGGACTGGACCTTGGAGGTAACAGTGTGGCAAAACTCTCTAAAATTAGCCATCTTTCCTGCAGAAACATCTGCAAAATTCACCTTTTACCTCACCCAGATGTCTCGGTTAAATTGTAGAACACTCTTAAGTCCATGGCCATGCATCTCTTTCTAACTTTTATAATAATCATTATGCATAAACATAAATATATACATGTAAAAATACATATAATACTTGTATTCGCATATTTGTTTGATCTGTTCATTGAAATCCTGCATTTGTGAGCCAGGAGCATAAGTACAGAATTATTGGTTCCAGATTTTGCAAGGATCAATCACAACGCATGTGATACGAATCCACATCAGGGGGCTGACATTTGTGCCCTGGAAGTCTTGTTTCCAGATTGGATAAAAGGGTGCCAGAATAGAGAAGGGAAGTGGACACATCTTCAAACCTGCTTGTACGTAACATGTGGTAGGACTAAGTCTCCTCACTCTACACCTGACAGCTATACAATACCATTCAAAAGCTTAGGGTCAGTATGATTGGTATTTTTCATTTATTTTTTTGGAAAGAAATTAATTTTTACTCAGCAAGGGGATCATTAAATTGATTATGGAAAAGTTAAAATTGTAACACATTTCTCTTCAACCCCCCCCCCCACCCCCCCCCCCCCCTCCCCCCCCCCACCCCCCCCACTTATAATAGGAATAAATTACATTGAAAATATATAAAGAGTTATCAAAATTGTAATCAATACTTCACATTCTAGTATTTTTTTTACTTATTTGTGATCAATAATGCAAGCTGGGTGTAGCAAAAAATTTCAAGAAACTTATTTAAAAAAAAATCTTACCAACTCCAAAATTTTGAATGGTAGTGTATGTCAAAATTAGGTCATAGTATCAAGCTTAATTCATTATTCATAATATAATCTAAAAAATACAGGAAGTTTTCACTGTAATAATGTACTGCGTCTAGGTTCTTCCCTCCATCTGTCTGTCCTCTCCTCATATTTCAGAGTGGTCATACCACAACCTCAAACCTGATACATGAACACATCACAAAGATTTCTTGTCTAACTGAGTTTGAAATGACATAACTGCCACTGCCAATGAAATTTCCTGTAAATCTCTGTTAATTAATTGTGTTTCTCCCTCTGGTCTTACAAAATGCAGTGAACCAGACAGACAGGCAGCACAGCAGTGCTGTAAGACCTGGAAGCACTTAGCCAGATATGGATCACTTCCTCTGATTTGCCATAAGGAGCAGTAAAACAGTGGAAGCAAGGAATAAAGTGTCTGTGGTTAAAAATAACCACAGTGACAGACTGATGACACATAATAGAAAAGCACCAAACACATGAATTAATGCCTTTGACATCCTCACTGATCCATGTCTGACTTCCTCTCTTTGGCAGCAGGAACGCTCCCTCCCTCTCTCCCACTTTATCTCTCTCTCAGACATCTGGATACTGTGTCGGCGCAGCTGCACTCAAGTGAGTTGACACTGAGGCCGCGGGGTCTGCCAAAAGCCAACAGGGTCAGACACCTTCCCCTCCACAAAAGCAATGATCCCAGAGCCCTGGCATCTCCATGTGAGCTATCTCGAGCCAGAGATCCTCACACATCATCTGCTCAGCCTCTCAAGAACCAACTGCTGGGCTGTGACAGGGTTGAGAAAACAAAACACGAGCTGTTGGGCCAAGATATTGAGGATGTGGTGGTTTCATATGATCTCTGAATGATCTGGACTTTCCATCCAACATGGTCCCAAACGTTTGACAGCAAAAGAACATTCATGATTGCATTATCAGTTTTTAAAAATCTAATTCAGGTCTGACATACACAGGTCAGAAGTGATGTAATGTTTATTCACTTGTCTAATTAGCATCAGTCACCATAAATGCACAAAAGGGCCAAATGTCCCATGGGGCTCCTTTCATGGAGAGCCGAATCACTGACATGGCAGAAAAAAATCAGCAGGATCTCCGACACTGCCAGCAAGAGATCTTCTCTTTGCTAAAAAGCCTGCCACAAGGCCACTACATGGCTCAACTTTTTCCAAAATGGAGTCATTTTCATTTTTTCTGGGCACAAATATTTGATTGATTTACAACTATGCATTTAGCAGATGCTTTCATCCAAAGCAATGTGTCAAGAAGCCAACAATATTTGTAAAATACAAATTCTGATTTCAAACAAAAATCATGAATACAAATGCTGCTAAGTAAAACAAAGCAAAATAAAGGATCTACAGCTTTATTAAGTGGTTGAATCACAGAAAGAGTATGACATTTGGCAAGTCGAATGGTGGTGAAGCCAATTTAGCCAACTAAAAAGTGGCTAAGGAGAAAAAGAGAAAGACAGCTGCATTTAAATTATGCAGTGATGTCATTTAGGCAGCCTGTGAGCATCTCACATGTAGTGTTTACTTATTAAAACAAATAATATTTTATCACAAAATTGAAAAACCAAGACAGATTGACCTTACAGGCCATTGTCACTCCACAGTATCATAAAGGGGTGCTATTATGCTTTTTCACTTTTTCAACTTTAGTTAGTCTGTAATGTTGCTGTTTGAGCATAAAAAAGATCTGCAAAGTTACAAAGTTCAAAGTCCACTTCAAAAGGAGATATTTTATTTAACAGAAATCACTTTTCAAAAACTACAACGAACGACTCGTTTGGACTACAACGCATATTTTCCGGGATTTGTGATATCACAAATATCGACGAATGGGACGAGACCTGGTTGAGCTGCACTAGAGAAGGCAACGAGTGTTATCACTATGTCGGAGACAATCTAGCTTTCCCAAGGCAGACAAACTTAAAGTGATTATAATCAACCGAGTTTAAATCACGCTCAAATTGATTTGATTTTGACACAATATTTACACTGAAGCTCGCAGGTGGCTATGGTAAGGGGCATGACATTTCCCGACCAGGCGCCGAGTGCTGCCAATCACAACACACACTGGCCCAGCTAACCAATCACAGCAAATTTCGTATTTCAGAAGGCGGGCCTTCATTTGATACAGGAACTATTCAAGCCGTTCATGCCAGACTGGGGAGAGAGGTGTAGTAATAATGTAAAATATGTGAAAAATAATGTGTTTTTCGAACAACCAAGTATGAGAGCATGTTCTAGTACAACCCCAAAACAAAATCAAGACTTTGTAAAAGAGCATAATAGGACCCCTTTAAGATAATATTCAGAACGGTCATATTTTTTACAAGCTCTTGATTGATTAATGTAACTGGTGGAGAGGGGTTCCCTAGAGAGAGTGTGGGATGCTCTCTGATATGCAGCAAATTTTACAAGAAGCAATGGTGGGCTTGAAAGTGGTGGGAAGAAAAGATCCCAGCCAAAAGCTGAAGTGAGAAATCCATCAGGAATGCACTCTTGTTCTTTTTATCCCCCTCCCTTTGCTCCCAACAGCTGCTGCCATAACTCTACTGTATTTTCCCCCACTCATTGTTTCAACTATCCACATGGTTGACAAGCTGTCAGGACCAGTGGTGGGAGGAGCCAGAGCCCTTGTGCATAAATGCTTTACAACAATAAGTACATTTACATGTACTTTAAAAGTTAAAATTCAGTAAGACTAAAACAACGCAACTGTAAACGCATTGGTCCAACTGAAATCATACCAGTGTGGTTTCTGCAACTACAAGTCTCAGTGTCATGTGAGCGCTACAAAAGTCAGAAGTGACACAAAACATGTTTTTAATCCTTCAGATATTCAGTTATGCATTGTGACGTGTATATTTTGACGGAAGACTGTAATGCCATTATGAGCTGCTCGATTAAAACGGTGCATGTAAACTTACTTTTCGTTTGTTATATTGTCTGTCATTTCACTGGAAGATCAAGTTACGACATTTTGATAAAAAATTCATTAAGTCAAAAAAAATTAAAACAAAACATACATGGATAAATCATTCAAAACAGATCGGGTGAATTTTCATTTCATGCCAACTTTGACAGAAGTAGCACCATATTAGCCACCTGATCATGTTTCTCTCCGATACGGCTGACAGGAAGAGGCCTGCTGTGTTTTTCTAGCACTTTCTTTGAGATGAGCAGTTGCATTGTTACACGCGTCATCAATCAGAGGACCTTAGTCAAGCAGATCTAGTGACACTTTAGAGCTCTATAAACCTCGAGCACATAGCTGAACTCTTACTGGGCTCTCATTGTGCCATCTACATCTGAGAGCATCAGTCTTATGAGTACCATGCTTTCATAAGTAAACTTCGTAGATAAGCACAATTTAAAAAAAATTAAGTTCTGTTATCATTTACTCACCCTCATGTAATTCCAAACCTGAATGACTTTCTTTCTAAGAAGATATTTAAAAACTAAGCGGGCTTCAAACAACACTGGACTCATTTGACTTCAGTTTTACACTGTGTGTGTTCATACAAGTTTGGAATGACATGAGGGCGAGTAATTAAATGACAGAACTTTCATTTTTGGGTAAACTATCCCTTTAAATGTATATACAGAAGATGACGATAAAGGCTCTTGATTCAATAAAACACATTTTGAACTGCATCTCAGTCAAACCATGCATATATCTAACAACTGCAGTAACTGCTTTAGTATTTGGCAGTGTCGTACCTGTACTCTGGCCTCAGTGAGCTTGGTTCTCTGGGCTAGTTCCTCTCTGGTGTAGATGTCTGGGTAGTGTGTCCTTTCAAAGGCCTTCTCCATCTCTTCCAGCTGCTCAGCTGTGAAGGTGGTCCGACTGCGCCTCTGCTTCCTCTTCAAGGGTAGGTCCGGTTCAGACTCCACATCCGAGCCATCATCTATTCGACCTGTCATAGACGACAGAGAATGAAAGAACTGAGTGCGTTGTGCATGGCACTATAAAAGTCACGCACTTACCAGAAAGCTCTCTGGTCATGAATGCTGTCATCATATTGATATGATGTGTTTAAATGAATGTGGACCCAAAAAACAGATAGATGGATGGCGGCACGGAGAAGTGAGACGTATTCATGTGGCTTTCAAGCAAATATTATTTCAATGCATGGCTATTTATATAAGCGAAGCTCTTGTAAATACAATCCCACATCAGTGCACATCCCAGTTCGCCCCGAGGCCATAAAGGGAAAAGTGGGGGGAGTTAATCTCTGAAGACCACCTTAGCGATCCTCATACCGGTATTCTGTGCTAAAATGAAACAAAACTGGCACTTTGCAAATAACTCAAGTTTATTTCATTGCATGCCATTTGCAATCTTGCCGTCTTCAAAATAAGAGCGGTGGATTATCTGTCAAATGCAGGCATGTCAAGTGTAGCATTTCTGTTTAGTGGTTAGCTGAAGAAAAAATGAGAAACAATGAGCTCAAATCTGATCTGATGCAAACCAGAGGTGTGTGGGTGGCAATTCAAGCTGAGTAGCTTAGTGATGAAACGAAAATGACACATTAGCTTATACATGCTGTGCGGAACAGTGACCTTTATACAGGTGCGTATGCACGTTGGTGATAACTTTGCAAATATTTGTAGAAAGCATTAATATTAATAGGTATAAACATGAAAGATTGACAAGCATGCTGGAAAAAAAAAACGCTAACAGTTCAAAAAGATCTACCTATGTCCCATTCTTTTGTCACATCAAGACCATTTCCATATATGACGGGGAAGGTCTTACAGCCAATTTTTATCATTTCATTTGAGTTGATTCCTTATTTATTTCCAGTTTGGCTGGCACTGGGCTGATCCTTGAAAATCCCTTCAGCAGCATTGGGGGCCTAGCTCTGCAGACACTGGCCTTAATCCAGGCCATGACTTCCCGCTAAATTGAAGAAATTCTACATTAGTAATGGCTGAACCCTGGCTTCTTATTGGCTAATTCTGGTGTGGGCTTCCAAGACTGGCCCCTCTGAACAGGGCTGATTATAGAAGATACAGTGGGGGTGCACTTGCCTTTTCTTATATGTCATGGCGGGGTAAAATATGTTATGGACTGCTGCACTCTTAAAAATAATGGTTCTTTATTGGCATCTATGGTTCCTTGAAGAACGTTTAACATCCATGGAACTTTTCCATTTCACAAAAGGTTCTTTATAGTGGAAAATGGTTCTTTAGATTCAAATTTCTTTAGGCTAAGAAAAATAATGGTTCTGTTAAGGGCTGTTCACTGAAAGGTACTGAGGAACCCAAAATGGTTGTTCTATGGCATTGCTGCAAACCCCCTCTTTTGGAACCTTTTGTTTAAATGTGTGTGTTTGATTAAACTCTTTCCAGTATAATTTACAGCATTAGCAGAGAGAATATTCATTTATAAGTAAAATGGGCATTATAACTGAAATACAATCAAATGAATCTGGAATCGAATCGAAATTGAATCAGGAAATCTGTACTTATGCACAGCCCTATACATACAATTCAACAGTGAGCTTCAGAACATACATTCTACACCCTAAACATCCGCATTTTACTAGTACAGTACAGTAAGAACTGTTTTTTCAGGTCAGGTGAAACACAAGATGGATTTGAGAGGTAATTCAATTACATTAAATCTTGTCGACAACAGCAGATCTTTTCACTCCCATTCCTCACCATAGGGGACAGCAATGAGGTGATTTTGATTAATAGAAATGCTTACACAAACTTCACATTTGCCCTTTCCCCCTAGTTTGAGTTAAAATGATTTTTTTTTTTTTTTGGAGAGATCTAATTTCTACATTTTTTATTAGAAATATCATATTTTTACTTTGCCACTGTCATCTGACATTGGTTGGTCACAACAACAAAAGCTAACCAACGGCAAAACCAGATTCCAGAATGAATATGTTTGCACATCTCCATTTGTTTGTTGGACAGTTGGACAGAACATCCCAAAAATAGCCTCCAAACAAAAGCACAAACAATGAAAGAGCCATCAAAGTGGCTTTGACTCCAGGCCAGATCTGTCTTTTAATTAAACAAGGAATTATGGGATTACAGGGAGGTTCTCATTACAGGCCACTTGAGGAGTCCTCTGGTAGATGTCTTTTTGTCTCCTAGAGCTCACGCTCAGGAATTCTCGACGGATTACACATGGCCGTAGGACATGGGGCCGCATTAATTAAATCAATTCCTTTGCCTTTTCTTTTAAGATTCATTTTGCTAACATTCTCCCCTCATCCCAACATTCTGCTAAAAACATACTCAAGTGTACATTTATATTGGAACTCATGTTCTTTAAATCCCTTTGTTGGTTTTTGAGAGCTTGTGACAAAGTGATTTGCTTTTGACTCGCCATGACGAACACTTGAGGCCAGTGCAGTGATCTATACTGATCGTTTTTCCAAAAGATGGCCATCACTTTTATTAAAGACACAACATGGAATTTATTTGTTCTTCTCTATATGCTGCTAGACATCGAAGGGATAGCTCACCCCAAAATTGAAAATTCTGTCATCATTTAATCACCACATCTACATGCCATTTCAAACTGTAGACTTCCTCTGTAGAACACAAAAGCTTACATTTTGAAGATTGCTCTTAAATTTGTGCCTTTGTCCTTGCAATGAAAGTCAGTGGGGTCCAAAACAAAACTGACATTATATAACATTATATAACTGTGTGGACTAATATGATATATACATATATATATATAATATAGTCCACCATGCTCCTTTTTTTCAACAGATAAAGACAGTCATAAGTTAGGAAGTAATGAGGGTGAATGAAGATCCATAAAAAAATTTAAACTACCGTTAAGTTTTGGGATCAATAGATGATTTAAATAAATATTATAGAAGACAGAATTAATACATGCATAAATGATGAAAGTGATGTAAAGAACTTTTTACAATTATTTTTTTTTTCAAATAAATGCTGGTCTTTTGAACTTTCTATTAATGAACAAATGTATTAATTTATGTATATTAACTGTTTTTTCACATTGATAATAACGAATATTTTTTGAGCACCAAATCAGCATATTAATATTTTTTCTGAAGGATCATGTGACACTGATACTGGAGCAATGGCTGCTGAAAATACAGCTTTGCATCACAAAAATAAATTACATTTTAAAGTATATTTAAATAGAAAACAATTATTTTAAATTGAAGAAATATTTGACTGTTTTTACTATATTTTCCATCAAATAAATGCAGTCTTGGTGAGCATAAAATACTTAATTTTTTTTTAACCTAACAGACCCCAAATTTAAAGAATGATATTCCTGCCACAAATATCAAAGAAGAAGTGATCAATTTCTTAATTTCCCATGTTTTTACCTTCAGACAATAAAAATCAGGCGGACAAATCTAAGAAACAGAATTTGAAAGGCTACAAGCTTGATGCAGTTGCGCCTGCATGACTGATGAGTATTCTGCCACATCCCATTCTGCCCTCATCACAACAATTACGATGTAATTTAGCTGCCATAACAGACAACCCACAAGCCCTGCAGAGACTGATAAAACCACAATAAGTTTGAGAGCACTCTCCTGCTAAAGGTCAGCATCTCTCGGTCTCCTACTCACAGTATAATGAGGACAGGATTATGGAAATGAAACAGACGCTGATGCAGATACGCGTCTAAACCTGGACCTCATCTTTGTCTCTGCAAGATCCCACGATTGACATGCTGGGTCCCATCACACGAATGCAACCATGGCAAGTACCCAGATCTGTCGAATGTGCTGTGGCATAAATATAACGGAGTATGACACATTTTGTCAGAGATGGCCTGGAGCAGACAGCAGCAAGAGCTTTTGAATAAAGGTGAATACAGCAAAAACTGGGTTTTAAAAATGAAAAGAGCTCTTCGCCAAACCACTAATCGGAAAATAACAGGAACATTCCAAGTACAATCTTAAAAGGGTCACTGATAAAATGTTTTTATCTCAAAATGTGAGATTAATGAAAAAATTCCCTGTGAATTTTATTTCTTTATCCATGTATTCCTTCAGGATTTGTGGTATTATTCAATTTGATATGTTTCGAGCAAAAAGGATGCAAAAAACTCGAACCGAACAAGATAATCTGATAGCGAATGAGCAATGTTTTCTTTCAAACAAACTCTGACAAGTATTGCATCCCAAATCCTATTATTTTATGAACTTAAAATTGTCTCTTTGCATCCCGTCAGTTATTAAGAGTGAACGTGCCCCATGGGATCAACCTAATTTGTAGCACTTACACATCAAAGGCAATTAATCAGGAGAGAATTGGCCTAATATATCTTGAATATGGGTTTGATTGAAAGCCCTTTGGTGAAACTGAACCAGAAGAGTCGTCGTTACACTTTCACACTGATTCACATAGATCTGCTTCATGCAGCAACCTGATTGAGCTTTTTGTTGACAGCTGGGGGTAAAACTCTCCAAGAGCGGTTATGCATTGGACAGTGATTAACCGATACGGGTGAGGAGCGACTAAGGCCAAAGAGGAATCATGACCACCCAACATAAGCCTTCAGACCACTTCCATCACCAATGAATCTGTGAGCAGATGGGATATTCATCATCATGGCCACACTCAGACCTCTTTCTCCTCTGTGTTGTCTTTTTATTTTCATTCCCTCATTCTCACTCTCTCTCCCCCTAACCTTTCCTGCCACTGTCTCTGAGTAAAGAGCTAAAGGGCCTGGGGTAAAGTGCTCGTCCACAGCTGCACATTCCACCAAGCTTAGCATGGTAGCAAACATTTACACATTTGTCTTCATCAGAGTTGGCTCTCAAAACAACATTATACTCAGGTTGGGTCCAGTATTCACTGAGGCACACAACTGGCTTCCTTGTTTTCCGACATATGCACTCATCTGTGAGAGTCCAGATTGATAATAACAGTAAAGGTACAGCAGTGAATATCCCATTTATTTTTTAAATTATTATTAATAGTTTAGACCATCATTCAAACGGTCAATAAATAAACACTCATTCAAACATGTCTACACTCTCTGGCTATATGAATAAAATAAAATTGATAATTGTACACATTCATTTGCACTTACTTCAATTTTCAATTACAGATTTCACTATACTCTTAAAAAATAAAGGCTACAAAAGTGGGGCTTGTGGCAATGCCATAGAAAACCATTTTTGGTTCCCCAATAAACCTTTCAGTCATGAGTTTTTAAAAAGCATTTATTTTTTAATTTTTAATCTAAAGAACATTTTTTCACTATAAAGAACCTTGTGGAATGGAAAGATTCCATGGATGTTAAAGGTTATTCATATAACCATAGATGCCAATAAAGAACTAGATTTTTTTTCAAAGTGTAGAACTGGTTTAATTTATCACCTTTAAATATGAACAGCACAAGAAGTACAATTACCCAAATTTAAATATGTAAACTTTATTATTAGGGTGATTGTCAAAGTCAAAATACGCCATCCTAAAGTCTCCATAATATTGTGGGTTGTAGATATGACTCAGGCCCATCTTTCAATGTCAGTCAAAGGGATTCTTTTCACTAAATTATTGCCCAATAATCATGAATATGATTTTTAAATCTCTCTTCAAAAAGGAACACAATTTGAGGAATCATTTATGTTTGTAGCACTGTGTAGGAGAGTTATGTGCCTACGTTTAATATCTATGGTTAGGGATTTTAACAGACCCATTAACATAAGTATGAGCAAATGTAATTAATTACGGTTATTCCAAAGATCAATAAATCAAATACCTGACAATGCTGAAAAACTGGTACTAAAACTTAATAGCATTTATTTTTCAACATTCAACAAAACACTGTAAACCATAATACGTCCAAACGAGTACAGATTTGTTTTAAAATAAAACCAAATGCTACATACAAAACCAAAACACAACAGTCCTGTTCTAAAACACGTTCAGTTTAGATTTGCTTTCTGCTCCATGTTAATTAATTTCTTTCATTGGTATAAAAGAATACCATCGAAGGAGGGAAAGCGCTATCATTTTGGCTCCCACAACAAACAATTAGCCCTCCTTTCTTTTTGTAGCATTCAAAAACATTTGAGAGAGAGAGGGAAGATGTGAAAGAGAGGTGATGGGTGATGCTCTTTTATTGGTCTTGTCATGTGCATGAAGGCTCGGTGGGCTTTTTGTCTGCCATGTTTTTATAACTCGGGGAAAAATGTAGTCTGTGGGTATGTGATATCTGGCACAGAGCGTTTGAGAGAGTTAACGTTTAACCTGGAAGACAGACCCTAAATAAAGCCTTTTAAACTGCCCACGGGGTGCTGCACTTAGCAGAACCTGTTGGTGCGGCCCTCAGAGGCTTTGAGATGTTTTAAAACCTCTTTCTTTTAATAAATGAAGGCTTCAGTTACAGTGAGGCTTTGGTTGTACTTCTGCTTGGGTTCTAGAATACTCTCATGTTTTAGATTTTTCCTGGGTGGCTAACAAAGCATTTTGTTCACAGTGAAATGGTTTTAAATGAACAGTTTAAAATGTCCGTATGGAGGTGTTTAAGTCAATTGCAGAGCATTATCAGTGAAAGTGAAGCTTCTCTTGCAGTAGCTTTCATTGATTATATAGTTCGATGCATACCCTGTGTGGTTATTGAACTACTGCACACTGGGAATCTCATACATTTTGATGTGTTTGATGAATGATATCTGCTGAGTTTCCTAGATGTCATTTATATTCATTATGACAGCCTCTATTACTCTGTGTGTGTTTACTTGTGTGTGTTTGAAAGTGGTCGTAAAAGAGATGCTTGATGAAAGTATGTTCTGTTGCTCTGTTTGTCACTGCACGTCTCTGGAGTAACTGATGTGGTTTTTCGAGGTTCACTTAAGCAGATGATGAGAAAGCTTGTATTCTATTTTTAGGTGCTGTGTCCATAAATATTCAGCAGTGCATGTGCATGCATGTCTGTGCGTTTCATGGGAAACATGATATTCTCAATTAATTAAGCTTAAGTACATTCCTATTGGCATATTGAAAGGATCATTACTTACTTTAAAAGGTCAAAAGCACAATTAAACAGTGACCTTTAGATATTTGAAAAAGACATAATGGAACAGTTAGTTCTTCAGCAAATGTTATAAAAGTGGTTTTAATAGCCAATACTGATCTAATCTATATATATATATATATATATATTGCACTACCGTCGATCTCTCATTATTAGCTCATACAACAGCCCCAAAAAGTATTTGGAAACTTAAAGGTGACATATCATGAAAAATCTGACTTTTCCAGGTTTTAAGTGCTATAATCAGGTCCCGGTGCATCTAACAAACAAGGAACGTGAAAAAGATGAACCCAGTAACTCTGTTTTGGAACGCCTTTTTCTGCAAGCGTCTGAGAAAAAAAAAGGAGCGCGTCAGATTTTGCTCCCTTGATGACGTGGCAAAGGGATCTCATTATAAAATCACCGCCCCTTAATCTGTAAGTTTCCACCCACATTGCCATCATTTGATTTTGCAAGCGACAACGGTGTACTTGTTCTAATGCCATGGTGAAAGTTTGAGTAAAGCATGCTAACTGTTTTGTCTTTGGCTGCACTGATGAGCACAGAAGACTGTTTAGAGTCCCAGCTTCAGAGGAGACAAGAGAGCAGTGGATTTATTGATTTATTTACTGTATATTGCTGCTGCCACAGATCTAAAATAAACATGCCATTTATTTCCCAGCTGTTTGCCTTCACAGAAATAACCGACTGTTTTTCTAACTCATGTGTTTTTATCGTAAACTTATGTGTGATTGAGAACTTAGTTTAGTGCTCGCATGCTGAGACAGCCGCTTTCTGTGCATGTGCTTCTCAGAAAACCGTATATCAGAAGTTTAAACCCATATGGTTTAAAACGTATGATTTCAGTGCGATAAACATGATAATCATAACCAAAACAGATGTTTTTAGCAGGTGTGAGCTGTAATGGTGCAGCTCTATTCTAGAAAAGGGGGTGGGGAGCAGCAGTTTATTTGCATTTAAAGAGACATGCACAAAAACAACGTGTTTCTGCTTCACTCAAAATAGGCATTTCAAATGAGAAAAAAAAAAAAAAAAAAGAAAAAAAAAAAAAAAAAAAAAAAAAAAAAAAAAAAAAAAAAAAAAAAAAAAAAAAAAAAAAAAAAAATAAAATTCTCTGTGGGGTATTTTGAGCTGAACCTTCACATACACATTCTGGGGACACGAGGTATCTATCTATATCTAGTTAAGGTAGTAGATAGCTAGATATCTACTGTTTATCTCTTTTAAGGTAATAATTATTTTATCGATTATTATACAGATATATATAATTTCACAAATTTATTATTTGTGTTTTGCAAAGTTTTCTGCTTAAGCTGTTGTGTTCATTTACATTGTTTCTAGATTATTGTGTTGAGTGATCAGATGCATTTTAAATAATGTTAAAAGCTTAATTTGCCAAAAAATTAACTTTTCACAAAAACTAATTTCACTGTTTTGACCCTGACACAAAATGACCAGCTAACATTAATTGACTAACCATATCAGCAGCACATGTGAAAGTGTGAATGAGTACTAGTCAGGTTAATCACTATCATACTAAATAGATTGTAAAAGCAGACTGATTGCTATAAAAGGAGGGAAGAAGCGCTTCCAATCATGTTCTTGTTAGCAATGGTTGCCTCCAAAGAAACACTTGCAGCCATCATCGCTTTGCATCAAAAAGGTAATGAATGGCCAAGGAAATTGCTGCAAAGAATATTGCACCTGAAAGAACATTTTACCGGATCATCAAGAACTTCAAGGAAAGAGGCTTGACTGTAGTGAAGAAGTCTTCAGGACGTCCCATAGTGTCCAGCAAGCGCCAGGACCGTCTCCTCCTGAGGAGTCCGCTACAGAATCGTGTCACCAGCAGTGCAGAGCTTGCTCAGGAATGGCAGCAGGTTGGTGTGAGAGCAGCTGCATGCACAGTGAGGCCAAGACTTTTGGACAACGGCCTGGTGTCAAGAAGGGCTGCAAAGAAGCCACTTCTCTCCAAGAAAACGTCAAGGACAGACTGAAATTCAGCAGGAAGTACAAAGATTGGACAGCAGAAGACTGGTGCAGAAGTTATTTTCTCTGATGAAGCTCCCTTCCGATTGTTTGGGACATCTGGAAAATCGATTGTTTTGAGAAGAAAAGGTGAACGCTACCATGAGTCCTGTTTTGTGCCAACAGTGAAGCATCCTGAGACCATCCATGTGTGGGGTTGCTTTTCAACCAAGGGAGTGGGCTCTCTCATAATTCTGCCCAAAAACACTGCCATGAATAAAGAATGGTATCAAAACGTCCTGCAAGAGCGACTTCTTCCAACGATCCATGAGCAATTTGGTGATCCGTGCATTTTCCAGCACATTGGAGCACCATGTCACAAAGCAAGAGAAATAAAGAAGTGGCTCAAAGATCATTACACTGAAATTTTGGATCCATGGCCAGGCAACTCCCCGGATCTCAATCCATAGAGAACCTGTGGTCAGTCCTCAAAAAGGTGAGTGTACAAGCAGAAGCCCACAAATTGTGATCAACTCTGAGAACTAATAAGGCAAGAATTGATCACCATCAGTCAGGATTTTGGCCCAGAAGCTAATATCCAGCATGCAAGAGCGAATTGCAGAGGTTATGAAAAACATGGGTCGACACTGTAAATATTGACTCATTATATCTTTTTTGCCAATAAAAGCCTTTAAAACTTATATGCTTGTCATTGTTTTTCAGTATACCATAGAAACGTGGAAAAATAATCTACAGATACTGAAGCAGCAAACTTTCCAAAACACAAAATTTATGTCACTGCCAAAAATTTTGGCCACGACTGTAAATCTGCATGCTTAGATAACAGATTATGAAACAATATATATCTAATATTTACCTAACATTTATATATTTCTATTATTTCCTATATTATATCAAATGTTAAAGAAATATGTCACAAGCACACTTTAAGCAATACATTTTACTAAAAAAAAGTTAGTTAGGTTGTAAACAATAGATTTGGTGTTTAAAATGAAAGGGAAAAATGAAGAAAAAGCAGTTGCTGTTTGAAATTAATCAGTTTTTAAATCTAATGCAAAGCTATTTATACATTATACATACATTTATAAGTAGGCTTATGCCTTAACTGTCTCAATTTGTTTTTGGACCAAGTATTGCTCTAAATAATGAACTTTCCAAATTTTGCTTTGTCCTACTTTGAATTTAATTCATCAAGAGTCTCGCTTCTTCATGTCTCTAATTTTTTGTGTCATGCATAAACTATTCATGATTGTCCACACCATAGTCATTTGGAATTGGAATCCGCCTCCTCTCTTTTCACTGCTATTTTTGTTGACTTTTCTGTGCTCACAACCGTTTTCCTCTGTCTTTTCCCGCAGGAATGACATGTCAAGCCCGCAGCTCATACCTGAACTCAGAGGTGCTTTGGGGAGAACGTTTCACTCCTGTGCTCTCGCTGGAGGAGGGATTTTACGAGGTGGATTATGACACTTTCCACCACACCTACCCCACACCAACCCCTTCCTGCTCCGCTCGGGAGCTTGCAGAACTGGCAAAGAAAGGGGAAGCTATTCCTTTGCCCCCTATTTCTCCTCCAGCAACCCTGGGAGAGCCCCCAAGCCCAGAGAAGATGCCTGAGGAGGAGACCAAGGCAGAAGAAGAAGAAGAAGCAGAAGAGACTGTTAGCAATGGTGATGTGAACAGAATGGAGTGTGTGCAAGAATGAGTTCATGCATTGCAATCTCCAGTCTTTTGCTGCCCCTGTGTGGCAGATGGAAATATTAGGAGATACAAAAACTCACTTCAGCCGCATAAACGCCATATAAACTGAGGAATAGTTACAAATCTATAGGTCTACATTTTGTCATTGACCCCACACTGGTTCTGTTATTAACTGTTTTCAAGAATAAAACAACGTGCATAATGATAAAGTTTTTAAACTTTAGTGCAAAAATGCTTTAAAAACCTCTTTCAGCTTGAATTTATTTAAATAAGATGTATATATTCGCAGCTTTGTACTGTGATTGCTTAACCCGCTACTGAGCTCACATTATTGCTTTTGAGGTTTATAAGTATTTTTTTAATCCAGTTTATAGAGATTAAGATTAAGTTTATAGCTGTACACTACAGTATTTTATGAAAGCTTGTTTCTGCCACAGGATAACAAAAAAGGGGGAATTGCGACTTTCTCACAACTGACTTTTTCTCTTGCAATTCTGAGAAAAGAATTGTGAGGTATAAGGTCTGAATTGTGAGATTCTGAGAAAAAATAAGTAATTAACAAAAAAGTCGCAATTAACTTTATTTTTATTCCATGAACAACAACAACAAAATGTCTGGAAGCTTGTATCTACCATGAGATAAAAAAAGATTTAAAAAGGTAATTAACTAATTCCAACTTTTTTCTCACAATTCAAATGCAAACTGTAAACTGAGAGATATAAATTCATAATTCTGAGAAAGAAAGAATGGAGGTGTTAACTGGAAATGGCAAGAAAAAGGACAATGCAGATGCAAGTATCGATTAAAAGTTGCAATTACTTTAATATTTAAATTTCATGGTTGACAAAAAACTGAATGCGAGATGTAGAATCTGAATTGCGAGGGGGAAAAGGTCAGATTTTTTTGAATTTTATATCTCACAATTAGTCTAGTTTCCTCCTAGAATACCAAGAAAAGAAGTCTGACATTGTGATATAAAAGCTGCAAGGTCCTGTATTTATTTATTTGGCATTTTTTTATCTCATGGCAGAAACAAGCTTCCCTAGCATTTTCTGTGTGAAACTGCTGGTTAAAAAAAACAAACACACGTTTTTCATTTCATTAATGAAGGACATTGCATTCCCTATAAAGGGTGTGTTGAATATGCATAGAATATGCTTAAAATTGCACATCATGTCTGAAACTATATAGAAAACTGTAAAGAATATAATTTCTGAAACAAGTAGATTTTCTGTGTTTGCAAACAGCATCCTCTGCTGTTAGCGGACCTCACAAACGACCAGACGGAATGAGTGAGTTTTGCCAAAGGGTTATTTGTGGGAAATAATTATTGCATTTCTTAGAATGACAGATATGTAACACAAACACTAAAAGTTGGATATTAACACCCAACAAACAGAACGCACAATGTAATTGTTTCTTGTTCATTTTATTTGAAATGTATGAAATGTACTGTTGCTACTAGACTATTTGGTTAACTGAGTCATATTCTTCTGTCTCTCATTAATATTTCTGCTTGAGAAACACCCTCACTGTTATTTATAGCTCTTCTTTCGTTTTTTGTTTGTTTTGTTCAGTAAGTTTTTTTAAAACCAGATTTAATCAAATGTTTCTGTTTTATTTTACAATAAAGTGATTAAAATAAAAGATTATCCTTCTCAGACACTCAGTTTCTATGAGAATATGAAGTAAGAATTACAATGTGAAACAACATCTACAACCCCTTGCAAAAAAAAAACCGATTTAAAACGGTTTGTCTTAATCCAGCTTTGTCAACTGTTAAACCTAATATTATCATATGCAGTGGTATAAGCAATTAAAGCAAGTCCTGTTGGGCTCATTGTTTAATGCATGGCAGAGTATAAACAATGCTTTCTAATCACATCCCCTATGACTTCCAGTTACTTACACAAAGATGTTTTTAAGAGTGAGATTAACTGCTCTCCATGGCCTCTAAACTACTAGAACTGAATTTTTAAGGAATAGTGAATAATGCAAAGTACATTCGTCTACATATTTCCTCCCTCAAAGAAATTTCCCAGTGACCTTGCTGCAGAAACTCAGGAAACAAGAAAGTTTTCCTGAAAAATGAGCTAATAAGCAACTGCACAGGTTTAGCCTTAAACAAATGTTTTTGTCGCCAATTTAATAGCAGAATTCAGCATGAAGTTATAGTCACCACCATTGCCTTTATTGTATTTCTTTCCTATCTTCCCTCTTTATAAAGTGATTCCTTGTTAATTAGGCCCGAGTCCTTTGAGTTTTGGTTTAAAGTCTGAGACCTAGCTGACTTGTTCTATTTGTCTGGCCAAAACATGGTATTATTTCAGTTGTAATATGTATAAAACATACACTACCAGTCAAAAGTTCTTAATGTTTTTTAAAGAATTCTCTTCAGACTTTCTGACTCTTTTGTAACATTACTCACTATACCATTCAAAAGAGAAATTAATTATTTTTGCAAGGATGCTTTTAATGGCCAAAAGTGATGATAAAGACCATTCATAAGTTACAAAAGTTTCTATTTCAGAAAAAGGCTGTTGCCTGAACTCTCTATTTATCAAAGAAACCTGAAAAAATTATACTCCTTTGTTTTCAACATAATAATAATTGTTTTTTTGAGCAGCAAATCAGAATATTAGAATGATTTCTGAAGGATCATGTGACTGTAAGTACCTATGCTAAAAAATTCTTTGAAATCGCAGGAATAAATTACAAAATTTTAAAATATATTCAAATAGAAAAAAGCTATTTTAAATAGCCTAGTAAAAATATTTCAACATTTTACTTTTTTTGCTGTACTTTGGATCAAATAAATGCAGGTTTGGTGAGCAGAAGAGACTTCTTTAAAAACAATGACAATCTTACTGTTCAAAAACTTTTGACTGTAGTGTATGTGTATATTGCATACGCTGTAATAAAATAGTATTCCTTTTTTAATTTTTTTTATTAATGCTCAATAACATAAGAACATTGTGAAGGAATTACATACAAATACATATAATAAAACAAAGAGAGAGAAAACTAAAATATACAAAAAAACAAAAGATGACAAGACAAGACACAAGAATGCATACATTACCACTTTTGAAACAATAACATACAAACATGAACTTACAGGGAAAGCTTTTAAATACATGTATTTTCTTTAAACATTTCTTCATAATATTTTATAAATCTTTGGGATTTTTTGTTATTTATACAACTAAGAGATTTAAGAAGTGATATTAATTCAGTTTTAAAATGGGGATAGGATGTAATATTATTTGCAAACTTTTGTTTATGAATAAAGAATTTGCCATATAAAATAAAGAAGTTAACAATATACTCTAGGGGTCTATTTTTATCATCAATATAATAAAAAATAATGTCTTTTAGACTGAAAGAATAAGTAACATTGGCCGAATCTAATATATAGGAGCCAAGGTCAGACCAAAATTGCTTGGATATTGGGCAATCATAAAACAAATGTGCAAATGTCTCTTCTGATGGGCTTACAACAGCAGAGGTGTAAAGAGTACCTAAAAACTATACTAGTAAAAGTACAGATCCTTACAGTGAAAATGAATCCACTACACATTACAAGTCACCAATTCCAAAATTACTTGAGTAAAAGTCTTAGAGTATATGATTTTAACAGTACTTAAGTATTTTACTTATAGGCTCAAAGATGCACAAGTCAAAGAGAAAACAGGCAGAGGCAAGGATCTATGTGCTGGTATTTCATGGAAAAACTAGAACAAACAATAAGGCAAAAACCAAAGGGAACAAAGAACATAATGACTGGCAAACAGACAACCATTACGTTCAACAACTCACAAAGGAATTAAAGAACAACTAGGGCTATATATACACACAGGGGAATAACAAGCTTAACAAGATAAAACACACTTGGGGAGACTAATCAAGGGGAACCAATGAACACACGGACTACAAACTGACTACAAACACCACGGGAGACAGGAAGTGACATAAAAGTCCAGGGCAAGGCACAGAGAGCACGAAACAAAAACAAGAAAGAGTTGATTTGTGAGGAGAGTCAATAGCTTTATTTTGGCTAAGGTACGCAAAATTGAGAAAAAACTGAACATTCCAAACAAACAAACAAGCAAAAAACAATATCTTTCAAAAAGGTCTCTTCATTATAATGGATAAATAAAATAATGTTGAGTAAAATTAAAATGCCGAATCCTTCTTGCAGTGGATGTGCTGGTTTGGGCCGGCGCCCCCCTTCATTGGCTGGCTGGCAGTCCATGTCCTCATCTCATATATAAAACAGCTGTGATTCACAAATACTTGCTAAGGATCTCGCATTCACATAAAGTAGCCTTGTTGACAAGTTTGGGTGAGTAAGGGCAAAACGCAGAAGATGCAGTACTTTCAGTGACCATGTAATAGGCAGTATCATGTCTTTTGTAGCAGAAATAAACTGCTGCAAAAAAGCTAGGCCTGCATGTGCAAAATGTAATGTGTAACTGCAACACTCATTTCAAGTGTAGTGGAGTAAAGAGTACAGATACTAGTTCAAAAATGTAGTGAAGTAAAGAGTAAAAGTTGCTAATATCTTTGATACTCAGTACATCTACAAAGTACCCGAAAAGATACTCAAGTACAGTAACTAATTACATTTACTCCAATACTTTACACCTCTGCAAAAAGCACATGAACTGTCAATGCCCAGATATTTAGAAATATTAGAGTTTACAGGATATATTTTATGTAAAATTTTGAAATGTATTTCTTTAGCTTTATTAGAAATACAATATTTTCCAGGTAAAAGCCAGGCCATTCTCCAATCTATATCTTCTACCAAAGATCTCCAATAGAACTTTCCTCTTGGAGACATTTCTTTTCTTGAATTGAAAGATTTGGCGTACATGTCTATTGGTACATTTCTTGTCTAAAAAAATCAATTCCATCCAAGAACAAAGTAGATTGTATTGTGACTTTAAATAGTATTCCTTGAAACACTGCCAATCACTTGAATGACGAAGTTGCATGACTTTATTGTAGCTGCGAAGTCTCACACTTGCACTAGATGGTCGGAATAACAGGAGGCAAAGAGCCATCGGTTTTCTGGAGGTGCTTGTGGGAAAGAGACGTTCCAAAGCATGGCACTTGAGCATTTATTAGGGAAAGCATCTGGGAGAATACGCAATTTATTAATGTTATTTTTGAAAAACACTGAGTAAAGTGAAAGAATTTAATAGGGAATTTTTTCTCTCTCTTCCCTCATCCACGTCCTTTGATGTCAGTGCTAATGCCCGTCACACACTTCTCAGTTGTAGGTGGCGGTAATGTCAGCGCTTTGAGATGAGTTTGGCCAATCCCGCCTATTAAGCCATTAAACCTGAAAGAAGAAGAAGAAGAAAAGACGTTCGACGCACACATGTGGCCACCTGATCAGTGCAGAACAGTCTGGAGCAGAAGCAGCGGCAGCTGTTTGTAGAATTAAAACAGGATTATCCATACATAATAAAGTGAAATGAAACCAGGTAAGTTAATATTAGTTTTTTTTAATGCATATATGGTTGTTTTCATTGTCGGGCGATACAATATTAGTGTTTAGAAGTGTTGGTTTTGCGCGCGTGTTAGCATTCCGGCCAAGTTAGCCACGCGCTAAAAGTTTTAGTGCTTAAACGCTCTGTCTCTGAAATGTAATGACATTGCTATTTTATTTATATTTCTAAACATATTATGGTGGTCATACTGTTTTAATTTAGGCTAAAATTTTTCTTGCGGTGCATAACATTGCGCGTTTGAGCAACCGAGCCATGCTGCGCACGCGGTGCGGAAGCTCCACATGGCTTTTCACTAGATACGCTTTTGTTTCTAAAATCAGACTAGTTTACGAAGTTTTTTTTTTTTTTCATTTGATTTTGTCTGGACGTTGTGCACAGGAGTGTTTTCATAGGCGAGTTTCCACACATTGTTGAGGACCACATGGGTTTAGGAAATTACCTTGTCTGACAGACCATCTTCATGTGGAGAACCAAGTAAAAACGAATAGTTTTGGTTTAGTCGACAACCTGTAACAAAAACATATTACACGCACAAACTAAAGTTACCAGTGAATGGATTTAAACTTTGTATACAGTTAGTTGTGGAGTCTAGTGGTTGAGGACATTTGAACACCAGGGATCTGTTGGTATCCTTGGTTCTAATTAATATGGTCTCAAATGGCATTTTTTGTGAGAACAGTCATAACTAAAGGCTTTTCTAATATTAGGTGTTAGTTAAAGCTGACTACAGTTTGAAAACATTTAATGGTGTGATATTTGATTACAGTATACTTTTTGCCATAAATGAAGTCTTAATGTGATCCATTCAGTGAATTAATATATTTGACTCCTTTTGACAGAATTCAGCCCAAGAGGAGGCTTTGGAGGAAGAGGAGGAGGCTTTGGAGGAAGAGGAGGAGGCTTTGGAGGAAGAGGAGGAGGAGGCGGCGGCGGTGGCTTTGGAGGAAGAGGAGGCGGCTTTGGAGGAAGAGGAGGAGGAGACCGGGGTGGAAGGGGCGGCGAGGGCGGGGATTTCGAGGAGGGAGAGGTGGTGCGCTTTCCCTCCTTGTTCTTTGGTTTTTTCTGCGCGGGCGGCACGTGTGCGGCCGGGTGTGTTGGTTGTGGGGGTCGGGGTGGTTGGGGGGGGGGGAAGGGTGGGTGAGTGGGTCCGGTGAGGGCGCGGGGGGGGGTGGCGTGGTTGGTGGTCGGTGGGGGTGGGGGGGGGTGCGGGGGGGGGGGGGGAGCGCGGGTGGGACGCGGGTGGGGCTGGTGGGGGTTGTGAGAGCGGGGTGGGGGGGTGGGGGGCGGGGGTGAGGCTGGCGGGAGGGGTGTAGTGGGAACATGGTGGGGCAGAAGAGGGTGCGGGTGTGCGGGCGGGTCGGGGGGGAGGTAAGCAAGTTTGTTTGTTTGTTTGTTTGTTGTTCTTGTCATTATATTTCCTTTCCATTAATATTAAATATATATAGTATATATATCCTCTAATATATATATAATATCTATATATAATTTGGTGGTATGTTATTGCTTGTACCATTTGGCTATAATACAGGAAGTGTGGTGTTAGTTGCGTGTGTTGTTATGTATACAAAAACACTGAGATACAACTATTTGAAAAATATTGAGAAATCGCCTTTAAAGTTGTCAAATGAAGTTCTTAGCAATTTGGCGCCATAAAAAATTACTTATCAAAAATGAAGTTTTGATATATTTAAGGTAGGAAATTTACAAAATATCTTAATGGAACATGATCTTTTCTTAATATTCTTATGATTTTTGGCATAAAAGAAAAAAACGATAATTTTGACCCATACAATGTATGGTTGGCTATTGCTACAAATATACCTGCTTTTGGCTGCTTTTGTGGTACATGTAAACAACATACATCAGAATCAGAATCAGAAGGAGCTTTATTACCAAGTATATTTACACACACAAGGATTTGACTTGACGACAGGAGCTTCCAGTGTAGAAGAAAGTACAAAAATAGTGCAGACATACATGATAGTGTAGACATACATAGGAATAACACAGTAACAATACACATACACATACAATAACAATACACATACAGTAACATATACACTGCCATTGAAAAGTTTGGGATCAGTACGATTTGTAAGGTTCCTTCTCGAGCTTTCACGAGACATCACGGATACATTTCTCCATTATGGGAACTCCTTCCCGTCCAACCTTTCCTGAAGTCCTATTGGCCCCCGCCAGTCAAATGACTGGCCAATTGACACGAAGTATGCAAACCGCATGCAAATACTGACGCGCTCGAGAGGCAGTATAAAAGGCGGTGCACATGACAATTACGTCAGAATCTGAATCTTCTCCTTAACTTTGCTGAATAACGTAAGAATATGGCTTATAAACTATTACAGCTCACTTAAGGTTCGCTCATCAGAGGGCGGTGCCTGGATTGCCGCTCCTCTGCAGCGTTCAGGTGAGTGTCATTTTTCTTCAGATGCTAGATGAGTCTGTCTGCCCTCAATCAGTGGTGGACCATAAGGAGTCGCATTCCTCTCACCCATCGAACCTGCAGGACATCAGCCCGGCTTCTCACGTCCCCCTTCCAATGCGGAGCGTAGAGCCGAGTGCAGATACTGGAGCGAAGAGTTCTCATGTCTCCGCAGATGCCGCACGACCCACTGTCTAAAAAGTGTGCAGCTCCCCACCTCAGAGCGGCATTCTGCCGTGTGCAAAGCATAATCACTGGCTCCTCACTCGTTCACACGATACCAGCCCCTCATCAGCGGCTGCCGTGTTTGGAAGACACTGCTCTCTCATTCACATGATACCAGCCCCACATCAGCGGCTGCCGTGTGTAGAGGACTCCACTCTCTCTCATTCAGGGCGTGTGCAGCCTCGCTTCAGTGCGAGACAAGCGCTTTAGTCGTTACCCATCTCCAGCGAAGGCGAGGAGTCACCTGATGCCCAGGCGCGTCTTATCAGCCTTCCAGATTTCGCTGGACTATTATGTCAGTTGTTCACACCCCTACGAATTGGTGTTCAACTAGGTCGTATAGCCATTCAGTCTGTAGTGACAGGCGCAGATGCCGCCAACCGTGCCGTGACTCCAGCCGCCGTCAGCTGCCAAACCCTTGTCCTGACAGCCCGGAGAGGAGGGAAGAGAAGCCTACGCGATTGGCCCAACCCCAAGCTGTCTCAAAATTGTTCAAATTTGTGTTTGATGTGTGTGTGTGTGTGGGATCATTAAAAAACAAAATGCATACATATGCACAAAAGAGCTTTTTCCTCCTCACTCAGTCAATGTAGCGCTGCTCGCCCCGCCTCAGAGCGGTGCAGAGCCGCTGCTCACACATGTTATAGCCGCGCATCCAACGACCAAGCCGCTATGTCTGTTCCTGAGCGCGTGGAAAACTATTCCGGGAATCTCGCGCTGGTTACTTGGTGTGATAGAGCGTGGGTACGCCCTTGAATTCAGACGCAGACCACCCCATTTCAACGGCGTGGTGAAGTCTCTAACATTGCCTTGAAATGCCCTGGTTCTGAGACAAGAGTTATGCAACCTGCTCGAAAAAGGAGCGGTAGAACAAGTCCCTCCGAGCGAGCTGGCTTTTATGGTGCCCAAGAGAGATTCAGGGCTCCGCCCGATTCTAGATCTCAGGACCATCAACAGAGCGCTCTGCAAGTGTGTGTTCTGGATGGTAAAACAGATCCTGGCGCGAATTCGCCCTGGGTACTGGTTGCATCCGTGAATTTAAAGGAAGCGTACTTTAACATTCAGATAGCGGCGCATCACAGACGCTTTCTGAGATTTGCTTTCGAGGCACAGCGTACCAGTACTCTGTTCTCCCGTTTGGGCTGGCTTTGACCCCGCGCATTTTTTCGAAGTGCATGGACTCCGCTCTCGTCCCCCTCAGAGCGAGCGAGTATGTCATTTGGGTTTACTACACATGCGCCCGCTGCAATTATGGCTGAAATCTCGAGTCCCTTGGAAGGCGTGGACTTCGGACCATTTGCGCATCGCAGTCTCCCGCGGCTGCATCGAAGCCCTGAGGCCGTGGCGCAAAGATCTCCTCAGCCGGGGGGGGGTTCCCCTGGGCTTGATGACGTCGCGCGTTGTGGTCACGACAGACGCATCGACTCGCGGATGGGGAGCAGTGTGCGAGGGCATGCCGGCTTCAGGGCTGTGGTCAGAACCAGTGGCACATAAACCGCTTGGAGCTGGAAGCAATGTTCTTACCTCTAAAGGATTTTCGGCCGCAGCCGGAACAGCGACATGTACTGATTCGCACCGACAAAGTCTGTGGTGTCGTACATAAATCACCAAGGGGGTGTACGATCCAAGGCTCGGTACAAGCAGGTAGCGACTCTCCTGCTATGGACGGCCCGTCACTTTCTCTCCATCAGAGCAGCGTACATCCCTGGTCTCCTGAACTGCGGGGCAGAAATGCTTTTGAGGAAGGGAATTCCTCGAGGAGAGTGGAGGCTGCATCCCGAGTCGGTTCGAATGATTTGGACCCGCTACAGGAGAGCGGCGATGGATCTGTTCGCCACGAGCGAGAATGCACACAGCCCGCTGTTCTTTCCCTGTTAATTCGGCTGGAAGGCCCCTTTTGTCGGGGGGGGGACTCGAGGGGCTGGGAAGGCGGACCACCTGACATCGCACTGACCGCATCCAGGCCATATTTGCGTTCCTCCGACGTCAGATAATGCAGCTGGTGATATACAAGATCAGGGAGGAGGAGGCTTCGGTGACGCTCGTCGCCCCGAACTGACCGAACACGAGCCCTTGGTCACCCGTGACCTGGACAATGCTGCTCGGCTGGCGCGCCCTGGCGCATTTACCCATCAGTAGGATCTGCCATCTCCACGAGCAGCTCGGTGTGGCACCCCAACCCGGATTTATTGAGCCATCATGTGTGGACGCGCTCAGAGATATAAGAGGAGCTGAACCCCGCCCTGATTCTCGTTGTGCTTGATACACTGTTCGGAGGCACGGCGCCCATCACGAGGCATCACTTTCACTGCTCGAAAATCATATCAAAACGGGCTGCTGCTCCGTGTGGATGTTCTGGTGGTTCTACGGTACAGGCTTGATAGTGGAGGTTACCATCAACCACTGGCCCGCTATTGGACGCGGGTCGTTCCCGCTGGCGGGCAATCGATCAGTAGTCCGTGTTGGTGGTGAGTTGTCTTAATGGGGCGAGGCGGTTGATTCCCCGGTTGAATTCAGTTTCGCCCTGGGACCGAGAGGTGGTGTAAGGCATTTTTTCACAACACCATTCGAGCCTAAGATCCATGCTATGAAGGAGCTATCCTCAAATGCCCTAGCTTCGGTCTAAAGCGCATGGGGGATTACATGCGTTTTCTGTGGAAAGCGCTTGTATTTGCCTTGGACCCGGTGACTGTAGTGTCATTCTCCGGCCGAGACTGTGTTACGTGCCTAAATCGCTATCTACTCCCTTCAGAGCGCAGACTGTTTCGCTGTTTGCCCTGTCTTCTGAGTCACCGACCTCGCGTGATGCGGACGATCAGATTTCGGTGTGCCCCGTCAGGGCTTTAAGGATTTTCATTGACCGTTGGTCAGCTTTCGACAATCTGACTAGCTTTTCGTGTGCTATGGTGGTTGTACGAAGGGCCGTGTCAAAAAAGAGGCTTTCCCACTGGATTGTGGATGCTAACACTGCTGTTATACGAGCCATGGTTTGGAATGTCCTTTGCACATTAGGACCCACTCAACAAGAGCTATCGCCTCCCCCTGGGCGTGGTCGAGAGGTATGTCTATCCAAGATATATGCTTTGCAGCCGGCTGGTCCTCACAGAATACCTTCGCCAGGTTTTACAAGCTAGACGCTCAGTCCTTAGCCTCCCAAGTGCTGCCGATGAGTGACTGATTCACGTTTATGCTACCTCTATTCATGTGTGTTTGCTGCCCTGTACTCAGTGCAGCTCCTGCTATTCAATGTCTAATTCGATTGGTGTACCATCATAATCTTATGTGTTATACTGCTGCTTAACACCATTATCTCTGTGCAGCCCCCCCTCACAATACTGTGATTGTTGTCGCTTCTGCCCTGTTTCTCAGCGCAGCATAAGTTATCACTGACCAAATATGCACATTTCGTATACCTGGGCTTTAGACGCTCATTGGCTTATCTACACCTATCAGCTGCTAGCCCGCATTGCAAGCGTGATATTGGTTTTGCGAATGTGTGTTTATCTTCTATCTTTGCTGAGTATGTGACTTGTACAGGCTGCTCGTAGCCTCTCTCACGGCGGACATTGATATGTTCCATAACGGAAAAAGTATCGTGAAGGCTCGGAGGGAACGTCTCCAGTTACTAAAAGTAACCTCGGTTCCTGAGACGGAGACGAGACATCAGGATGTCGCAAGTGTTCGCTGCTCGACCAGCCCTAGCGGCGTTCAGTATCAGATTTGGCGTACATTGTTGCGTGCACCACCTTTATTACTGCCTCGAGAGCAGTTTCAGTTATTTGCATGTGATTTGAATACTTCTCGGCAATTGGTCCAGTCATGTGGTCTGGCGTCGCAGCCAATAGGATAAGGAACGGTTGGAAGGGGAAGAGTTCCCATAATGAGAATGTTCGTGATGTCGCGTTACGCTCTAGGGAACCGCGGTTACGATAGTAACGGAGCGTTTTTAAAGAAGTCTTTTTCCTGCCACATCAAGGCTGCTTTATTTGGTCAACATACAGAAAAAAAACTTACATATGTGAAATATGCTAATTTGCTGAAAATATTAATGGCTGATATTTTCAGTGTTGGAAACAGTTGTGATACTTTTTTTAATGATTCTTTGATGAATAAAAAGTTAAAAAAAACATTTATTCAAAATAGAAATATTTTCTATATACAATAATGTTTAAAACCTTTGGGTCCCAGTATTTTTATTTTCATTTTCTTATTTAAAAAAAAAAAAAAAAAAGGAATCACGGCTGTTTCCAACATTGTAATAAAATCATCATATTAGAATGCTTTCTGAAGGATAATGTGACACTGAAGACTAGAGTAAAGATGCTAAAAATTCAGCTTTGATCACAGGAATAAATTATATTTTAAAGTACATTAAAATAGAAAACCGATATTTAAAATAATATAATCTAATATAATTTCAAGTAAAATGCTTTTTATTAATGCTAAATATTGAAATCGTGTATAGTCAATATTTCTGTGCTTTAAATAAACTTTTTTTTCTAGTTTAGTATGCAAGAAAATTTGACATTGTATTTTAATTTCTGTATCTCTTGTTTGATAAAGGTGGAGGATTCAGGTCCCCTGGAGGTGATGGTGGCTTCCGTGGACGAGGGGGCGGACGTGGCACTCCTAGAGGCCGGGGAGGAAGAGGAGGGTTCAGGGGGGGCAGACAGGTGACTGTAGAGCCCCATAGACATGAAGGTGGGTCATCAACGTCACATTTTTGAGTTGCTGTTGATTCTGAGAATGTGTTAAACAACCATGTTCTGTTTAAAAATTCAGGGGTTTTTATCTGCCGTGGTAAAGAGGACGCCCTGGTCACAAAGAACATGGTGGTTGGAGAATCAGTGTATGGAGAAAAGAGAATAAATATTGAGGTGAGCCTATAGAAGCATGCCTTTAATGTTCACTAGAGCAGTGTTTCCCAACCTTTTTTTTTTTTTGTTTGTCGCGGCACCCTTTGGAAATTAACAAATTTGTGGCACCATACAAAATTAATTGTCACAATACTTGAATTTCTAACTGCAATATGATACTTGGGAAAAGTAAGATTTCGTACAGCAGGGAAGAACTGCGAATTATACTGTCATTACAGATCTTTTTTATATTATTACATTTGTTTGTCCATCAATGGTGGCAATCAGTAAGCTAATTTCTAATGAAGAGATCAATTTATATGACATTTTAATGTAGGCTTTTATTCATATGTAAACATTATTTAATTACCATTATAACTAGCTATCTCACAAATTTTTGCTCACTCAGTGTATTTTTGATTTTATAGTTGGGTAATTTTGTTGCAGTAGCATGAGATCGCATGATTTCAAACTTTGAATTGAATAAAAAAAAAAATGACAAGCAGTCAGTAATAAAATAAGAACAAATAAAGAAATTAATAATGATAGCACAAATAAAAAATAATGATAGTCCTACAAATGAAATGTATTGCTTTTTAGTTTTTCAGGTAGGTCTAACAGTAAGGGGTATTAAGAGATTTCGTTTTTTTGTTTGTTTTTTTTATACCAATTATCCAAATAATGTTTAGACCTAGAAAGCTATTATTATCAGAACAAGCAAGCATAACATAGCGGTTAGCAGATCAATAAATGAGAGGGCAGAGTTGCCCATATACCACACATCACGTTACAGCACAGTAGAGCTATTGCAGACAGAAACAATACTGTACTACATCGATGTTTCCTGTCAGCTCGATTTTTGAGTGGACTTTGCTGTTCCGATGAGCATGAACGATATATGAGTTGAGCACTGCATAGAGCGGGATGATATGCAGAGCGTCACACCACGTGACAGTGAAACCTGAGCGGTGAACTAATTTTTGGCAGCCAGAATTTCAGTGCATCTCTAATTATTGGCGACATCAGAAATTGATATTATGTAATAGATGCTTTTTTTTTACATTTTAGCCATTTAAAAATATTAAAGCATTTTTTATACAGCACCCCTGCTCTTGACAGACGGCACCCCGGTTAGGAAACTACTGCATTCATAACATGTTCATTTTTTTTTTTCTGATGTAAGGAAGGGGAAACTAAAATTGAGTACAGAGCATGGAATCCTTTCCGGTCGAAGCTGGCCGCAGCCATTTTAGGAGGTGTTGACCAGATCCACATTAAGCCAGGAACGAAGGTCATGTACTTAGGAGCCGCATCAGGAACTACTGTATCCCATGTTTCTGACATTGTTGGACCGGTATGTGTATATCTTTTTATAATTATTAAAGTCCACGTCTGCACAGATCAGCATCAGTGTGCATTTTCTGCATAATACTGTGTATTGTAATAATATAAGCTGCTTTTCCACCGAAATTACCTGGAACAATTTGTCCCAGGAACCTTTTTTCCCCCCCAGACCTGTTGCTGTCTGCGTTTCCATCGTGGTCTAAAGTACTGTGAAGAATAGGCAAATAGTCTGGTGACGTAGGTCTGCACGCGTTTTTCAATACCAAGTGCGCAAAGTTCGGACTTTTGTCCTCGGTAGTTTGGACTTCGCAAGTTCAACTCAGGAGTGTGAACTCCCACAGACGGGACGATGCAAGTCCGGTAATTCTGCAAATGGAACAGCAGCATACTTGATAACGTCAGTCAGCTTGCCTTGGCTACTGCAATTTTCCTCACTGTATTTACAATAAGACGAAATATGATATCAAACACCACTGCCTCTTTTCGTTTTCATTTAAACATAAGCTATTAATAGCCGAAGAAATGTAGTTCAGGGAACGTGCATACATTACAATGAAACGAAATATTATATCAAACATTGCCTCTTTTCATGTTAACATATTAATAGAATAAAGACCAAAGATTACCTGTTAGATTTACCCAAACAAATTATCTTATATATATCAAATGTCAGAAGGACTAGCCCAGTTGAGGCTGCTCTCGTCGGGAAACATGAGCACTGAGCGCCCGCTGATCGTGTGGAGCTCACGTCTCTGAAATCAGCGAAACAGAAACCGCAGATTTGAGTTTTAAACAACTACATTCTCGCCTGAAAACTTTTAAAACTATATTTCATGACACAATAACAGTAATATTTGTAAAAAATTATGCAAATAAATGGTGGTTGAAATGCAATGCTGCGTGAACTCAACCAATCAGCATGTTCAGCAACCAAGTCCCGCCCCTGAAAGTTCTAGACCTTTGAAAAAGTACTATCTTGTGAGCAGGGACTTTCTGAGGGGCACATTTTTACCCGGAACTTTTAGATCCTGGTTCCTGCAGTGGAAGCACACAGAGCAGTGGAAACGGCCCAAAGTCCCTAGTTCCTGGGGAAAGTTCCTGCGGTGGAAAAGGGGCTATAGTTGTCTAAATATAAAGCTGGGACGGCGTTTTTACATAGGACAAAAAATTGAGCTCAAGCAATAGGAGCAATTTACAATTATTCCAATAGCAGTATAATTTTTTTTATAATGTAGCATTTAATAATATTTAATTTCATATTTTCAGTTAATTTTAATTTTTGTTGAAGTTTTGGTCATGTTTTGTGGTTTATTTTTATTTATTTTTAATTTTTTGCTGATATTATTTGGCTTTGATTACTTTTTTTATTTGTTTGTTTTAGTTTCAGTAATTTGTGTATTTTTATACGTTTAATTTCTGTTTTATTTTAGCTTTTTCAGTTACTGAATTATTTTGAATGATTTAGTTTAGTTAACAATTCTGTTTAATAAAGTATTAATATGAATTTAAGTTTAATTTCTGGTAGCATTGATTGACATTCTGTTTTTTATTCATTTTCTCCTCGTAGGAGGGATTGGTGTATGCTGTCGAGTTCTCCCACAGATCAGGCAGAGACTTGCTGAATGTGGCGAAAAAGAGAACCAACATTATTCCCATCATTGAAGATGCACGACACCCGCACAAATACCGCATGCTTGTTGGTAAGTTCCTGTGATGTGAACATAAGAAAGGTAAAGAATGCACATTGCGAGGCGCTTTGATAAAGCACTGCACTGTTTTCTTTCAGGTATGGTGGACGTCATCTTTGCCGACGTTGCTCAGCCTGACCAAACAAGAATCGTCGCCCTCAATGCACACAATTTCCTGAAGAATGGAGGACATTTTGTTATTTCCATCAAGGTAAAATAAGTATATGCTGCTGTTTACACATGTTTTTTCTGCAAGTATTCCATCAGTCTTCAGTTGTTAACTTTGTCGTGTTTTCTTCCTCAGGCTAACTGCATTGATTCAACAGCCGCTCCAGAGGCAGTGTTTGCATCAGAGGTTAAGAAGATGAGCACTGAGAACATGAAACCTCAGGAGCAGCTGACACTCGAGCCATATGAGAGAGATCACGCCGTTGTTGTGGGAGTCTACAGGTGAATCTTGATGCAGGAGCTTTCATACTTCTAGAAAGCAATTAGGTTGCTTCACCTGCTGGTCTGAAAAGTTTCTTTTATAACTGAGTTGTGCTAAAAGTTTATTTATTTTTTGCAGACCGCCCCCAAAGCAGAAGAAGTAAGGTTTCTCTGGAAATTTTCATCACTGTTCTCCTGAAATAACTGCTTCTGCCACTAGATGAACCCACAGTTTGCAGATGACAAAAGACTGATATAAGTGAACCATTTTCTCGTGACCACCGGGTTGGGAGTGTATCTCTTTTTACCTGATTGGCACAGGCGACATATTCTTTATGGAGTGTAACTCTGCTCCCGTTTTTCCTTTGTATGATCATCCTCTGTCATGAAATAATATACTGTACTGAGAGATGAATTGTGTTTTGCTTGTAAGAATTATTGGAAGCTAGATGTGTTATGATAACTACGGTAAATCAACAGTTTTCCATAGCATACATTTGTTATTGTTTCGTTTGAATATTTTAGTAAAAAATTTTAACAATCAAATTTTTCATTCTTTGTGTTTTGTTTGCACCTCTAAAAGAACGTTTCAAGAAAGTATTTTCCAAATTCTTGGGATAGCTGGTCAGACAGTATATATAACACCATATCACACCCTTAAAAAAAAAAAAAAGGCTTTAATACTAATACGTAGGCCCCGTCTAAGTTGTGTGCTGTTTTTCTGGTTTTCTCAGCCTGATCATCTGACAAGTACCCAGAACCCCCTTCTGAAACAGTAGATACTCCAAACAAGTTTATGATGAGTTAGCTCCTGTTTTGACGGCACTGGTGCGGCAGGTCTTTGTGGGAAATTTTTGTAATCTGAATTAAAGTTCAGGGCTTACATTTGTGATCAAAAGCAGGCAATTTAAATTTGACCAATTTGTAAATGGAATACAAAATACAATGAAGGTGTTCAGTTCATTGCTTAACATTAAGTTGATATATATATATATACTCTATATATATATATATATATACTATTATATATAGGGCGTTCAATCATCATGATCTGGAACAGAATATATAATATATAATAATTCTCATGCACGTTAATATTGTCTGTTGATGGCCAAATCTGAAATCAAGCTTTATCTGCATCACGTTGATCAAAGGCCTTAAATAATTGTCTGCACACTGATAATGCTGCATTGAGATTTTTAAAAGACCTGTGAAAATGAAATGGTAGATATGGTTTGATGTAATCTCTGAACATTTAGTAAAAGCAAATGTCACTTTGGATATTGCTATCCTTGCTGTCATATCAAAATTACCAAATTATTCCTCACGTCTTGCAACGTAAAGAAAGACATTAATTTTCTGTCACGTTCTTTTTAAAAGATACGTGTTTTTATGTGTAGAAATCGTGGCCGCAGAATAGAAACAACCGAACTAAAATGTCAGAAAAACAACAGGAACCTTCGCTTCTAGGAACCAAGTATGAAGATCTTGCGCGAGGGGGCCAAATATGCGGTTGCACAATGGATAGCAGCATGGACAGCATAAGAAGTGTCAGAAGAACTAAAGAGGAGAAAAAACTGTTTCGAAGGCAGATTAAAGCCAGTCACACATTATTGAAACACGAGGGCATAAGCACAGCGTCACATCCCACCAAGGTACTTAAGAAGCGTCTTTCGATGAATTGTCAGTAGAATATGGATCGATCAAATTACATAGTTGAGTTTGAATAGCCAGTACTGCTGTTTATCTATGTCATCATGTTTGTGTATCTGAATACTAAATACGTTTATTACAGTCTATAAATATATAAGATACTACTGAATCTACATACTCTTTTGTGAATGAATGCAATAAAATTGACGGTAAACAGTTATGAAAGATATAAGTGATTTGTGGTTTTTCCAGTTCCACTATCAGTAACTGTGAATTAATAATGGATAAAGGTTGCATGTTTCTGCATATCTCACACAGTAGCAAGTCTCTTGGGGAAGTTTGCCAAATGTTTAAATGCCCCATTCTTTCAAATGGTGAAACATGCAGTTCATTGCTTTGCATAAATGGCTCATAAAAGCAGTCAGTGATGTGTATGTTCATGATTGTCTGTTATGTAGCATCTGGTGGTGTCTAATGGAGGTTTGGGGAATGGAGTGAGCAGAGAGTCACTGCTGGAGGTTCTTAAAGAGGGAGGTACTGTCGAGTCTCTCCTCACCCCTCCAGCGAAACCATATGCGTTTGTAACATATTCTTCAACTGAAGCAGGCCAGAATGCATATACACTCCTCAATGGACGAGCACTGCAGTGTCACGATCAAAGTGTGACGCTTTATTTCAGCTATGTTGAGAAAGGTGTGTCACGTGAGTCATGTTTATAATCCTGTTCAATGAGCCTGAAAACAAAGTGTTTCTAATGGATCTCAACTTTGTTTGTCAGTGGACAGTGACCGGAGTGTGTCCTGTGCTTTGCCTCCTGGTCTGTCAGTGTTGGAGGGTTTTGTGTCTCCAGAGGAGGAGCTGCAGCTGCTACAGGCTGTTGATTGGACGCCACATACTGCTGATGTCACAGGTAAGAGATACTTGACAGCCTCAGTTAGAATTATTATAAATCAGAAAATAAAAAAATCCATTACATTGTTTAATCCTGTTTGTCACATATTCATATATAGCAGACTTATATTAATTAGCTGAAGGCAAACCTATAAACTTATGTAATAGTAATAATAATAATGTTTATTTTTGTGTTGCAGTGCAGAAAGCTTTAAAACACAGAAGAGTGAAGCATTATGGGTATGAGTTTCGGTACGATAATAATAACATTGACAAAGACAAGCCCTTAGCAGGTGGTAAGTATGAAAATTCTTTTTCATTTTTTGCATTACTTTTTTTTATGATGATATTTATGTCTATGTGTGAGTGTTTTTGAAATGTTTTTAAAGAAGTCTCTAATACCCACTTATTACTTAACAAAAACACAGGAAAAACAGTAATATTGTAAAATATAACATGTAAAACAACATCTATTTTAATGTTTTAAAATATGATTTATTCATGTAATGTCTGAATTTTTAGCCTCCATTTACTCTAGTCTTGATTTTTTGTATTATTATTGTCAATGTTGAAAACATTTGTGCTGCTTAATATTTTAGTGGAAACAACAATATATTTTTTTCAGGATTCTTTGATTAAGAAAAAGTAAAACAAAACCCTGCATTTATTTAAAATAATATTTTTAAGATTTAACCCCTTAACTGTCACCGTCCCATCTGTGGGACGTTTGGTGCTCTTTTTTGATGTTGTCTTTTTTCTCTATCAAATCTTTTAGTAATAATCATAAATCATATATCATTTGAAAGCTTAGAAGCCCAAGATTCATCCTGTGAAAACCATTTCGAAACCATTGGACATTGTGTTACCATGGAAATAGTACTTTAAAATCTTTTGGTAGTCTCCTCCCCCTTAGTGGGCAGTGTAAAGTGTCATATTACAAAATGAATTACACTCTTTCAGAATCAAAACTTTTTATAATTTTGACAAAAAAACATATCATTGGAAAGGACTGAGTCTCAGGATTCCATATCTGGTGGTTATTTTGAGAGAAGTAATATTGACAGAGAAATCTAGACATTTGTGACAGAAAAATGCATTAAAAAAATTCAGTGGAGTTTGAATGGCACCCGGTGGCTGTTTGTGGTATAACACCCTAAATAAAATCTCACAGGAACCTCAATTTTTTTCATATCAACTTCAAATTTGGAACATAACTTATTTAGACATAAGGCTATAATTGTATACCAATTTTAGAGTAAAACCTAATATAGTGCATTTTCTTTACAGTAAATGTAAACTACTATAACTTTTTGATACTTAAATTTTTTGGAAAAAAAATCCACTTTTGCGATAATTTGCTGATTTTCTTCTTTAAAAAGACAACCTTATACAGACAACCTTATGTCTGTATTCCAAAGTGTTCATAAATTAAAACAATTTAAGTTTGGATAGTGCACCTGCATGCCTATTTAAAAAAATGGGGGTTGACAGTTAAAGGGTTAAATGTCTTTACTGTTTCTTTTTGATCAATATAATGCATCATTGCTTAATAAAAGTATTCATTTTCTCCAAATATGTGAATGGTAGTGTATATATTTACACCTAATCTAAATATTATATGTCTAATTAATTCTAAAATTGAATAGACACCTGTCATTTCAGGCCTGCCGGCGGAATGTGATGCTTTATTACAAAGATGTTTGGCTGATGGCCACATAAGTGTCCTTCCAGACCAACTCACTGTAAACCAATACCAAAGTGGACAAGGTAGTACATCATGTATTTGTGCAGCTGAGAGGAGATTTATGTCTGCTTATAGGACTAAATGTTATTGTCTGGTACAGGGATTCCCCCTCATGTGGACACTCACTCTGCTTTTGAGGATCCCATCCTTTCCTTGAGTCTCGGAGCAAAGGTATGAATAAATGAAGAGCTAAAATGTCAGTAATTATGGATTATCAGGAATATGTTTCTTTTTGGGAATATGTTTGTAAGGATATGTTTCTGTTTACATTTTTCATACGTTTGTATGAAACACATTAGTGGCTCAAGGTGTTCTGTTACACCAGACCTGTTTGTAGCCTTATTGATTGGTTATGGTGCTGCAACATTATTGATTATCTGATTTTCCTTGGTCAAAACAAAGATAGAGATGGAAAATGAACCTCATGATTTACTTATATGGATAAATATAAACATCGTGCTATTTTCCTATAGACAGTAATGGACTTTAAACATCCTGACGGACGTTCTGTCGCTGTGGTGCTGCCAGAGCGGAGTCTGCTAGTGATGAAAGGAGAGAGCCGTTATCTGTGGACTCACGGGTGAGAAACTGGATTATCTTTTTGTACATATACATTAAATAAAATATATGTGCAGACAACCAAACACTAAACACCTTTATGTTCTTTGGATTTTTGCTTGATTTTGTGTTTCATCATTATAAATATTTAATGAATATTATCATTCAATATGTACAAAAGTATGTTATATTATATTATAAATCCTTTGTTCTAGGGAGAGATGAACATGTTTTGTGTATGTTTCATGTCAGCATAACACCTCGGAAATTTGATGTGGTACCAGTGTCGGAGGTTGAAGGGTCAGGGGTCATGACTTCTGACTTGAGTAATCTGACCCTGAAACGTCGTGGTACCAGGACATCTCTGACGTTCCGCAAAATCAGACATATACCCTGCAACTGTGGTGAGTATGTGAAGTATTTGCTTAGGCAAGCAAATATTTTTCATTTCTAAGTACAGTACCATTTAAGAGTTTGGGCTGAGAAAGATTTTTTTAGTTAGTACTTTTATTCAACAAGGAAGCATTAAAAGTGACAGTAGCAAAGTTTGTATTTTATTTCTATTTTAAATAATTGCAGTTATTTTTAAAGGGATAGTTCACCCAAAAATTCAAATTCTGTCATTAATTACTCAACCTCATGTCGTTCCAAATCCGTAAAACCTTCATCTTCGGAACACAAATTAAGATAATTTTGATGAAATCCAAGAGCTCTCTGACCCTCCCATAGACAGCAACACAACTACCAGGTTCAAGGCCCAGAAAGGTAAGGACATCATTAAAATAGTCCATTTTCAGTGGTTCAACCGTAATTTTATGAAGCAACAAGATTACTTTTTGTGCAACAAGAAAACAAAAAATAACGACTTTATTCAACAATTCTTCTCATCTGTGTCACTCTCTGCTGCGCATTCATGAGAGTACCACAACACGTGTGATTGCAAGCTGAGGAATGCACACGCATGCGTTGTGGTACTGTCGTGAATGCATGTCGAAGACTGACACTGAAGAGAAGAAATTGTTGAATAAAATCTTTATATATAAATACTTTGCACACAAAAAGTATTCTTGTAGCTTCATAAAATTACGGTTGAACCACTGATGTCACATGGACTATTTTATCGAAGTTACCTTTCTGGGCCTTGAACCTGGTAGTTCCCTTGCTGTCTATGCAGGGTCAGAAAGCTCTCAGATTTAATAAAAAAATATCTTAATTTGTGTTCCAAAGATGAACGAAGGTCTTACGGGTTTGAATGACATGAGGGAGTGTAATTAATGGCAATTTTCATTTTTAGGTGAACTACCATTTAAGGATCCTGAGAAAAATATATCACAGTTTATACAAATATATTAAGCAGCACAAGTGTTTTAACACTGATATAATAATATGTTTCAGAGCAACAAATACGATTACTGAAGATTTATGAAGTATCATGTGACACTGAAGACTGAAGTGATGGCTGCTGAAAATTCTGCTTTACCATTACAGTTCACAGTTATTTTAAGTTGTAATTACATTTCACAGTATTACTGTTTTTACATTATTTCTGATCAAATATATAGAATCTCATTAGAGACTTTTTTTTAAACATATTTAAAAAAAATCATACCAACCCCAAACGTTTGAACAGTAGTGTACATAATTAAAAAAATCACATGTGAACCTAGACCACAAAAAATTAAGGCTCTTTTTTTTATGTTTATGACATTTTAAATATCTGAAAGCTGAATAAATAAGCTTTCCATTGATGTATCGTTTGTTAGGATAGGACAATATTGGCCGAGATCCAACTATTTGAAAATCTGGATCTGAGGGTGCAAAAAAATCAAAACACTGAGAAAATCACCTTTAAAGTTGTACAAATAAAGTTCTTAGCAATGCATATTACTAATCAAAAATTAAGTTTTGATATATTTACCGTAAGACATTTACAAAATATCTTCATGGAACATGATCGTTAATTAAAGGGGTCACATGATGCGATTTCATTTTTTCCTTTCTATTTGGAGTGTTACAAGCACTTGGTGCATAAAGAAGGTCTGTGAAGTTGCAAAGACTAAAGTCTCAAATCAAAGAGATATTCTTATAAAATTTAAGAGTCAGCCACACCTACCTAAAACCGAGCCGTTCTAACACGCCCCCAACATACCTACATCACGATCTGGGAAGATTTACATAACGCCGCCCAAATATTCACGCAAAAAAAGAAGGCGTAACTCTTATTCTCGCTGTAGTATTGTTGCCGCCGCTGCCATATCCTGAAGACGCTGTGTGTTTCGTTGTGGAAGCGAAACTACTTTGTTTGGTCTTCCAAAAGAGGACGATATCCGCTTCGTCATGCCTAGAGCTGATCCGTGATGGTCGATGAGGAAATACTACAACTTTGCACTATCGATCGCCGGATCGGCTTTCACCGTTTTCAACGCTCCTTCGCCGGGACCGCCGTTCTCTACCCCGCCGCCTCAGCTCACTCTTGCCCGGTTTCAGCTCACGCTAAGCCGGGCTTCGCTCACGCTAGCCGCTGTGTGTTTAGTTGCGAAAAGTGAAACTACTTTGTTTGGTCTTCCAAGAAGACGATATCCGCGTCGTCATGCCTAGAGCTGATCTGTGCAGGTCACTGAGGGAATACATCAAATTAGTGCGTGGATCGGCCGCACATTTTATGGAGGACGGTTAAGATCCTGGGGAGGTAACGTTTAGACTCTAAAATGACGGCAGTTCTGACCACGTAAGTACCTTTTCATTTATCATTTGCCATTGACGATTCAAACGCGAGTTTTGAGCTAGTGTAGAGTAGTGTTTGTAGTTTGTCATTTTTCCGATCAAAATGCAGACATGGTTTTATGTTTACCCGGCACGATGCAATGCAACGCAACGCATAAAAAGACCGTATACAGTAAGTCATTATAATCAGTAATTATGTCCCCACTGGATGCAACAAATGCCTTGTTTATAATGTTTTTGTCTCGTCGCTCCGGCCGGGACACGGCATCAACAGTATGTGAGGGGCGTAACATTTCCGTCTCACGCTTGAGGTATTCGGCCAATCACAACGCACTGGATAGCTGGCCAATCACAGCACACCTCGCTTTTTCAGAACGATGAGCTTTGTAAAAATTGACGCGTTTCAAAAAGGCGGGGCATAGAGGAGAAACAATAATGTACAGTATGTGGAAAATAATGTGTTTTTTGAACCTTAAACCGCGTAAGCACATTTCATTACACCAAATACACAAAATAATGTTCTTTTTAGCAGCATCATATGACCCCTTTAATATCCTAATGATTTTTGGCATAAAAGAAAAATCGATAATTTTGACAAGGTTTTTTTTGGCTATTGCTACAAATATACCCAAGTGACTGGTTTTGTGGTCCTGGGTCACATGGGTCACTGTGCATTTGTGTATTTTTGTAGATATAAAAATCATGTGCATTCATGACAAGAATCATTTTATTTCCTGTTGTAGCCTATCCGTCTGTGTGTGATAGTCAGCTGCTGTCTTCTCCACCTACTGTGCCTGTTGCTGAAGGCGATGCGTGTCGTTTGGAGGAGCAGTATGTTCATCAGGTCTATGAAGAAATTTCCTCCCACTTCAGCAGCACACGACACTCACCGTGGCCCCACGTGCAAGATTTCCTACTGTCGCTGCCGCCTGGAAGTATTCTGGCAGACATCGGATGCGGCAATGGCAAATACCTGGGGATCAACCCTGAAGTTATATCAGTAAGTAATACAGTATACCACAGCAGAGTTTACCAGGAAGTAAGATGGACTTGGTCGGACATGTCATGGTTATTAGTTACAATTATGATGATTTCTATTACTTTAACTCTTTCACTAATGGGAGAACTCAGATGTAACCCTTATTGTCTGTCCATTTGTAGGTGGGCTGCGACCGCAGTGCTAATCTAGTGCAGATCTGCGTTGAGCGGGGTTATGAGGCATTTGTGTCAGATGCGCTGTCTGTCCCCCTGCGCAGTGGCAGCTGTGATGCCTGCATCTCTATTGCAGTCATACATCATTTCTCAACACAGGTGAGCATACTATGTAATTAAGGGGAAAAAAAATATTTTAGTATTATTTGTGACCCTAGACCACAAAACTAATCTTAAAGCTGCAGTGCATAGCTTCTTTTGTGTTCAAAATTTACAAAATGTATATAATAAGTGAGTACACCATGAATCACTACGGTACACCTATAATAAGTGTTTATATTCTGACTATTTTAGAGTGGTTCGGGTAGGTGCCGCTGTGGAGTAGCCCAGTACCTCCGTGATTCATCATCAACGCACTCGGTTCTGTTTAATAACCGGTAGAGTACCAAAAGTTACGAACTGCAGCTTTAAGTAGCACGGGTATATTTGTAGCAATAGACAAAAATATATTGTATGGGTCAAAATTATCAATTTTTATTTTATGCCAAAAATCATTAGGATATTAAGTAAAGATCATGTTCCATGAAGATATTTTGTACATTTCCTAACATAAATATATCAAAACTTAATTTTTGATTTGTAATATGCATTGCTAAGGACTTCATTTGGACAACTTTAAAGGAGATTTTCTCAATATAGAGTTTTTTTTTTTTTTTTGCACCTTTTGTATCTCGGCCAAATATTGTCCTATCCTAACAAACCATACATCAAATGGAAAGCTTATTTATTCAGCTTCTTATTTATTCATTCGTATTATGTATAAATCTCAATTTAAAAAAATTGACCTTTATGACTGGTTTTGTGGTCCAGGGTCACATTTGAACTTCCTCTGAAGTCCACCTGCACTGTAATAATTTTATTTGTCCAAGAACTGTCATAATTTGGTTTTCACAACCATTTTCCACCTACTTTGTGAAACATGCCTTTTTTCATGCTGTGAGAGAAATAAGCCCTTTATTTGTACATTGAGCAGCAGTTCTTTGGTCCACTAACATAAAGTTTGGCTTTCTGGTCCAAAGGCTATAGCTCAAAAGTTTTTTTTTTTATAAATTATACTTTTTTTCAGGAAGGAGTCAGCATTAAATTGATAAAATGTGACAGTAACTACATCTGTTACAAAAGATTTCAATTTCAAATAAATTCTGTTATTTTGAACTTTATATTCATCAAAGAAAAAAATGTATCATGGTTTCCACAAAAACATTAATCTTCGCAATTGTTTTCAACATTGATAATTATAAGAAATGTTTCTTGAGCAGCAAATCAGAAAATGATTTCTGAAAGATCACGTGACACTGAAGATTGGAATAATGGCTGCTAAAAATTCAGCTTTGCCATCACAGAAATAGATTTAACATTTTAAAATATATTAAAATAGAAAAGGGTTATTTTAAATTGTAATATTTTTATCAAATAAATGCAAATTCTTTCAAAAACACAAAAAATCCCCAAACTTTTAAACAGTAGTGTGTGTTTAACAAACTTTAATACAATTTACTTTGATAATGTAATCTTTAGTTTTTCTGGTGTTTAGGAATAGTAATATCTCTCTGGCTTTCTTATTACCTCCACATGACAGTTATTTATTTGTCTGATGTCTTTAAGTTGTGAATGAGGTGTTTTTGCAGTTTATTTTCAATAAAAAGTTTTTTATTATTCATAGTATAATATTAAATATTTTCATAGTACATGAGCCTTTTAATCTCAAAAAATGTGATTCCTCCATTCTTCTATCTCAAAGAGTTGTGCATGGTGCTAGCAACGCCAAGATCATTGTTCCAATGTCCATGGAATGCGTGAATTGACTAAATGTACATCTTAAATGCAATATAAATCACTTTGGATCAAAACATCTTTTAAATACATAACTGCAAAAAAAAGTAATATGCAAATCTGTACATGATGCTGAACAAAGTGCATGTGTTCTTAGGAGAGAAGACAGGCTGCTGTCAGAGAGCTGGTTCGGTTATTAAAGGTGGGAGGAAGAGCTCTGATCTACGTTTGGGCCATGGAGCAGGAATACAACAACCAGAAATCAAAATATCTGAAAGAAGGAACAACTGGAGCTAGTGTGGAGAGAAGCGATGAGCTTAAAACAGAAGAAAACATGTTCAACCAACAGGAGGAGCATGATAGGAAAATGAGTTCAGACATGAAATGCACAGAGGAGCAGAATGTGACACAGCCCAGAATCCACATCCATACTAACCGCACAGCTTTCCTTTCCCAAGATCTCCTGGTGCCATGGCACTTAAAATGTAATGTGGATAAGAACAAGGGAGCGGGGAGTGGAAGCACAAACGGCCCCTTGGAGAACACGAGTCAGGGCCCTGTATTTCACCGCTATTATCATGTCTTCCAGCAGGGAGAGCTGGAGGAGATGTGTTGTTGTGGTGTGACGGGTGTTAAAGTGCTTAGGAGCTACCATGATCAGGGTAACTGGTGTGTGGAACTGGAGAAGACACATGGTAACTCTTCATAGAATAATATTCCACAGAAAAAAATGTATTCTAGCTTATTGAATAAATGCAATTTTAAAATAAAATTTTCGTGCATGTAGTGACAGCTAATAAAACACTGAAGAATCGTTACTGAGTATGTTGATACGTTTTAGTAAAGCAGTACAAAATGTTGCTTTGTATTCTTTCTGGTACAAAACCTACCTCAATTAATTTCTCTTCTGCAGTGAAAAACTGTTACAACGTTAACGTCAACCTGACTTCTGCTGATTTATGCCTGGATGATTTTATCACTTAACAACCTCTACAGTAAAGCAATGTAAGCACCATAAACAAGTATGTCAATACATTAATATGACACGTTTGCATGTTATTAGTGCCCAGGCTTAAAATGTAACCTTACAATTTTCTGCACTATGCATATAGGGGGTCCCAGCTCTGTCTCTCTACAGAACTGTTCAAAAGTTTAGAGTTGGTAAGATTTTTATTGTGTTTGAAAGAAGTCTCATATGCTCACCAAGGATGCGTTTTTTATCAACAGATACAGTGAAACAGTAATATTGTATATAACTCTCTTCTATTCTTATATATTTTAAAGTGTAATTTATTCCTGTGATGCAAAGCTGAATTTTCAGCATTATTACTCCAGTCTTCAGTGTCACATGATCCTCAGAAATCATTCTAATAGAGTGATTTGGCCCTCAAGAAATGTTTCTTATTATTACCAGTGATGAAAACAGGTTTTCTGCTTAATATTTTTATGTTTGAAACGGCAATCTTTTTTTTCAGGATTCTTTAATGAATAGAATGTTAAAAAGATCAGTTGAACGCATCCTTGCTCAATATAAGTATTCATTTCTTAAAAAATAACATATTTACTGACCGTTTTAACAGTACAGTATACTTGACCTGAGAAGGTTGTTTTTGGTCCTCGACGCTGTTGAACTGCAGTGTTTTGTACACCACTAGATGGCGTCGATCTTTGCCAGAGGTAAAGGTATGAACTTTCACCTTGAATTTGATGACGAACTTCCTGCATGTTTACATTTTATTTTAGTAACCTAGGTTGTCCTGGCGGCCCAATTCATTTATATCCAATTTAAAAATATACTTTTTCGTTTTGTCATAAACTACGGTAGGTCTCACACATGAAGAATGAATAGAGAGAGTGGACGTAGGGGTCAATTCTTGACAGACTTTATTTCAGTCTTAACGTCCCCACAAAAATCTTACATATGTGTGAATGTTAAAGCCTACAATGCGCTTAAAAGGTTATAAATATGTTTGGTGTGAATGTCTTGCGTGGGGGAGTTGGTCACATTTGTGACCTTGTCTTTTTATCCCATTGGCACATGACACATTCAGACTGTTTTAAATGGTGTCCTCGGCCTGGAACAATGCGGAATTCATGTAATGATGATGAAAGAGGGTGTACATAAAGACCTCGGTTAACTTAATCAGTTCACATCCACTGCACGACCCCTCGATAAACTTTCTGAAGAGTAACGTACACAAGTATTCTGAAGGAAGTGACTCTATGCAACTATATACCACACAAACCCACACACCTATATATCTATAGATATATATTATATATCTATTTTTTTTTTTTTTTTATGCTTTCGTTTTGTATCAACGTTAGTGTCATTAGTGACTTGAATTTGAGCAATATAAAATAACTAACCAAATTGAAGTGTATCGCAAAAAAAGACAAGTGGTTTCATGCAAGAAATAAATTATATATACAATATATTTGCGGTGGTGTAATATTCTTTAGCACGTGTTTTATGGGTTATGATCCCGTGAAGCCTGTAACCGAACTTTGCAGCAAGTTGTGCTTTGTAAAGCCCAAAATATTGAGACATTAGTATCATTCAAAGTATTTAAAAATATATATATTCAAGTTAATGAGACGCATGGGCACTTTTCAGCAGAAAAATAATAGCTTAAACTGGTTTGTTGGTGTTAGCTGGTTTAAACTGTTTTCCTCTTACCAAGCTGGTCTGCCCAGTTGAAAAAGCCCCAAACATCTCTAAAAACCATTGAAACCAGCAAACGGTCTTAAACTGTTTTTAAGCGGGGGCCGGGGGGAAATGTAACGTGTTAACGTAATAACCTACGAAAACAACATTTTTGGAAAAACTTCCCAAGTACTTCATCGCATCATTGTCTTGTCCCACATCGTTTGTGTTGAAATATAAACGTTGAGCTAAATTAAGATAAAAAGTTTTCTTAGTCATAACCATTTATGGTCGCAGATTAGCTCTGTGAGTAATCTGCTTCACATCTCCACAGCCTCGGCATTGTTCGTTTGCCTGGGCTTCAACCTATCACTTTCTAATAGCTTGAAACGGGCCAAAAGGCACTCCAGCGCGCGTTTTCTAAATCATCTTTCCCGTAAAAGCATCGTTTTCCTCCCCTGCACAGGCAAATGCCGAAGCAAATCGCGCTAGCAGCCGCTGGGCGCAGCCCGTTGTAGGGTTTGTTTAGGCGGCCATTTTGTGAACACTGCACACACACCGAGGCGAGCGCGCTTTGTAGCGGGGTCGCGCTTTACCGTGCAGACCCTCTCTGAGCGACAAGCAGCCGCGGAGCAGATCCGAGATTAACGGCAGTGAGGGGGGGTCCCTGGTGAATGCACATCGCTAATTGTAGCGGTGAGACGAAGAAACCCCGGTTTAGTTAATCCGTTTTTCTTTCTTTTTCCTTTTTTTTTTATTTAATCAGTCTTCTCACCCCTCGCTGCTGCTGCAAACCACCGCGAGCGACGCGCTACTACACTGCCGCTGCTGGGCGATGTGATCGCGGTTAGCCTGAGCGCTAGCCGCCGAGACTCACACACCACCGCCACCGCTACTACCAGCGATTTCTTTCCCACGTCGAGGCGGACTAACGCGGAGCACCGAGAGGCGGTTGTCACGGTTGCATGTGCCGCTGCTCACCGGATCGACGGTTGGCCGCGCTGGGGGTTTGAAGATGCTCCTGCCGCGCTCATTTGTGCTTTTGGGGGACTGTGAAAGAAAGACAAATGTGCTGAAGAGGGATTGTAGAGCGACGTCAAGACGATAGCCTGCGCGTTTCGTCTTTTTTTCGGGAGACGATTGCAGAAACCCGTCCGAAGGGGTGGCGGGGAGGGGGGTCGTTTAGCCGGTTTTTCGGTCCGCCCCGGTAACGTTACCTGTGTGGCGGAGGTTCGGACGGTAGAGGGGGAATACTGGTAATGGCTGCTTCGGGAAGCTGGACACGAAGCTGAGGTAAGACTACAGTTGGTTTCTTAACACACTAAAACGCTAACTTACTATCGTCTGTTTTACGCGGATGCTCTCAGCCTGTTCCCTCCTTATTCCTCGCAAGACATCGTGTTCCCAAAGATGCCTGACGCACAGGCCAGGGCTTTGGGGAGGGAGTGGGGACATATTCGGTTTGTTACTTCATGTAAACTGGGTCAGATGCAAAAGACCACGAGCAGGTATTTAAACGTTATCCTCCTGTGCCATCCAGAGAGCAGCGGCTCAACTCATGGCAGCCAGGCTGCTTGCTTGTCAGTGGATGTGATTTGCAATGATTAAAACCATGCAATATATGTTCCCCGATCTCTTTTCAACCATTTCGAGTATTAAACGGCTAATTCTGTGCGATATGTACAAAGTGAGCATCAGTCAAATCCATTGCATGACTCGCGTTTGCAGCCATGCACCCATGAACATGTTCGATTGCGAGACCTTCAATTTCTTTCTTCGCATCTTTCGATTATCGCTTTTCATTACTCAGATTGATGAGTCAGGTTAGCCCATCACGTTTGTTTTAGACACCCAGTCGTCATGTAATGGCTGTTTAAAAAAAAAAGAGAGAGAGAGAGAGATAAAAAAATCCCAGAGCATCAGCTCGGCCACAATTACATTAATGCAAAACTGCGGTGTTGCATGGGATGCAAATCTTGTGCACAGAATGCCTGAAAGCTATCGAAATTTGACAGATATCTGGTTGTTTTTTAACGCATTGGTTAACGTATTTACCGTTTAACAAAACATATGACCGTGCTAGGTAATTTTTTGTGAATAAAAGCGCGACTTTATTCCAATTATCTTAATATATAGGGTGACGTTACAATTTTCCTTATAATGTTCATACGTGCACAATTGTGATGCTTGGAGGGAAATATATGGCTGATTCTTATTACAATCCACTTCTGTAATACATTTGGATGTGGCCCATTTACCCAGTGTGTGGATAAATCTGGCTATGCCTACACCCCTCATCTCCATAGCGTTTTCTGCAAGGCTTCTGCTGTGGTGCTGAAGTAGCAATGCCGGTTCAAAATGGACACACTTCTGCTCTTCTTGTGCATGTTGCCATCTCGATCAGCCTTTATACTGCATCCTTAGACGTTGTCACCTTTAGGAATGGTTTAAACATGCATATTATTGTCACCGTGTTCGTTAGGATTGATGCTTTGGTAATTTTTCAGAACCAAAAATGGGTGTCATCATTTGGATTGTTGATGAATCTTGGATTTAGGCTGCTTTGAGGTGGGGAAAAAAGAGATGCATGATAGGAGATTGTCTCTTTTGAGACATCTTTTTTTGATGCACAGTACTTTGTTGAAATGCAGGAGCCACCTGTCCATTAAAATAGTGACTCTTTTATCTCCCTTTCCATAATCATTTGAAATTTTACATGCTTTTTTGTGCTCTTGAGCATGAATGAATCAACCCTCTCTAGTTTCTTTTTGTTTTTTTGGCCACATTATTTCTTTATAATGTGTGACAAGCTCTGTTTTTGGATATCTTTTGGTGTCCGTGGCAGAGTGACACGGGGCTCTGAATAGACTAACTAACTTCATTGTACGAAATATTGCAACGACTGTAAACGTACTGTGGGGTTATTTTAAAGGGGGTTTTTTTGCCGCCAAAAAACATTTGTATTGAAAACTCATTCCATTTAAAGAGATAGCCAGTGATTTACTTGTAATATTAGGTATTTTGCAAGGTCTTGCATGGCTCGTTCTCTTAACTTTTAAACTTTAGATCTACATCAAGCCTCAAACTCAAATTTTACCATGTTGCCTCAAATGGACACAATATACTGTACTTCGTATAACATAAACAACTTTCCGATGTGTATTCTGCGAGATCATCCTAGACAGGATGGTAGTTGCCATTAATTTCTTGTAGCTGACATAAATCAAACTGGGATGGACACAAGCTAGTTAGTCTTTTCGAAGACCACCTGAGTAGGCCTGTCACAATAACAACTTTTTGTTGTGCGATATATTGCACCAGAAATAATTGCGATAAGCGATATTATTGTCATTTTAAAGACCATTTTATGCCACTGAATATATAATCATAATGTAACAGCATAATAATGCAAGAAGGCTTACACACTTCCAAATGACAACAAACTTTTAATTTTTAAGAATATTTAGGCTAGATCATGGAAATTAAGTATCAAAATATTAGATACTTAAATAAATAGTAAATATTTTCTAACAAAAAGTGCAAAGTAACAAGTAGAAAAAAAGAAAACTGCACAAAGAACTTGTATGGAGATTTTTCCATCTACAGATTTTTCTCTGACCTTTTTTCTTTGTAAATTAAGAGTGCACACTATTGAAAAATACTGTATCTGAAAAACACAATCACTACTTAGCAGTCAGATGTCCGTATGCACAAAGGCACAGATCCCTAAACAATATATTAATATACAGATCAAAAACGATACTATTGCGTCACCAAAAATTATTGAGGTCATGTAGGCTACATATATTGCGCGATAAGTCGATATATTGATTATTGCGACAGGCCTACACCTGAGGCAGTATTTCCCATTCAACTCGCAACATAGGCCTACTACTAAATTTTATAGCTCTGGAAGGAGAGGACACACACGCTCTTACAAATACAGTTTATATAGACTTGTTTGAGCATATTAACCTGCATTTAAGCCCTTCTTGCTTTTCGTTCTGTAAACTCATGATGAAAGCTGTCGTAGAAAAGTGCGTTTTTTTTCCCATAGCCCACCTCCCTATCAGTATTTCAGTCCGTCTGTCCCTGTGTGACTTTGCCCTTACTTTATCAGGACAAATCCCTTCACTCATCAGATGGCATATAGCCTAACACATCGATTTGGATGTGGCTCCTAACAAGCTTTTCCTCTAAAGCATGGCTTGCGTGTGGGGTCAACATGTGGCTCTGTGGATGAAAACCGTTTATACTGAAGTACGTTCTCCATTGAGATTGCCGAGGCTGTTTTGTAAGTGTTTTGTAAGTTCTTCACATCTTGATTTTTTTTTAGTACAGACTTGCTCCTGTTGCTCTTCACCATCTAAACTGCCAGCTGGGCAAAGGGTTTGGTAACCTGGGTCAAGTTTTTTCATTGACTTGAATCGAAGACCAGAAATAGGTTCATTTGAGGAGATCCACAGAAACGTAATTAATTTACATATCAAATTGAGGCATTACAGGGAAATTGCATCGGGAAATGGAGCAGTGTTTACAGTCTCCATCTTAAACGTTAATTGCTTTGTCTTGTAAGGGATCGTAGTTAAAGCCATTTCCCACCAATTCGGCAAACTCATTCAACCTCTAAGTGTTGTCAGTTTGGTGACCTGTCCATTTGGTAGTAAATGTCATTATTGAATTTAAAAAAAAAAATCACATAGACATGAGCCAGTCCTACATAGGCTGCAAAACCAGTGTGTGTACAAGTTTAATTGGACAGTTTTGGGAATTATATAGACTAGGGTTGGGCGACGTCAACAAAATTGGCATCGGACAATGTCTGCAGTGAAACATCGCAATGGATGATGGCATCATCGGAGGGGGGGATTGGCGTTGGAGTTAGGGGGTGTGCCCGAAGCGTCACTCCTTATAAGGCACGGAAAACAAATAACTATTCCAAACACCGCGTCTACACCGGACGTGGGTGCGGCGTGACAAAATACTGCCGCCGCGTTCTTTTATGACGTGCTGACACAAATTTCAAATGATTTTCAACGGTCGCTTTGACGCGCCCAGTGTAGACAGACTTTAGCTGTTGCGGTGTAGACACGGTGTAACGGTTGCCTGTTACATTACAGTACATAAAATTTCACTTACCACATAAACAGAGTAAGGAGAGATGAGTGAGGACGATGGCGAATGATTTGCAGATCCTCAGCACCACTGACAAACATCTAATCTTGTAAAATGTGTGGTAAGTAGTACTGCCACTCCATAAACCGAGTACGTGTGATCGCGAATCTCGAAAGAGAAAGTGAAACTGAGTTTCAATGCCAGGTATAATAGCGGCTCCCTGATTCCCGAAATATACAGTATATGTAGTATAATTACCCAATGATATAACTGTGAAAGAAAATATTGAAATATATTTTCCTCCCATCTCGTATTTATTCCCTTTAAAGGGGTTCCGTATACACGTCATTTTGTTTCCGAACACAGTATTGGGATGGGGGGGGGTCACGATGCCGGCTCAACATCATGATGTCTATCAGCCATCGGCGATGGACGATGGCATCGTCTATCGGCCCAACCCTAATATAGACTCATTTTAATGTGATTCATGAGTTGTCAGCATAAGTTGAATGGATCTCTCATGGTGTCATTTGCTAACCACATGAGTGATGGATTGATTTTTTTGTGTTTTTAGATTCAACCTTACAGTTCATAGTAACATTGCAGGACCATAAGTTAATTCAGGTCTTTGTGACCCTGCGTTTTGGCAAAAAAATAAAGTTCGCCACCCATAAAAAAGGGCACGCAAGAGCAGACTTCCAGTCAAGAGCATCTTAGCTGGCTTTCTCCCAGCTTCCTTCCATAAGCTGTTGCCGCCTGTGCCTTCCTAATGTAGTTTTCTTCCAGCTTCCCATTGGCTCATAAATTGGTAATGAAAAGCACACAGTGGCTTTGTAGATGTTGAACTGGCTTGGTGGATACCTAGGGTACGAGAGAGGCTAGTAGCTGTAATTTAGCCAGGTGTTGGTGATTTGATGGCGGTACGGAGAAATGGAAAGTTAGATCATAAAAGCACGGATGGTACTCTTACGGAAATCACACAGGACATCTCTTGTATCCAAGACCAACTTATAATCTCTTTTGCAACAGTATGGATGATACTTTTTCTCAGTCTGTTTGGTGCAGGTTGTGATGTGGACATTTTTTCCTGTAGGGAGTTTCAGTGCTTATGTCCTTTACTGTCTGTCCACTCTTTCTTGACCACTGCATGCACTCCATATCAAAGAGTAGCCTGCCTTGCTGAGGTGCACCCCTTAGCAGCAGTAATGTGTGTGTGTGTGTGTGTGTGTGTGAGTGAGTCATTCTCTGGTCTAGTCCCCACCTCTACACGCTGCAGTCTTGGTCAGTGTTTGAGCCCAGAAACCCTGTAAGTTTCAGCAATGCACTTCATTGACCAGATGATGTGTTTTCCATCTATACATACAAGGTACTATGGAGTTAAGCTAATTATTTGTAGAACATAATTGATGGTGTATGGCCATGTATGGCGTGCATTTTAAATTGTCATTTAAAAAAAATCAGGTTTAAGATAAATAAAATCAGATTTCCCCTGCATTGTATGAACAAAGCCATAGAGACTTGTGGGGACTCTTTTGACTCGGGCCTGCAAGTATGCACCTAGCAGTGCAATAGCAACACCTCAGAACACCTTAGAACATGGCAACATGCTAAAAATGGTTTATAATGCCTTAGCAACTCCCTGGCAAGTTTTGCACACACATTTTGAATTCACACTTTTTCAGATGATCGGAGTAGACATCCACAAAAGTTTTCCGACAACATACATGGGTCCCTTCATATACTTTAATGTTCAGAAGAGAACCATCCAAGAACAGTAGTTGTGGAAGCAAACCTGTAAAAGCTAGACCTTTTTGCTGTAATCGAAGCCTTCAGTTTGCTTTGTGTGGAGAAATAAAGTTATTGTGATGCATGTGTGAGTCTGGTCAGAATGCTTGTGTGTTTTAACATCCTCTGTGCATGTGTGCGATAAGAGGGAGTTGCTCATCTTCGTGGTGATCTTTTTTACCTCTCAGCATCCCTGCCTTGCTGACCTGCTTAACACATCTCTGAGATGGAGAGAGAGATGGTGAATGAGTTTAAACGTATGGAGGAGCGAGTCTGGAAGACGGGAAAGGTAAAAGGGTGTTAGAATAAACTGGGAGAGAAGAGATCTCGATAAATCAAGATAAATGGATCTCCTATTCAGTCGAAAGACTAAAAGGAAAGGTGTAAAGATGGATGCGTGTATGTGTGTCAGAGAGAGAGAGTGAGAAAGTCATTGGTGGAGCCGGATGGGATAAAGATGTTATGAGCTGCTCCCAAAATAGACTTTTCTTCATCATTTTAGTAATCTTTATCCATCCCGTGCAAATCCCTGCACCATGAGAGAATAGTCATTTAAAGTCAAGTGCGTGACATGACCACAACATTGAATTCATTTGTTAGTTTCCAAGGTGAAAAAGGCATTGTTTTATTGTTGTTGTATAATAATTTAAAACTGAATGTAAACAAACTTTTATAACTGTTGGGATGTACTATAATTTCTAATCTGCTATTGTGAGTTTAATTATATACTATATGATTATATGTCTATATATTTTATAGATGGAGAGTTGGGTTGGAACCGGATGTTTGATTCGAACCAGCATCTTCTTTATGAGCAGCACCTTTGCTTAAGATATAGCATTTGTTATATGCTAGGCCTCAGCTCCAGCTTCTGTACATTTCAACCTATTCATACCCATCAAGTCAGTAACAGGTCAAAAGAAATCTTAAGTTTTCATTACCACCTTTGCTGTCATCTAGTTTAGAAAGGAGACAACATCCTAGCCTAAACTCACAGCGTTGATAGACTGATGTACAATCCACTGGTCAGGTTATTTGGATTATATTCAAAATGATCAGCCAATAACTGTGACTGATTGGCCAATTAATGTAGCCTAGCCTCAAAATCAAACATTGTATTCAAAAGGTTTTATTGAATTTTGAAAAGATGTAAAATAAATAACAGATTTTATACACATCTTATCTGCTATTATTAAATTGCATTATAATTGATCAGCCACTGGCCATTACATATAAATTGACCACTAATATATAGGGCAATTAACAGTTAAGACTTTTACATTGTTACACAAGATTTCTATTTCAAACACAACTGTTTCATCACTGATAATAACATGAAATGTTTCACCAAATCAGATATAGAATGATATTTCTAAGGATCAGTGATTCCGGGAAGACTGGAATAATGGCTGAAATTTCAACTTTACCATCGCAGTAATAAATTGTAATATTCTTTCACAATATTATAGTTGACATTATTTTTTGATGTAATAAAATGCAGCCTTACTGAACACAAGGCGTCTTAGGCCCCGTCCACACGGAGACGCGTTTAGCTGTATACGCATACATTTTGTATCGTGTATATAGGCGTTTCGTCCACACGGATCTGGCGTTTTGGTAGAGTGAAACCGCTATTTTTTTTAAACCGGTTCCCAGAGTGGATAAATTTGAAAACGCCGCCCTTGTGTTTTTCGTGTGGACAGCAAATCCGTATATTTTCTGAAACGATGACGTCATCAGCCCACGTCTCAGCCCCTAGTCAGACACCGCTACGTCACATAACAGCAACAAAAACATGAACAAACACTGAACGATTGTCTTTTTATTAAATAACATTAACACAGATTAATAAATGTATTTTTCCATGTTCGTTTGTATACCGCGTGCAAGGTTTATGCGTATAGTCCAAGTCGTCTTCTCCGTTTTTAGTGTATCTCGGTGGCAGAATTACAGCGACACATACTGGTCTGGCATGTATACTACATCATTTTGTGGCGGTTTCGTGTGGACGCAGATATTTCTTGAGATGAGGAGAAAAAAAAAGATTGGATAGGGAAAGCTCTGGCTACGTGTGGACGTAGCCTTAGTGTATGTTGAAGAATCTTGCTGTTTATTTTGAGTATGTGTGAGAGACACATGCAGCCCTACACCTGAATTTCCCCAGTTCAACTTCCTCACATTATTTATCATGTATCTCTAGAGAAATACTAGTTGAATTGCAAAACGCCAGTTTGGATTGGAGCTTGATGAACTTGGTAATTTGAGCTAGGCTATATGTAGCTTTAGCTTAGTTATAATAGTTATTTTTGTGATGACGTCCATGTTTTATACTGTTACCACCCCGGTGTTGTGATTGAATTCACCATGGTATCAGGTTTACTACTGCATTTACTGCAGACTAGAAGTTAGAAGTTAAGCTTTCTTGATCAACTCTGTGATGGCCCAACTTGGCCTGTCACGATAACAACTTTTTGTTGTGCGATATATTGCCCCAGAAATAATTGCGATAAGCAATATTATTGTCATTTTAAAGACCATTTTATGCCACTGAATATATAATCATAATGTAACAGCATAATAATGCAAGAAGGCCTACACACTTTTAATTTTTAAGAATATTTAGATCATGGAAATTAAGTATCAAAATATTAGATACCTTAAAAAACCTGAATAAATAGTAAATAAACATTTTCTAACAAAAAGTGCAAAGTAACAAGCAGAAAAAAAGAAAACTGCACAAAGAACTTGTATGGAGATTTTTCCATCTACAGATTTTTCTCTGACCTTCTTTTCTCTGTAAATTAAGGGTGCACACTATTGCTGAAAAACTCAATCACTACTTCGCAGTCAGATGTCCGTATGCACAAAGGCACAGATCCCTAAACAAGGCCATATCTGCAGATGAAATCTTTTTTGTAGAAGCATTTTTTAAATTTGAACTAGCACCTCATGACTACACCACGTTATGTACAAGTAGCTGCAAAAGACACAGGCGCAAGTGGAATGTACAAAGCATGGGGACATGAATTTTGAAGTACCGGTAAATATAATGGGTGATATATTGCGTCACCAAAAATTATTGAGGTCATGTACATATATTGCACGATAAGTCGATATATTGATTATTGCGACAGGCCTAGGCCCAACAACTGTCACTGTAGGGCATTGTCAAAAAAAATGCTTGTTTTTACATTTAGATACTTTGTTTTAATTCATACTTGTGTGTGGCATGCTTTACCTCACAATCAGTGAACTAATGAGAGAAAATTGCATTTATTATGGCCAGAGCTTTGTGAATAAGTTGTAAATCTCACTTGCTCTTCTTCTATCGTACACAGACTTTAGGGATGGCATGGCAGCACTCAATAGGCTTGTATGTCATGGAATATGGGATGTATTTACATGGCCCATGTCTCTATGGATACGGTGACGTGGGGGTAGTGCGGGGCAGAACAGTATAGGATCCTCATCAGGGACATTGCTGGGTCACTCTCTCTTCAAAGGGAGATGAAAGTGGGTCAGGACTGGGGGAAGAGATGAAAGAAGAAAAGAGGAGAAGGAAGGAAATCAGGAGCAACTGAGAACATGCCACACAGTTTTATTTTAGTCTGTTGCACCAGTGTTGATTAGTTGTTTAGCGCTTATTCTGTAATTATGTCAGGATGTAGCATCAGTTGGTATCACGTGATGGGGTGAAAGTAGTCCTGGGCAACACATTTGAACCACAATTTAAAGGGATAATTCAACGAAAATGAAAATGTTGTCATTTACTCACCTTTATGTCGTTCTAAACTTATTTGACTTACTTTCTTTTGAGGAACACAAAAGAAGATACTTAAAAAGTCAAAACATTGGACCCTTTCATCATGGTGAGGAAAGGCCCGTTTATACCTAGTAAGATAATTATATTAGCGTCCACATCAACTCATGATATAACATTCTGTTTATAATAAGCACACACTGCAGATATGTCACCTGCTTGAGCTCTTTAAAGCAGAATGGATTCTGATTGGCTGTCCATCTTTTTATCATTCATTAACACAGAAAAAAAATTTTTTATGTTATTGTTATCATCGAGGTATGGACTATTCATTTCGTTTTAGAAACTATTTTAAAAATTATATCTTTATCGTCATTATAGAATTTTTATTTTTGGGTGAACTAGCACTTGAATTCTCTTACAGCCTTGTAAATGGAGAAACTTTTAAGACGTGTTGTATTCAGTGATATTTTGGAGTTTATATGGTACTATGTTTATATAATAGGGTTTTTTCATTCCATTTTTATTATAGATAAAGTTTTGTAATATAAGTATTTATAATATTTAGCTTTAATTTTTATTTATTTTTTTCCTTTAGTATTTAAGTACTTCAACTTGAACTTATTTTATTTCTGTTAGTTACCAAGTCAACATTCTAATTTTCATTTAAAAGGATAGTTTACCCAAAAATGAAAATTCTGTCATTAATTACTCACCCTCATTGCGTTTCAAACCCTGTACGTCGGCCTGTCACGATAACAACTTATTGTTGTGCGATATATTGCCCCAGAAAAAATTGCCATAAGCGATATTATTGTCATTTTAAAGACCATTTTATGCCACTGAATATATAATCATAATATAACAGCATAATAATGCAAGAAGGCCTACACACTTTTAATTTTTAAGAATATTTAGATCATGGAAATTGAGTATCAAAATATTAGATACCTTAAAAAAACTGAATAAATAGTAAATTTTCTAACAAAAAGTGAAAAGTAACAAGTAGAAAAAAAGAAAAAATACACAAAGAACTTGTATGGCCATTTTTCTACAGATTTTTCCCTGACCTTCTTATCTCTGTAAATTAAGGGTGCACACTACTGCTGAAAAACACAATCACTACTTAGCAGTCAAATGTCCGTATGCACAAAGGCACAGATCCCTAAACAAGGGCATATCTTTGTAGAAGCATTTTTTAAATTTTAACTAGCACCTCATGACTACACCACGTTATGTACGAGAAGCTGCAAAGACACAGGCACAAGTGGAATGTACAAAACATGGTGACATTAATTTTTAAGTAAATATAATGGGAGATATATTGCATCACCAAAAATTATTGAGGTCATGTACATATATTGCACGATAAGTCGATATATTGATTATTGCGACAGGCCTACCTGTAAGACCTTTGTTCATCATCAGAACACAATTTAAAATATTTTTTGATGAAATCTGAGAGCTTTCTGACCTGCATAGACAGCAATGCAACTACCAAGTTCAAGGCCCAGAAAGATAGTAAGGACATCATTAAATTACATGTGAACAGTGGTTCAACCCCAATGGTCGAAGTACGAGAATACTTTTTGTGACAAAAACAATGACTTTATTCAACAATTTCTTCTCTTCCGTGTCAGTCTTCGACGTGCGTTCACGAGAGTACCATGACACATAGGTTGAAAACAAGCTGCAGCACATCCGGGTTTTACATCAGAACACCGGCTCCTGCGTCAGCAGTGCCACACACATGCATCGTGGTACTCTTGTAAACGTGGCAGAGACAGACAGAAGAGGAGAAAGTGTTATTTAATAGTATTGTTTTCTTTGTGCACAAAGTATTATAGTAGCTTCTTAACATTAAGGTTGAACCACTGATGTCACATGGACTATTTTAATGATGTCCTTGCTAACTTTCTGGGCCTTATACATTTTAGTTGCATTGCTGTCTATGAAGGGTCAGAAAGCTCTCAGATTTCATCAAAATATTTTAATTGAGTTAGGAGATGAACAAAGTTCTTACGGGCCTGTCATGATAACAACATTTTGTTGTGCGATATATTGCCCCGGAAATAATTGAGATGAGCGATATCATCATCATTTTAAAGACCATTTTATGCCACTGAATATATAATCATAATGTAACTGCATTATAATGCAAGAAGGCCTACACACTTCCAAATGACAACAAAACTTTAATTTTTAAGAATATTTAGATCATGGAAATTATCAAAATATTAGATACCTTAAAAAACCTGAATAAATAGTAAATGAATGAATTTACATATGAAATATGTAAATGAATGAATGAAATAAACATTTTGAATCAAAAAGTGCAAAGTAACAAGTAGAAGAAGAAAAAAAACTGCACAAAGAACTTGTATGGAGATTTTTCCATCTACAGATTTTTCCCTGACCTTCTTTTCTCTGTAAATTAAGGTTGCACACTATTTCTGAAAAACTCAATCACTTCTTAGCAGTCAGATGTCCGTCAGATCCCTAAACAAGGCCATATATGCAGATAAAACTTTTTTTTGTAGAAGCATTTTTTAAATTTGAACTAGCACCTCATGACTACATCATGTTATGTACGAGAAGCTGCAAAAGACACAGGCGCAAGTGGAATGTACAAAACATGGTGACATTAATTTTCAAGTAAATATAATGGGCGATATATTGCGTCACCAACAATTATTGAGGTCATGTACATATATTGCGCGATAAGTTCGATATATTGATTATTGCGCCAGGCCTACTTACGAGTTTGGAACAACATGCGGGTGAGCAATTAATAAAAAAAAAAAATTGGGGGTTATTTTTATCATCTAATTTTTAGGGGTTTTATTTTATTTCAGCTTTATTTCAATTAACAAAACTTTTTTAACAGTTTTAGTGGTTAGTTAACAATGAGAACACTGGTCTTGTCCAAAGACAACTCATGCATACAGTCAGTCTAACGTTTGCCATCAGGTTGGGCACCATCTTATGCAAATTTCCAGCTGTCTTTTGGGGCTGCTTTTGCCAGTTATAAAAATTTTAAATGTTGCAAACATGTAGGTGATTCAGCAATTCAGAAACTCTGTTTATTTTATATTTCAGGAAAGGTGTAGTTGGAAACCCTAACCCCAAGGCAATGGATGTAGAGTTGAGGTGATCCTAGTCTCATTTTAGCCCACCTATAGACATCCAGCATCCATCCGGATTGCCCTAGATAACCCGTACTGCATACATGGGTTCCACAAATTGTCAAAATGAATACTAACAAGCTTGTCAGTCTGCTTCATCACTTGACTGCAAGAGGCTGGCTGGCTATGCACATGCATGTATCTCTAGATGTGTGCTTGTGCCCATCTTTAAACATCTGTATGTGCGTTTTGGTAGCATATATTTTAAACATGCCTGTTTCAAAGCTCATGGTTAGCAAACTGCATGTGTCCATGTAAAAGGCCCTGTTGTCACCATGGGAGTGTGAGACTGCTTCATGCACTGACTGTGACAGCCAAAGTGCCTGTCTGTGTGCCTGCATGCCTGCACACACCCCTTGCCAGGCTCCATGACTGCTCTAAGCTGGCACAGCAAGAATTAAATAGCCAGAGCTTCTAGAGATTATGCCTGGCTTAACAGAAGCTTAATCACATCGTATGTGCAGTATAGGAGGAATGGGACAGACAGAGGGAAGATGAAGAAGAGAAGGAGAGGTGGCAGAGGGGCATTAGGTGTTCATGTGGGCCGAGGTCTGAGGATTGCTGTTTTAACGGTTCAAATGTCAGGGGTATATTTGATCCAAAAAAGGAGCATGGTGGAAATCAGCTGTCAACCTTATGGTCCTTGTATGTTCAGTAGCACTCCTTTTGAAAACCACCTGTACTATAACTATAGGAATCTTTGAACTTGATGCTTTAAATCTTCAGCTACCAATGACTATTCGACTTTGTCTAAAGTAATAATACATATATTATGCTTAGATGGGTATTACCCAAAACAAGCTATATCCAGACATCATACCCAAGTAGCATTTGCAAACAAGGTTACTAGTTTTAACTACAATGTTAAAGTATATCAGACATGAATGTAAGTATGATAAAATGCTGCTTAAATGCTATTTGGCTATTAATCAGGATTATTTTACCCACCGATGCTGCTTATGTGACATTAGCAGAAAAGTAAAATAATTTCAGAGGTGGAGAATGTTATTACATTTTAATGAAATACAGAAGCCAAGCAAGATTGAGACTCTTTTAAAACAAAAATTAAATGGTTTTTAATATATATAATGTTTATTTATTATTAAGAAAATACCTAGAGTTAGTTTAGATTTAATGTTGACTTTATTTCAGATTTTTGTTGAGTATTTTGATACAGACTGTAATTTGGGAACATGAGGCCTTGTTACAGTTTAACATATTTTGTAAAGCATATTCAAATGGTTGTTTTAATCAGAGGGTGATTCAGGTTGGGATGCTCTTCAGGACTCTTTGCAATTTGTTTATGCTAATATTTTTGTGTGGATGGTAGGGGTGGAACGGTTCACGGGAAAAAATCGACCCGTACGGTTTTCCACACACGGTTCGGCACGCACTAGGACCGCGGTTCAACTTAAATCTGACAACGCATCTGTAATATGGTTTGCTATAAATAACACGTAAAACAAACAGGGTTTGGCTAATATGTTTCTGTTGATGGATGCGCATTCTGGCTTCCCAATACATTACAACAACAACAAAAAACCGTGGACAAACCATTCAATCTTGTTCAATGCGACTGCCGTATGCTGGAATATAAGCATTTATTCCGTCATCACCCGGGTGCTGATAGCGCGTGCGAACAGGTGAGACCTGAACTGCACACGTTGATATCTGTGTTTAAGTTAAACTCATTTAAGCTTTGCCAGTTTATACATTTAAGAGACAGTCTCAGCCAGAGGACACGAGCTCGCACGCGCATTGAGAAGATTTGTGCGTGCGCTCATCCGAAGTGCGCAAACCCGCACCTCAGAACGTGCACAAATATTAATCTCTCTCTGAAGTATTGTTTAAATGGACAAATTCACACAAAAATTGTCAAAATACCCGTCTTGGTAAGAATCCTATAGCAGACATAGCCGGCTGAACGTACTGTTTCAGTGCACTGGATCAGTGCATTCTCTTAAAGTGACAGCACTTAATATTAATCAAACAGCAACAACAAAGAAATCACTCACTGCTCTTGACTGAATAGCTTTTGAAACTTTAATAAAGATTCATCTTTAATTGATACAGTCAAATATGCAATGTTATTTTACATTGGATTACTTTATTCAATTCTGTACCTAAAAACGAATGTTAGACCAACCTAAAAAACCCTGAAAATCACTGTTTATTTTATTTGTATCTTTACTCTATTGTATTTATTTGTGCTGTTGCTTGTAGTTAGATAGATTATTCTTATTTTCTTTATTTTTATTTGACAGTATAGTTTTTCTCTAAACATAGCACATACCGAACCGTATCAAAACCGTGACTCTAAAACCGTGATAACAACCGAACCGTGAGTAAGTTGAACCGCTCCACCCCGCGGGTATGCGTAGTCATTGGACTAATGCTAATTCATCTTATTTAAAAAGCAAAAAAAATCTTTAGATCTTAAAACTATTACACATGTATGTAAAGATTTTAGCCCTAAATGTTTTTTTTAGATTAGATATGAGGTAGGAGAAAAAGAAAAAATCACAAGGGATTTGGATTCCTTGAATGTTTGGCTTATTAAAGGAACTGTTTCCCCCCAAAAATAAAAAGTTGATGAGTATTTACTTGCCATCAAGGCCATCTGAGATGTAGATGTGAGGATGTAGTCTAATCGGAAAAGATTGGAGAAAGTTGAAAATGAATCACTGCTTGCAATGGATCCTCTGCATTGAATGGGTACCGTCAAAATGAGAGTCCAAACATCAGATAAAAACATCACAGTAATCCACAAGTGACTCCAGTCCATCAGTTAATATCTTCTGACATGAAAAGCCATGTTTGTAATAACCCATAATGTTGCATTCTCCAGGCAAAAAGTTGTCTAGTCTATCTCAGGAGAGAAATCAATGCACAGATCAAGCACCATTTAAAAGCACAAAAACAGTCCATAACAGTTCTAAACAATTATGTTGGTGGATTTTGATGTGAGAGGACAACAGGTGATGGACTTTTTGACTGAAATTTGAAAGAAGCATTATTATGGACTCATATTTTGGACTCATAATGTCAAAAGTGACATTTAACATTAAAATGCTTTAATGATGGATTTGTTACTTACACCAACACACAGCTTTTCACTTCATAAGACGTTAACTGATGGAGTGGAGTCGTGTGGATCATTGTGATGTTTTTAAACATCTGTTTGGACTCCTATTCCGACGGCACCCATTCACTGCAGAGGATCCATTGGTGAGCAAGTGATGTAATGCTGAATTTCTCCAGATCTGTTCCAATACAGAAATCAACTAATCTACATCTTGGATGGCCTAAGGATGAATACATTTTAAGCAAATTTTAATTTTTGAGTGAACTATTCCTTTAAAATGAAATGATACCTGCAGCTTGCATGGACTGCTCCTTATTTTACCATGCACTGTCCTTCTGCTTAGCAGCTACATATATGAAACAAGATTAAATAGCCAGCATTGTCCTTTTAACTAGTGTGACTGAAAAAGTATTGACTCAATTGGGCAAGAGAACTTGGAAGAGTAAGAAGTCCCAGAAATCACCCTAGACTTTACAGTGATGTGAGCAATAATAGTTGAAGCTGTTAAGTGTAAGCCTTTTCATCAATTACATACCTGGCTAAATGAACAGTGATGTCTTTATGTTAAGGAGGTTGATGTTGACCCTGACATCTGTTATTGTTTAGCTGATCAAAGGATATAACATATATGAATGCCACCCTGAAACATGTCAGTTAGACACATCAATCACTTCTTTTGTAACTCTAGCGGTTTGATTTGCTTTGCAAATTACATTGAATAAATTTGTCGAAACTCCCAAAAATGTGGCTGCTGACATCTAAACAGAGGTAAAAGACAAAGCAGTTGAACTTTTATAGGTTTTTCGGAAATGTTCACGTTGGGCATCATTTCCTCTCAAAATAGATTGTCTAGCACTCATGCCTTGTAATGGGGAGATATATTTGACGTGTTTTACATTGATTTGTTTTAATGGTTTGTCCTTTGGCAAGTCCAGTGGCCTTAGTTTATTCCAGTCCTGCCATTTGATCACGTTCAACAACTCCTGTGTCTATGTAAAGTGCAAAGCTGGTATTTTTGTTTTTTGTAAACCTTGGTACTAAACGCTGCACAATTAATCAAATTTCTAATCGCGATTACAATTATGGATGCCACAATTACGTAATCGTTCAAAGCGGCAATTAATCGTTCAAAGTCCACTTACGTTATTCTGTGTGCTTAAGATATGTTTTTTTCTTTGTACATGTTATCTTAAGGGTTTTTCCATTGTTTTAGTTTTAGTAAAATTATAATAACATGCATATTTTTACTTTTTTTAATTTAAAGAAGAAACCAAACCAATGTATAGTTGACATTTGAGGCTTAATACTGTAGAAAAGCACTAAAGGTTTTTCAGTTAGTGTTTTCAGCTTGTTTATTTTCATATAAAAATATGGCATGCAGTTGCATCAAACAATGGTATAAACATCATTCAATGTAAATTGTGATCATCGTAATTAATAATCGCAATTACAATTTCAAGGGAATAATTGACAATTGTGATTTTTGTCATAATCGTGCAGCCCTACTTAATACTACATAGTCTTGAAAAAAAGTGGCAGACAAAATACTACTAGTTTGGAATGCTAGATTACTGCCATAAATTTTTATAAAGGATTTTGAAGTCTATTTGTAAAGATAGTTCGGTTGTCATTTGTTTCAGGGGATCCAAAGTTTGCCTTGCATTCTCCATTTAAACTGTGTATTATTTTTATATTATTATTTCTTTACTATTATAAGTGTATTTGGTAATATTTAGTAAGATTTTTTTTTTTCAGGTTTAAATTTATTTTAGTATCTGTTAGGGTGATTTTGTCATTTTCTATATTTATTATTGTAATATTTCTATGGAGCTTAATATATTCTAATTCAGTTTTAATTTATTGCTATTGTGTGCAATAATATATAATACATTAAGACCCACTTTTTAGTGCTCATTCTATCTGTTCTTTCTTTAAAGACTTTTGAAAATCCAAAAAAATGAAAGTTATGTATGTATTGAGGCTGTTATAGCTAGTTGTAAAAATCAGATGTAACAATGCTGCACTGAAAACATGCAAGATTATACACTGAACAAAATTATAAATGCAACACTTTTGTTTTTGTCCCCATTTGTAATGAGTTGAACTCAAAGATCTAAGATTTTTTTTCTATGTACACAAAAGGCCTATTTCTCGCAAATATTTTTTCACAAATCTGTCTAAATCTGTGTAGTGAGCACTTCTCCTTTGCCGAGATAAAACATCCACCTCACAGGTGTGGCATATCAAGATGCTGATTAGACAGCATGATTATTGCAAAGGTGTGCCTTAGGCTGGCCAAAATAAAACCACTCTAAAATGTGCAGTTTTATCAAACAGCACAATGCCACAAATGTTGCAAGTTTTGAGGGAGCGTGCAATTGACATGCTGACTGAAGGAATGTTCACCAGAGCTGTTGCCCGTGAATTGATTGTTAATTTCTCTACCATAAGCCGTCTTCAAAGGCGTTTCAGATAATTTGGCAGTACATTCAACTGGCCTCACAACCGCAGACCACATGTATCCACACCAGCCCAGGACCTCTACATCTAGCATCTTCACCTCCAAGATCGTCTTAGACCAACCACCCGGACAGCTGCTGCAACAATCGGTTTGCATAACCAAAGAATTTCTGCACAAACTGTCATAAACCGTCTCAGGGAAGCTCATCTGCATGCTCGTCGCCCTCATCGGGGTCTCGACCTAACTGCAGTCCGTCGTCGTAACCGACTCGAGTGGGCAAATGCTCCCATTCGATGGCATCTGGCACTTTGGAGAGGTGTTCTCTTCACGGATGGATCCCGGTTTTCACTTTACAGGGCAGATGGCAGACAGCGTGTTTGGCGTTGTGTGGGTGAGCGGTTTGCCGATGTCAACGTTGTGGATCGAGTGGCAAATGGCAGTGGTGGGGTTATGGTATGGGCAGGCAAATGTTATGGACAACGAACACAGGTGCACTTTATTGATGGAGTTGATGCACAGAGATACTGTGACGAGATCCTGAGGTCCATTGTTGTGTTATTCATCCATGTCCATCACCTCATGTTGCAGCATGATATGCACGGCCCCATGTTGCAAGGATCTGTACACAATTCCTGGAAGCTGAAAAACATCCCAGTTCTTGCATGGCCAACATACTCACCAGACATGTCACCCATTGAGCATGTTGGGGATGCTCGCACAGCCATTGAAGAGGAGTGGACCAATATTCCACAGGCCACAATTAACAACCTGGTCAACTCTATGCGAAGGAGATGTGTTACACTGCGAGAGGCAAATGGTGGTCACACCAGATACTGAATGGTTTTCGGACCCCCCCCCCATGACCACCATACAGTAAAACTGCATTTTTGAGTGGCCTTTTATTGTGGCCAGCCTAAAGGCACACCTGTGCAATAATCATGCGTCTAATCAGCATCTTGATATGCCACACCTGTGAGGTGAATGAATTATCTCGGCAAAGAAGTGCTCACTAACACATATTTAGACATATCTGTGAACAATATTGAGAGAAATAGGCCTTTTGTGTACATAGAAAAAGTCTAGATCGTGAGTTCAGCTCATGAAAAATGGGTGTCAGGGAAAAACAAAGTGTTTGCGTTTAAATTTGTTCAGTGGGTATATATATGATATACTTTTGTTTTATATATATTTATATATTTTTTTTAAATTTACTGTTTTTTGTTGTTGTTGTTCGAAACAACGTCCTTGATTCATTAGATTCACCAAGTGCTGATCTAAAAAGGCTTTTTCTCTCCCACTGCCAGAGCTGCTTCTCCATTCCTGCAGTGATTTGGCTTGGCCACTAGAGGCAGTAGAGGAGGGACCAGCAGTACCTTCTCAATTATCAGAGCTCTTTGCATGCTTTTTTTTCTGTTAATCCCAGGTAAAGCATTAATATCACCAATTATATAGTGTTATAAGTTGTTTTGTTTGTTTTTTTTAGTATGGTTTATGTAACTTGATTTTTGATTTGTTTTATATTTTATTTCTGTGTGTAAAATTATGTAATATTTATATCTTGCTGCTTATTGTTATGTCACCCAAAGGCTTCCAGTGGCACCTGCAGGAATGGAACATGAGCAACCGGATCTATCTTATAAACTCTCCCTGACCTCTTAAGAGAGAAAATAAGCCCTAATCCCTCTATTGTTGCCCATGCCATTATATCTAGAAACCCTAATGCATGCATTAACCATTGTAGGAAAAAAATCACCCCGGATAAATAATTGTAGATTAATTGCATCAAAAAGAGGTGACACTGGTGTGGCCTGGATAACAGCGCCCTCACTGTTTCTCTCATTGACTGTCTGTGTAAGTGTTAGATGTGTGGTTTTCAGGTGAAAGGTCGTGCTGCGGAAGGGAGGGCAGGGTGGGAGGAAGGCTCATCAGGGATTAACAGTGGGGATTCTCCTGCGTCTCGCTCCATGAAAGGGTCAGGCGTAAGTGCACTGACACGTGTGGACAGATACTGTCAAGCTTTGTCTCTTCCTGATCATCATGTACATGGGTGTATTATTACAGAACATATTTAATTTAGCGTGATGTGCCTGTAGTAATCACTTTATTATTATGTCTGTAAATCCATTGAAATAAACTTTTTTTCCAAAAAAAAAATTTGCACATCTAACGGGCAAAAACTACCTCAATGAGGGTGCTCAACTGTTGTAAGCAATAAGAAAAAAGAAATGTTGGTACACCACAGCTCCAAAAATGTGAAACTGTTTCATGTTCTCACCACAGGTGACTTTCGAGCCGTGTGGCTCTTCATCAGACAAACAGAATAAAAGAATAAGCTTTTTCCCGTTCTTCATACATTAATTGTGTTAGAATATTATACTGAAATTGCAACAAAACTTTTCAACTGAAGTAATAAATTTTTTTTTGCAGTAATGACTGGCTGACATTTACATTCTCACGTATTACAAAGTTACATTGAAAAATTGGAAAAAGTTGGTGAAATTGTCACTCAGAAATTGCTAGTAAATTTCTAAATGAATTACAAAGAAATGCCAAATGACACATTGAATTAAACTTTACATTTTTAAGAATAATAACTCAAATGTTTTCAGGTAAAACATATTCCAGTAATCTTTGTTTTATTTACAACTTCTAAAAATTGCTTTTTACAGTGTACTCAACAAATAAATGCATTAACGGAAAAAAAAAATTTTTAATTTAATTATTTTATCTTATTTGTGAAGAGTGCAGAGAGTCAGTACATTACAACTTTGTAGGAAATGGTTTTCTTGGACAACCAATCATTTATACAGTGATGCCTTGGTTGGAGGCCATTATTCAGAAATATTTTACTGTTAAATTCTGCGATTGGCCAATCAGAATTAAGTATTTCTGAGAGCTGTGTAATAAATGTATTATCCAAAATTGTGTCTTATCATACATGATGCTCTGTTTTTGTTAATGTCTGTAAAATAAAAAGAAATTGAAGGTATTGTTTTTGTAGTTACCGAAGTATTTTAATTCTTAAAGCACTTGCTGTGATTTACTCTAGCGGTTTATGGTACCATGTCCTAAAGTGTTGGACATCTTTAGCGTTTGTATCCATAACTTCAAGCATGGCACTTCATACAACCCATTTATGGATGAAACTTCAAACTTCTGTAATGGTAAACTTGACCCTACCCCATCTTAGGTTTCTTGGCAGAACTTCCATGGCACTAGCAACATTGGGCCATTTTTGTCGCAGGTAACTTTAGTGTAATGAGGACAACTGTTCTGTTTGGAAACAAGTTTTTTACAGCTTTGTATTCTGCGCATGTTCTTTCATACCCTGCTATAGAGTGGCATCACTAAACCACTTGTAGGATATCTAATTATTGAGGACAACAGAGTGGTCTAGCTCACAACTAAAAAATGAAAGTAAAAGCACTAAAACGTGGTTTACTGTTAACATAAGGATCCTGAATTAAATGTTGATTTATTTTTAATGGTCACTTCTTTGCCATTTGAATGTGAGAGGGCACTTTGTGATCCTAGCTAGATGTTCTGTTCCCGACCTGTTTAAGTGTTCGTTCCATAATTGGCATGTTTTGTTATACTGCTCTTGGATATACAGAATCGACTTGGTCCAAAGAAAGCACACACTTTAGGTGGCTATTTTAAATATTTAGGGACTAGGAGGTCAGCTTTACTTAGTTGTAAATATCTCACTGTTGGTGGACAAGCCAGTTGCCAATGGGAAGTGTTTGCTGGGAGTGCTGGGATGTATATCTGGCCGTTCTGCCTGTCAATAAGGATGTTGAAAATAAAGCTCTGAAGAGTATATGATTTGTTTTGGTCAGCATGCCGTCCTCATCTTCTGCTCCTAGTGGAAAGCCCATTTTTGTTGCCTTATTTAACTTGCATGTGTTCAAACAAACAAATTTAACTCTGTAATGCACTCTTTAAAATGGAGGGGGAAAAACATCTCTGGCGTGAGCAGAGCTGAAACACAACCCTGGCAACCTCCCCGCAGTGTAATTGTAATTCGCTGCTGTGTTACCCCGCCGTTCCTTTTGCGCTTGCTAGCTTCTTCAGTGAAGTTCGACTACCGTATCTTCCCACTGCATCATGTTTACCTAGCAACACGCATCACCCGCTGCCGGCCCTCCCATTGGTCATTTCAAAACGCACCCGGGACCAATGGCAGGGCTGTTACCATGGTACAATGTGTAGTTGCCGGGTGGAATTTTGCTGCAAGGCACGTGAGTCCCGGAATCTTCGCCTTGCGTTTTTAATCTCGGGTGTCTGGGAGCTTTGCAAAGGTGATTTATTGGAACCGAGTCACATTTCCTCTCAAGAACCAGCTCACTTATACACGTAGACGTTTATCTGTGCTTTTATGCTTTACAAACCAAAATAATAATGTGACACATAAGGGGCTGCCGCAGCTGTCACAGGCGTGTGCACTACTGTAGCGGGGGAGAGGAAAGAGGTAGAGGAAAGTAGAATTTTCTTGAAGTTTTAAATAAGTCTATTTCACAGCAAACTATAATAAAATCCTAAAACGTATTTTACATTTTTTTTTTCAAAAGTATTGCCGTTTTGTATAAATTTTGCAAGCTAATAACGAACATAAATTATTTTATTTAATACTACTTTATATAAATCCGTCATTTATGTTTTCTTATTAGCTTATTAGCTCAATTTATTAATTCTTTAAATTATTATTTTATCAAAATGTAGGCTATATTACAATTTAAGCGAAAATATTTATTTTAATGATAATTTAATGTCTAAAAAGATTATACACCACTCATTAAAATAGTCATATGGATCATTTTCTCTTAGCAAGAGTCATGGAGTCATGGAGGATGAATGACGGCATGGTTAACCTCGTTTTGCACCACCATCGACCCCCCCCTCCCCCAACCCCACTCTCACTCGCACCCCACTCTCACTCTCACCCCCACCCCACTCTCACTTCTACTCTCACCCACTCTCATCTCACTCTCACCCCCGCTCACTCTCACCCCACACCCCCTCCACTTCACCCCAATCTCACTCTAACCTCACCCTCACCCCACTCTCACTCTCACTCTACCCCACCCCAACCCCACTCTCACCTCTCACTCTCACTCTCACCTCTCACTCACCTCTCTCTCTCACCTCTCTCTCTCACCTCTCACTCTCACCTCTCACTCACCTCTCTCTCTCACCTCTCTCTCTCACCTCTCACTCTCACCTCTCACTCACCTCTCTCTCTCACCACACATCCACCCCACTCTCCTCGCACTCTCACTCTCACCCACTCTCACACATCTCACCCCCCCCCACCCACTCTCACTCTCACTCTCAATCTAACCCCCTCTCACTCCACTCTCACCCACCCACCCCACTCTCACCATCACTCTCACTATCATATTTTAGGGGAGAACAGAGGAATTACCACCGCACGCAAAGGTTTTAAACATGATTCCTAATCACAGGAATTTTTATAGCCTATATAAATATTTTATATTTGAATTTTATATCCTCACAAGTCCCAATTTAGTACAAATGCGAATACTAATTGAAACTGTAAAGACTGTAACTTAAACTGTATGTGAGGCCATTTTTTTTACATAAAAAGTTGTCTTTTTTTAATAACGAACCCGTTATTAGTATAAGGATTTTAAGACTATTCAGAAGTTATTCAAATTGTTATTAGAGCTTGTATACAATGAGAAATGATACTCTCGTTTTGTTTGCCATTTCTTATTTGTTAAATCTCAAGCCTTATCACGTTTTCATTTTAATAACTGGTATAATAACGACGTTAACGGGTAATATGAATGATTAATGATCACTTAAGGTTTGCCCAAATGCAATACTCTCTCTCTCTCTCTCTCTCTCTCTCTCTCTCCCTCTCTCTTCCCTCTTCTCTCTCTCTCTCTCTCTCTCTCTCTCTCTCTCTTTACCTGAAGTCTTGGGTTATTTCCGCGGATTTTGGAGGCAACAAGGAGCTGGGGAGAGGGCAGTCTCTCGTCTCTTCTCCGCCCACATACCAAGCTGACCAATCCAAACAGCCACGGGGACCACTTCTGACCAATCGCGTGTAAGCTGCCGCGGCGTCGGATAGCAACAGACCCTACGCACGCGCACGCGCACACGGGGGGGGGGGAATGTAGCACCCCTGAACGCGCGCGAGCAGAAAGGAGCAGCTCTATGGAAGGGAACATCGGCGTGTGTGCGCGCTTTAGCACAGAAAAGTTTGATGAAACTTAAAGATAACTTCTTTATCATGTGCACACAGTGTTGCCAAAGCATTGTTACAAATAGAATTAAATGTTTCAAATTATGTCAGTGACATGACATCAGTCTATGAATTCTAGGTAGGATTTTTTTTTTTGTAAATGTTCTCAGCGCAAAACGTTGCAGTTCGTGAACGTATTATTAAATTACTTTTAAGGAGTCAGCTACCACTTTGTCAGGAATTTAATGGGCGCAATACGTTTTTTTTTTCCAACTAGGCTACGTTAATGTTGTAGTAAACAAAGGATATATACATATATATATAGATATATATGAAGAGTTCAGATGCAAAAGCCTTTAAGTGCCGTTTGAAATTTTCTTCTAAAATTAGCATTTTTATCAGGCTCTTATGTGAAGGTTCAGTAATTTCACTTCAGTGGCAATTAATAGGTTATTTTCTTTGCCAATAAAGAAAAATAACAACATAAACCCTTTGCCAATAAAGAAAAATAACAACATAAACCTTGGAGCTCAGAAAAATACTAATTTTAGAAAAAAAATTCAGACGGCACTTAGAGGCTTTTGCATCTGTACTTTTCATATATATAGTATGTTTTGTGTTTACTAAAACCTATATATATAGACATACTTTTTAGACCTTGACCCTCTTTTCTTTGACCTTCGTGTGAGGGCTCAACCTCCAATAACTTTGGTTGCAGCGTTACAAAGGTTAGGCCTACGTTTTGTTTGATGCACAATTGTTCGCGGCAAATAAGAGCGTTGTAATTGTGTTTAGTGGTTTGCCTCTAATGATTCCAGCGGTCTATATATATGTGTGTGAATATCTATATCTGCGGAGTTACTATAAATGGAGAGAAGTGGCTTGGTGGCGCCACTAAACTGAAAAGGGGGATGCTAGGTCTTTTAAATGCTTGTGAATATGTGTTTTGTGGTGCAGCCTGGTTTGATCTGATGAAATCTGGGTAAATAAGCACATAGTCATGCGTCACTGCTTTTGAAACGTGTTTCATGGCAGCCCTCCGCTTTTGGTGTTTAAACATTGAAGCGTGGGGAGCTGCGTCAACCGAGCTCCTCTACAGAGTGGCTCTTCTGTATCCCCCCTACACTTGAATGTGGATGGAACAATCCTCATTGCAGGGTGTGGATCCAGTGCCGGCCAGAGAGGCTCGACAACAAGGAGTAATAACGGGCAAGCAGAGAGTATGACTTAAGACTGACTGGAAAAAACGCCTTTTCGGAGGAAATGAAATAAAGTGGAGAAGCTATAAAACGAAAGGAGCGTTACGGCTGAGGGTCGATATCCAAAAGCGGGAGTTACGACGGCAAATGAATCTGTGAAAGTGTACGCGGAAGCCCAACTAAACTGCACGGAATTGCGATCGCAGTGACAGCTCAGGATGGAAGTAACGTCAAATTGTTTGCCAGCTGATGTTTTTCCACGAAGACACTTGCTGACGCTTTGAGTTCTATTTTTATGGTCGACGGAAAGTTGTCGATTGTCAGTCGCGAACTAAACGGTCTCTGTTGTTCTTTGAGGCGACTTGACAGCGCGACCATTATAATCCTAACTTTTGACTGAATTCTCACAGCTTGACCAGAGAACGGGACGCTTGGATTGTTTGGACTTATTTCTGGATATCTTTTTCGTTTTCTTTTTAAATGCCAAGCACATTCACGCAACCAAAACGTCTCTACAGAACCGAAGAGGTTGTGCGATTGGAAGCGCAGTCTATTCGTCTGACGTTCGCGCTCTATAGAGACTAAATTCTATTCTCACCCTCATTGTATTGTGAAAAAGTATCATAGTGAAAGCGGGAAGTTTTTATTCCCCTCTCCAGTAATTATGCTTTTTGTGTGCCTGTAACTTGCACTTCAGCACTTTGACTCGTTGTAGTTGTTTGTGCATGCACGTGTTTGTTTTGATCCTGCAGCCCACGAAATCATTAATCACAAGCTATAGATTGTTGTCACCCCTGTCTTGAGCTCCTGGTCCCTCCTCCCTCTTTTTTGGACTTGCCAGCGCAATAAAGTGGTCGCATGTACCCCCCCCCCCCCCCCCCCCCCCCCCCCCCCCCCCCCCCCCCCCACCTACCATGCTTTGCCAGTTGCATTCAAGGAGGAAGGTTAACTCGTTTTTTCCCCCCGTTATGGAAAATTGATACCTTTCTTACCTGGAGCTGCATTTTTTCGCTCATCAGGATTCAGATTTTAACTGAAGAAAGTGGCAGCACAGCTATTGTTGCCGAGCGAACCTGCCTCTATGGAATAATTTAAGTACTGGTAGGATACCTAGACAGAATTAAAGAACAAGCCGGTATTTTTCGCGAGAGTAATGGGGTAAATGGTGTTTGAAAATTGAGACCCCCACCCCAACCTTTAAGGCTCAACAATTCCAGGTTTAGCTTGGTGTCCTTGTCAGCTGTGAATTATCGCTTGGAAATTGAAGGGGGGGGTCCTTTCTTCAAAAGAATCTCAGTCTTATCGCACTATTGTGAACTGTTTCTCCAAAAGTTATTGCTATTTTGTCCAATGGACTCCGACTCCAGTATTGTGGGGACAATGATCTAGATAGAGTAAAGGTAAAACAAAATTTAGTAACCACAAAAGCTCAGCCCGTATAAACAGAGAAATATAATCCTATTGTGTGTGTGTTGCAGAGGGGAGTATATGATATATATTATAATTATAGATACATGTATATCTATATATATATATTTATATCTATATAGCTCTATAAAAGTATATAAGACAGGCCTAGTTTGAATATGTTGTATTCTTATATACTTATAGAGCTATATATATATATATCTATCGTATATATATATGTATATCTATATTATTATATTAGATATCTGCCCCCAACACACACACATATAGATATATTTCTCTGTTTATACGGGGGTGAGCTTATTTGGTTACTAAAGTTTGTTTTACTTGTACTCTATCTAGATTCATTGTCCCACAATACTGAGTGGATTCCATTGGACAATGAATCTAGATAGAGTACTTCAGCAGAGTAAAAAAACACAAAGTATTGATAGCTAACCAAAACGCAAGTCAAAAGTCTCAATCCCAGAGCAAAAGATCAAGCACAGAGAAACTAATCTATATGTGTGGTGTTGCAGAGACAGTAGGTGTAATCTTAATATATATCTATATATACAGATTATATTTATATATATATTATATCTTATATATTAGCTCTATAAAGTATATAAGACATACATAGTTTGAATATGTATATTTTTATGCCAAAAGTGAGCATTGTTGCCTGAAACCCAATCCATTGCCTTAGAATATTATAGTAATAAAGGGAATAGCAAGGACAGAACTGAAACGGTGTTTGAAATAACTTAATGGTGCCTTTTTCATTCATCAGTTTCTTCTGTCTGTCACTTCAGGATTTCACAAGTAATTGAAAGATATTTTTGTGCTTAACTTTAAATCCTAATCTTTATAACTTGCCTTCACGGTTCAAGCTTGTGTTTAGTTACCATTGGATGTACCCTACTGGATTATTTACTGAAGTTATAGGCATGTGTGAAGGATTATTCTATACTTGATGTCAGCGACTTTTTCAGTACATTTTGGGATCCCCAACAAACTTGATTAGAGTCATTCTTTGGATATCACGGGCCAACGCATAAGCATTTCAGATGGTGATCACTTCGTCTGTGGAGGAGAAGCCGCAGCCTTCTAACAGAATGGTCGCAAATTTGCCGACCGAATCCTGGATTGGCAGCACAGATCAGAATCGCTTCTTACCCCAGTCACACCTACTACGGAAGCCTGCAAGAAGTTAGTACAACCTCTTTTTGCATCTATAACAAATTTACACCAGTTCATGTGCTGCGCAAGAGAGTGAAAATGCGTGGATGTTGGGAAATCTGTGTCCATTCATACATGATTTCATCCTATAGAAATCATGTTCTGTTGAAGTAAAAAGGAAAGGCGTTCATTCACGTCAGGTCTATTGGGTAATGAAGTCACATCCAGTTATTTGTCAAACATTAGTTGCTGTTGAAGTTCATATTTACCTTTGACCAATGGTAAACATTAGAAATCTTAGCTTAAATACAGTTTGTCCTTGACAGCACGAATCCAGTCAACAACACCAAAAACTGCATGGAATGTTGAGGGAAAAGCAAGCAAATTGTGGTGATGACAAGGCTTTGGAATTTGAGGAAGTACATTAGCTTTTAGTTGGGTTTTGAGAATGTAAATACAGTTGGGTCAAAACATTGTCTGGTACATTGGAAGTCATCAGTGCTTTTAATGGTCTATGCTTAGTCAGTGAAATAGTTAAGCCTTGGCACAATGTACATCATTTTATATGATCAACTACTAAAAATCAGTACAATGCTGTTTATTTATTAATGTTGGATTATCCAAGGTAGAAAATTAGCCCAGCCAGGGACATTTCCCTTTTAGCCCGGACGTAAATGAGCCTAGTCAAATGTTTCACACACTTCAGCTACCCCTACAGAACTGCACTCCTTTTCCCATCATTGTTTTAACATAACATGTTCAAACAATCATGGGAATAGGCGCATTCTCGAACGGTTTCAGAGGCTGCTTGAGCTTTGCGTCACTTCTGCGCGGTAATTTGTTCTGTGAGCTATGGGAGCTCTACGTGAGGTGTGAGCTCACAGTGATTGCACTGTTGCTGGGAATCTTAGAGCTGCAGCAGAATGCTGTTCTGTAGACCAGCATGTACTGTATTGTCACAAAAACAGCTTTTCTTGGTTTGTTAGTCATATTTTAAGACTTTATGATAAAGATAAGTGTGACTCTGACTTGTTATGACACAAGAAAAGGCTGTTGTCATGGCAGATTATTTTTTATTTTATTTTTTATTCCACTAGTGGTGGTATCAGATTGCTGTCCTGTAATTTTTTGTTTCATTCTTTACATTGATTCAGTATTTCAGAACATTCATGTCATCATGTCAAAGACTATTGTTGCATTTGATGATTTTGTTGAACAAAGGCTTAATTATCGTCTAGTAAACTATTTTGCTCACATGAAAGCAAACCATATTGAAAATAGAAGACCTCACTGTAAGTGATAATTGGTTGATGAAACAAGATGGCAGTTGAAAGAGTGGTTTTGAATATTTTTGGAGGAAAGTGCAGTGATCATCAGCTCATTGTTTGGTTATATATCAATGTACAGTTGCAGTTGGTTTGTTAGACATAGGCTTGTTTAGCCCAACCTTCATTATTTGTCATCCCTCCCATTCTCTGTCAGTTCAGGATTGGAATGAAAGGACTCAATTATCGGTCAAGCATTAATCTGCTTAATGCAGTTACGATATAATTGTTTAATTGGCCCATTTCAAGAAAGTTTCCAAACAAGTAATCTACAGACACTGCAAAGTACTATCCCCACACCACACAAATCTGGATTTAGCTTCAAACTCCAATGTCCATTTGAACTTTGGACACAAAGTTGATGTCATGAACCATCCATAAACTGGTTGTTTGACAGCTTTTGAGTCTTGTTATGATAGTGATAAACCGGTTTGCACTAAATGACTCAAAACAAGAGTCCAAAAAGTCCAAAGTTTGCAATGAAAATTCATACACTTGTTGCACAGTAGGCTTGATCGAGACTAAATATGAAGAGTCGTAGACTGTCAGGCGTTTTGCTGTCTCAACTTTAACCTCAACTTCCTTCTAATTGGATGATTGTTTATATGTGTTATTGTTGATGAAATGGTTAAAGGATTTTGGGATGAGTAGTAACAGAATCGTTTGAATGTTTAGAGAGTTTTTGCATTGTCTGCTTTAAATTTTTATTTTTATCTGTGTATCCAGCTGACTTTTCTCCTGTTGCTATTTCTGTCCCCCCACCCCAGTCTCGCGTGTCAAGTTCTGTGTGTATAACTGCCTTTCAGAAGCCTGAGTAACTCTTTTAAAGATAGATATAACTGCAAGTAACCCATTAGGTTCAGGGAAAGCTGCAGGAATAATTCTGTTCTGTGGATCCACCTATATGAGAAAAAGGGAAGAGCTGATAGGGCATCTGAAGACATCATATCAGCAGAGAATCACAGCCCCGAATCAAGGTGCATGGAGTTTGGACTGTGAAAGAGAGAACGACAGTCACAGCGTTCATACAAACAACGCGACGCATCCACTCCTTGCCCTTTGCCCCTTTCCCTCATGCTGCCTTTCATGTTTGTTTGCTCACCGGTTTTCAGTCTAAAGGTGAAACGCACAATTTTGCCACATGAAATCCATTGAAATCCATAATTATTGTCTTTTGGGTAAATATAAAGTTTCATTTAACACAGAATATAGGATGTTTCTGATAGCATATTGATATAGCAGTTTTTTTCTGATGTTATAATATTCACACTCTTAAAAATAAAGGTTCCTTAAAGGGTTTTTTCCCTAAAAGGCGATGTCATAGAAGAACCAGAATAAATTTTGAACAGTCCTTAAAAGAACAATTTTTCATAGTTTGAATTAAAATTACAAATCTAAAGAATCTTTTTGCACTATAAAGAACCTTTTGTGGAATGGAAAGGTTCTGTGCATCTCAAAGGTTCTTCATGGAACCAAAGATGCCAATAAAGAAACTGTATTTTTAAGTTAAATGATAAATTGATTTCTTTTGGTTCTAACAGTATGTATTAATTTGCTGAAAACATTTAGATGTTTAGGTCTTGATTCAGATCAGTGAAGTTACTTTTCCAGACATCCTCTGAGCATTTAAAGCCATTTATTAAGTTTGCAATACAAACTTACTTTTTTGTGGCCAAATTATAACCACAAATGAATGAATGAACGAATAATGTTCTAATGTTACTAATAACAAATAATTATCTTCAATGCTCCTATTATTCTAGTCTTCATAAACCCATCTATACTAGTGCACGAGCCATTGTGGAAAAATATCTGCCTATAGTTTTCATCTTTGTGTGCCGATAAAATCTGTTGTTTCACATATTCAGAGGAAAAAGTGACAAATGCCCTTCATGCTCATTGGCTCGTCATCTCCCTGCCTCCTGCTGGATTAGCGGTGGGCTTGAATCAGAACAAAAACATGTTATTGTTCACCAGATGCACACCCAGTGTACCGGCAGGTCCAAACGCAATCCTACCCCATCCATCCACATCTCCCCCCCCCCCCACACACACACACACCACCACCACCACCAGCTCAGCTTCATCAAAGGCAACACATTAAACATTGAAGCAACTTTTCCTACCGATATTTCCCAATATCCCCGTTTCTCGATGCTCACATACACTTATGTTCAGGTATTCACATTTCTCGTTCTGTCTGTATTTGTCTCCTGACTCACTCTCACATCATCCTTGCTGTGCTCTTTCCAAGAAAGAACATAAACACGCGAATAGGCCCACACTCCTCACTCTGTGTCAACATCCACCTCCACTGGAGCAAGTGGCTCTTTACTCAAGGTGCGCTTGATTAGTGCTGGTCACTTTAGATTAACACTGGTTACGGGAGCTGCGCCGTCCGCTTGCTTTTAAGGTGCAGTCCCACCGAGAGATCAGCACGTAAGCTCCTTAGAGTCCCGCGGCTCGTGTTTAAAACTCAAGGATAAAGAGGGGTGGAGATTCAGCATTGTGCATGACAGCAGTCGGCATGCATCTGTTTACGACAAGCGGACTTAAAACTTAATGGTGATAGCAAGAAATGGTAACTTTTTTTTTAAAGATTTATTTTTGGTGCTTTTGCCTTTATTATGATTGGCCAGTTGGTAGACAGGAAGCAAAGTGGGAGAGAGAGGGGGTGGGATCCGGAAAGGCTCTCAAGCCGGGATTCGAACTCGGGACACCCCAAATTAGCACTTTATGTCGGCGCGCTGCCCATGAGGCTATTGGCGCCGACAAATGGCAACTTTTTTAGTGGATGACTGATGTAATAGCCTTTCCTATATTACCATTTTTTATTTTTAGGCCATTTTCAGATCACATTTAGATGATAACCATCTCTGATTGGCCAAAAATTTTGACTTCTGCAAAATCTACTGTCAGCCAAATGTTTTTAGTGAATTTAGAAGCAATTGAAAAACCCATATCAGCATTGGTCGGATACCAACGTTCAGACAGTAATGTGCTTGTTTTAGTGTTGGCTGTTGCTGTGGACGGTCGTCGTACATCTATAGCTAATGATGTATTTTGAGGTGGGGGGTTTATTTTATTTTATTTTTAATGCCCTGTGTGAGCTCTCAATTTACCAGTGTCACTGTATGAGGCATCCACCCAGATGTCTTTTTATTAATAGTGTGGAGTCTGACTCAGCTGTGGGGGCCTGACTGTTTAAAGTACTCCGTGGTACTGTTTGGGATTTGGCCGCCAAGGAAAGGTTGGAAGGGGTTATATCGCATAACACTGTGAGAGGTGCTGAACTTAGTGAAAAGGTTGAAAGTTTTGCAGAAGCCGGATGGTGTCCTCTTGCAAATAAGGGAGTTCTGAGAATCGAATTGCAGATGACATTGGGAGATTCTGGGAGGCCGCACAAGATCATATAGTCCTTAAATAAATCATCTTTCGTCAAACTTGATTTTGGGAAGACTTAAAGTCCCCCTGTGGTGAAAATCAAGTTTTTTTATATTGTTTATTTGTCTATGTGTTGTTTTTAATAACCCATGTGCCAATCCATTTATCAACACCATTGCAGTATTTTCTCCTTAAAACTGTAGTTTCCCAAAGGCAGTCACAGAAACGCGGTTTGAAAAGCCTTTGTTTTGCTACATCACAAAACTCAATAACCAATCGCGTCAAGGGGTCCTTCATTAGCATATCATGAACTGTGCTGCAAAGCAGGGGTTCTAGTGAGAAGGCAGCCAGGTTAATCCGGTAAAAGTTATATTTTTTTTGTAGATGTTTCGCCAACTGTTAATATTTCCCCCTATTTTCACGATGTCATGTGCTGTTAGTGCTTATTTATTTGTATTTAGAACCGCTAACTTGAATAATAACCTGCGGCAGCAGTGTAAAAGTAGCCCGTAGTCAGACGCACTGGCTCATGGCTGGCTGCTGTGTGACAGAGTGGAGGCGGGGCTAATTTGCGTATTCATAGATCCGCGTATAGTAAATGAGGCAAGGGTGTAGAGTTGCATTCAAGCTATTTTAAGGCATGAGAAAATTATTTTCACAAGAAACAAAAATTTAAATAAGTCATTTTTATGATCAAAGATGAGTTTTAAAGCATAACATTTTTGACTACAGGGGGACTTTAAGTATGACCCCCAGTGCAATCGATGCATGCGTGTTCCTTCCTCCCATGTTTTTTTCCCAGTTAAATGTAGTGGTGGGAAGTGATGAGTATCTTTAAATGACGGCACATATGAACGAGATTGCAAACTATCCCATTGAATGTTGGGCCATGGAAATATGGCCCAGACAGTAATGTCTGTCTAATTTTCTAAAGTTGCAGTCACATTTAACATTGTTTGGCGAATGTTTGTGGGCGAAATAGTCATTTCAATAGAAACCCACTCGATTGGAAACCTCACTTGAGGGCGAAATATATCGCAAATGGTCAAGTTGGTCAAACAAATTTAGTACGTTGACCAACAGAAAACTGCTTGGATTGAAAGTGACTTTTATGTGAGTTCTGCAATATTGACAAAATATTTTTTGCCTGCAAAATGTGACCGCACATTAATTCTTTCAGGTTCTGGTGAGATAGGAGATCCCATACCTGCTCGCAACTACCCGTAATATTGTTGGGCAGAGTTTCAGAGCTTCTGAAACCTGAAGTCCTCTAATGTGGGGCATGACATCCATGTAACCCTGCCATCTGCGGGCACGCAAGCGCACGTTAGACAGGGGGCATGATGTGACGCACACATCCTCGCCTTATTCACCTCTATGTACTGTATGTCTACAATGTCCTTTTTCCGACATGCGCTCAAACAACACCAACTTGTTGCCTCATATTAAGGTCACGTTTTCCCTCCTGCATTGGATACTTGATTTTATGATGCACAGGAATTACGGAGCCTCTCGAGTCACTGTTTACGGTGGTCGTTTAACATGTTTTTCTTTTTTCAGATAAGTTGCGGATAATAACCTTAGTTTCCTCGCTGTCCTCTTTTCCCTTCATGCCAATCATGGTGTGTCCAACTTTGGCTCAGTAGCACCAGCGTTCCCATTACCCTAACAGGGAATAAGATAGGGGGTCAGTACGGACATGGGAAGGGTGAGGTGGGAGTGATGGGGAGGGCTGTTCAGCTGTTCGCATGCACACACAACCATCCTCTTCCTGTGCATTAGAGATAGGGAGTAGGCTGGTCTGTTGCTATGGTGACACTGTGATTGGCAGCTGGCAGCTGTGTTTGGTCAGCTGTGGGGATGTGGAATGAGTTGATGACGGGGGGAGGGGGGGTGTCTTTGCATGGTTAATTGCAGTGGATGATTACTTCATACACCACCTGATATATTTAACTGCTGCAATGTGACACTTGCGCATGTGACAATAAATTCTACCCAGGCACCTGTGTGTCTATAGAGGAGCATGTGTCCTGTTATATTTTATTAATATTCGCTCCCTTCGGGGGTGGCGTTTATCGGCCAGATCAGTGTAGCTTGAGAGCGAGAAGGGGGGAAAAAGAAGAGAGGTAACAGGCAGGGAAAGGGAGGGCAAGAGCGGCATTGTGGGAAGGGTTGCTGATACAGCACAAGCTACCAGGTTTATTTATAGAGACCTCGCCGCCCAGCCCTTGGATACCAGCAGCCAATCGGGAAGAAGAGAGGGAGGGGGCCTCTGCCAATCAGAGCGGAGGAAGGGGGGTGTCACACTCAGGAAGTTCTCAATGTGTTCATTTCAGCATTTAAAGGCACAGTGTGACATTTTTCCTGGTGCTCAGTAGGTCGCGCTCTTTTATTCATTGTTTCCCTCTTAAAACGAGGAGGAGGAAATGAATTGAAATAAACAAGAGCGTGTTTGTGGGGTTGTGTGCAGGTTGTTTATAAAGTGATTTTTTTTTTTTCACAAGCGATCTCTGTGTGGGTTTTTGTTGCACAAGTCGTTTTTTTTAGATGAATTGAAAATGTTTTGCAATACTGGGCATTGATTGAGTTGTCATTTGCTACGGGGTCTGAGCAAATATAAAGCAGTTGGAGATGAGTCACATATGTATATCCAGGCAGGTTTCCTGTCAGTGAGTTGGTGCTGGGACTCCTCCTATGGGCATGTAACAGCAATGCTTGCCGTCACTCCCTGGGATTGATGGTGGTCAGATGTGTCGTTTTGCACTTTGTTTAAGCTACGGCCATTGATCAGCCGGCTATTTCAAGTTGTAATGTGTCACTGATAAATTTCACCCCCCATTACTCCTCACCTGTCAGCCCCTGAAAGCAGCAATAAAAGCATTCGCTGTGGAATATCTCATCCATTTCATATCCCCCCGTTAGACGTTCACGTCCCTGCTTCTGCACTCAGCAATCTTACTTAATTACTGTACTCTCGGCACATTCTCGCCTTTTTCCCGGGATGTCCGTTACTTCCTTTGTGCATTATGAATGTTCAATGTGCTTGTGGATTTTTGTGTGCAAAAAAAATCACATCCTGCAGTTAAAATTTAAGTTCATCAAATTTGGGACAGCATTAATTCTTTATAAGCCTGTAGTTTATTGCTCCGTTAGTCCCTTGGTCTTTTGTACAAATAACTAGCTCCAAAAACTTCTCTGGCCTGCATTGTGAAAAGTTTCGTGTTAATATATGAAGTTCATATACACAGGTTTTATGCTCTGGTCTCAGATTTCTTAGTTGGGGGCTTGATATTAGTTTATAAGGGTGAATCACACAAAACCGGGCTAGAAAATGTCTAGGTTATAAAAATTAGAAACCGTATTTTGCAAATAGACAATTAGGCCTGTTTTAAGATTTTACGTTTTGGATTGTGATATTACTTTCCTGACAACAAAGCACATTTTCCCCCAAAATCTAATTTATTTCATGCAAACAACTCTCATTCTCGTTACATAAATTGCTATATATATATATAGTATTACTTTAAGGGGTCATCGGATGCTCATTTTGCACAAGTTATGATTCTTTAGGGTCTTAATTAAAAGTCTATAACATACTTTGGTTAAAATTTCTCAATGTTAGTGTAAAAAAAACACCGTTTTAAACCTGTCAAAATCAGCTCTGTTTTTATCAAGCCATTATAGTCCATGTTGCTTTAAATGTTAATGAGCTCTGCTGACCCCGCCCCTCTCTTCTGAGCTGCTCTCAGAAAGACTCTTTACTTTAGCCGCATTCATCGTGAAACTTACTAATTAGCACATTATTAGGAAAGTTGATTTGCAAGTGATGCTAAAACCTTATACTCACTTCTTCTGTAGATGAGGCTGGATTACGAATGATTCGAGTGAGCATAGATGCATTTATGTAGATCGGGGATCGGCGCATTCCCTTAAAAAATGAAAGTAACGTTAATTCTCTGCGTCTTCAGCAGCTCAGATGTTCAGAGTAAATGAAGATTGCTATATTCATTATTACATCCAACAACAAAACACCTCAATTGCTTAATCGGAGACGTTCTTGTCTTCCCCTGCACCGGAGTCAACACAATGGCGGACTGATGACAGCTCACTCAGGGCGGGTCTAAGGTAAGACACCATTCCAGTCTGTGCTGAAACGCTAGTCGATCAACTATCGTGGGAGAGGCCTGTACAGAACTACGTCATTCTGACAGGAATCTCAGAACAGCCTGGTTTGAGAAAGGGGATTTTAAAATAGGGATTTAAAAAAAAAAAGCACTGGATGGATTTTTATAATTATAGGATGGATGTGTACACACACTTCCAACATACATTTATGTTCAAACAACTTGAAAAGTGAATTTGGCATCCGATGACCCCTTCAAAGTATTGATTCACTATTATAATAAGCTAATCATTGTACTGCCGTTTAAATTAAAATGTTAAAATTATTTAATATAATACAATGTAGATTATTTATATATATTATTTTACTGTATATAGGCCTAGTGTGTGCGTGTATGTGTATCGTATAAGCACATATTATTACCTAATAACAACTAATAATTCCGTCCACTGTAAATTATGGAAGCAACTTCAATCTCCAAAGTAAAATGTCAGGGCATATTACAAACGAAATTGTGGTTAATTATTATGAAAATAATGCTTAAAACAAAGCTGAAAATGCATTGTGGACCAACAAAAAATATATAAAATATGCTAAATATATTTTCTTATTTTCTTTGGATTTTGGAGTTTGAATAATTTGAGGTCAGCACTATAGCAGGCAGCCTTTATTTGAAAGTAATAGCTGCAGAATATTCTTGGCCAACGAGTGGCAGCACAGGACCATGGATAGCTCTGCTTGCCTCCCAGTCACTCTCATCATCCACTGAGATTTTGGTGTGCAATGTCATACAGCAGTTTTTCTTTGTTCCACCGGGTTGGCAGTGACATACAGTACAGTGATTTTCTGGCGTTTGCATATTGTCCGCCAGTAGCTGTCGGAAAAACACATGCTGCTCAGAAAGTTGAGAGAATTATTCAGATTTGGAAACCATTCTCAGGTCTTTGAAGGTGTATAGCAGTGTATTCCCACCTCCAACGCACGCTTGTCATGCTGACCTGAGGAACGGTGCTGTAATTTCTCAGCCAAAATGAACTGGAGCTTCTTGAGAGGATAAACGATCATTCTTATCACTGTTCCATCCTATTGTAGGAGATTTCAAAGATCTCTTAGCTGGAGACTGAAAATGCCTTCAGTTTGACTTCCAATATGGTGTGTGTGTGTGTGTGTGGGGTGTTGGGCGTGTGCAATGGTTTGGGGGTATATTTCTATGGGGTCCGGCGCGTGGCTCTTTCAGTGTGTTTCGGTGGCGTGCCCACGCGCCCGTGGGGGGCATGCGGGGTGTGGGCGGTTGGCGTGTTCGTGTACTGCGCTTGGTTATGCGAATGGGTCTGTCTGAAGGTCTCTCCGCTCTTCGTTTTTTTTCCCTCTGGGCTTCGTAGTAAGGTGGGCACTTCACTGATGCAGTAGCCCCTCGGTGGCCTCGTACCTCTCTGCCGAGCCTGGACCGGTGCCTCTGGGGGGGTTGTGGCGGGTGGCTGGCGGCCGGTGGGGTGGCGCGCTTGGGGGTGTGGGGAGGGGTGGGGACAACCATGTCGAGCCAGCACAGCCACCCCTCCTTCGGTAACATCCACTCCATGGCCGACCAGCAGCAGGTATCAGAAACATGCTTCCTTGCGATTAAATTCTATGATATAACCCATATGCAAAGCATCATTGTTATTGTGTGGTTGTGTGATTGTTATCAACAGTCATAGTAACAAAAAATATGTTTTTGTGACTTGTCCCTCACCATTTTTTTTTTAAAAATTGCAGTCAGATAAATAAACACAATTTCATGGGGATTAATAAATTAATTGCAATTGCATACACTGTGTTTAAAAACTTGATGAGAAGGCCTCAAATGAAGATGACATTGTCTTTGACTACTAAATCACTGCATAGACATTACAACAAGTGACTACAGAAGGCAGTATATGGTTTTATTTAAATAAAATTGTCTCTTACTGGCAGGCCACCGTTACATTATGAATTTGAGGGTATCTATCTGCCTGAAATAGATTAATGGTTTGTTTACCCAGGACAGGTTCTTATATTCTGCAATATTTCATTATTGGTAGGGATGGGTATCATTAAGGTTTTAACAGTATTACTACTCTTACAGATACTGCTTATCGATTCGGTACTTTTGTTTTATATATATATAATATATTTATGACAATTAAGATCTGCATTAAATTGATTATATTCTAAATGTAAAATAAATATTTAATTAAATGAATATGAAACATCAATTTGTAAATGCACCAGTGTGTAGGCATTTTTTGTGTTTTATACATAAGATAAGATACGGTAAGAACATGAACAAAGTAAAACAAGCTGACAAATACAATAAAACAAATATAGCACATTAACGAAATACAGCCGTGCTGTTAAACTCTTCCATGAAATTCTACTAAACAGTACTGTTCAGGTAGGTACTAGCCCTAGCAAAAGAAGTCTAAAAGTAATCGAAACTGTAATGAACAACCTGCAATAGTTTTTTTTCAGGTATGGATTGATAGATTAATCTGCTTATCACAAGCTAAAACATTATCGATTAAGAGCTGTGAGTGCTTTTCCTCTTTGCTTTTGATGGCCCATGCCGCCAGTCTGGTCCCCACTTTAGACCATAATTGACCACATCGATTTTGTCAGCCACTGTTCTCCTCCTCTTAAGACATAAACTGTGTTTAAGTAAATACTCTCCAAGCCGGCCATTTTGACATGTTTGTGTGTATTTGATCGATTGGCTCAAAGTGTAATTTGTTTGTCCATTTTGGAGTGTGCCGCGCGCACACATTTCAGCCTGAGGAACAGCTTCTCTTGTGCGGATTGTGCTTTCAACGTTTTATTATCAAACATGTCCCACAATTTAGCAACAGTATAAGACGGCATTTTACAACAATCACCGGTTGTGCGGATTCTGACGTTAGGTTTGGGTTTTAGGGAGGAACGAATGCACACCGCTGAAGGGAAAATTGTTGCGCAATACGAAGCGCAGCTAGTTTTTAATAGCTTTACCTCATGTCTTCTTTTGTATAATCCTTAGAAGCCAAAATCGAAATTAAATTAGCTTAATAAAACAGCCTCAGGCCTAAAGTGTAAGCAGATGTTTGAATGTTTAGTTCTCTCTTGTATCATAATTAAACAGGGCTTTCATGTTGCGCGTGCCGAAGCTCCTCCACGTGGGCGCAATCTCGCTTCTGAATTTGCGAATAGCAAAAATGCATCATAGACAAATGTTTGAAAAACAGCTGGCGACTATGGTGAGATAGAATTTGCAAGATAATGTATATAAAGCAATAATAAATGTATGTGTGTTTTATTAATTTCTCCAGTACCGATAGCAAAACCATTAACGTCAGAGCTTATCGATACTCCAGTCTTTCATAATTTAGCCCCAGGACAGATTAAATACCGGGTTTCGGTACCAATCCCTACTTATTGGTCTGAGTGTATACCATCCATATGACGGTCATTACTAGTGGGGGGCATCACGGGATGTGTGGCATGGTAAGTTGGAGTACAAATCGCTGTTACAGTTTTCATGTAACATTTTCATGGGGAAGATAAATATCGCTGCGTTTTATTTGCAGTATTTTAATTATATCATATATATAGGCCATAGAGCTATATACCATCACACTATTAAATGCAGTTAAATACTAGCCCTATTTATTAGTTAACTTTGTACACGTGAAGTTACATTCTAAAGATTTAGAGTTTACTTTTTTCATTAGGTTTTTATTCATTATATATATTTGAGGTTATTAAATAAATTTGTGTGTGTATATATTTACAGTGGGTACGGAATGTATTCAGACCCCCTTATATTTTTCACTTTTTGTTATATTGCAGCCAGTTGCTAAAATCATTTAAGTTAATTTTTTTCCTCATTAATGTACACACAGCAACCCCATATTGACAGAAAAACACAGATTTTTTGACATTTTTGCAGATTTATTAAAAAAAAAACACTGAAATATCACATGGTCCCGGCGTAAGTAATTAACCCTTGCTCAGTATTTAGTAGAAGCACCCTTTAGATCTAATACAGCCATGAGTCTTTTTTGGGAAAGATGCAACAAGTTTTCACACCTTGATTTGGGGATCCTCTACCATTCCTCCTTACAGATCCTCTCCAGTTCTGTCAGGTTAAATGGTAAACGTTGGTGGACAGCCATTTTTAGGTCTCTTCTCCCGAGATGCTCAATTGGGTTTAAGTCAGGGTTCTGGCTGGGTCATTCAAGAACAGTCACAGTGTTGTTGTGAAGCCACTCCTTTGTTATGTTAGCTGTGTGCTTAGGGTCATTGTCTTGTTGGAAGGTAAACCTTCGGCCCATTCTGAGGTCCTGAGCACTCTGAGAAGGTTTTCGTCCAGGATATCCCTGTACTTTGGCCGCATTCATCTTTCCCTCGATTGAAACCATTCGTCCTGTCCCTGCAGCTGAAAAAAAACCCACAGCATGATGCTGCCCCCACCATGCTCCACTGTTAGGACGTATTGGACAGAGTGATAGCAGTGCTGGTTTTTCTTTCCCCCTCCACATACCGCTTAGAATCACACGGCCAAAAGGTCTTCTTGGTCTCATCAAGACCAGAAGTATTTCTCACCATCTTGAGTCTTCAGGTTTTTTTAAAGCACCGCCATGGCGGGCCCTTCATGTGTCTTGGCACTGATGAGAGGCTTTCCGTCGAGCCTAGGGTCTGCCATAGAATCCCGAACTGTAGTTAGGAACTGCCATGATGGTTGACTTTCTACAACTTTCTCCCATCTCCCGACTGCATCTCTGGAGCTCAGCCATAGTGATCTTTGGGTTCTTCTTTACTTCAATCATCAAGGCTCTTCTCCCCCGATAGCTCATTTTGGCCGGACGGCCAGCTCTAGGAAGGTTTCTGGTCGTCCAAAACATCTTCCATTTAAGGATTATGGAGGCACTGTGCTCTTAGGAACCTTAAGTGCAGCAGAAATTTTTTTGTAACCTTGGGCAGATCTGTGCCTTGCCACAATTTTGTCTCTGAGCTCTTCAGGCAGTTCCTGTGACCTCATGATTCTCATTTGCTCTGACATGCACTGTGAGCTGTAAGGTTTTATATAGACAGGTGTGTGGCTTTCCTATTCAAGTCCAATCATTATAATCAAACACAGCTGTACTCAAATGAAGGTGTAGAACCATCTGATGATCAGAAGAAATGGACAGCATCTGAGTTAAATATATGAGTGTCACAGCAAAAGGGTCTGAATACTTAGGTCCCATGTGATATTTCATTTTTCTTTTTTAATAAATCTGCAAAATTTCAACAATTCTGTGTTTTTCAGTCAACATGGGGTGCTGTGTGTACATTAATGAAAAAAAAAAAAAAACTTAAATGATTTTAGCAAATGGCTGCAATAAAACAAAGGCTTGAAAAATTTAAGTTTGCGGGTGGGAATAGGCGTGTTCCGTACCCACTGTGGGTGGGGGGGGGTAGTGATATATTATATTATATATGGGGAAGGGGGGGGGGGGGGGTGGTGCCTCTTGGTAAGCCTTTGGGTGGGTTTTGGGTTTGTATATGGTGTTCCTCATTGCCCTCCTGTTTGTCTGTACAGTTGGCCTCGTGTCACTGTTTTTTGGCCAGTGCTGGTCACGATGAGCCATCCTGCGGATGAGGGTGCCCGCCGGTGTTCCGGGATCCCGGCCAGGCGCGCGCGCCGCTAAGACGAAAACTCTCAGTCGATACTCATCAGACCTAGCCAGCACAAGCAATGAGGTGAGCCAGCAGGGCTTTTCATATTTACACTGACAATAAGACCAGTCATACAAACTCTCCAGTGATGGAGCTGAAGTAGCACGAGTGCAAATTCATAAGTCTTTTGCTTGCTTTCCAGGTGTATTACACGAAGAAGAAACGGCGAGCCCAGCAGGTCCCTCCCAGACTCACACCCAAAAAAGAGCCAGGGTACACACGCACGACGCCGACAACTATGACCTACATTGTGACGAACGGGGAGAAGTGGCTGGAACCTCCGACTCCGACTCACTTATTGCAGGCTCCTTCGGACAGTGTTGAGAGGGGGAGGGGGGGTGAGACCTCTGAAGGGAGGAGAATAGAATTGTCTAAGGCTACACGATTTGGTCAAATATCGGGGGTGTCATTGCTGGAAGGGGGGGGGGGCTACGGGTGGGGTAGATATAAATCGAGGGAAAGGAATACAGGCAAGGGGGGGAGGAAAAGATCAAAGAAAACGGGGGGGGGGGCGAAACAATGGTAGATGGAGGGCGGGGGGGGTGGGGGGCATATTCAATAGGGTGCATTAAAAACTGCAAACTAGCAAGTGATGTTTTGTCTCCGAACTAACTTGACCCAGAAGTGAACTAAGTGTGACTCTATTTTGCATTGTATCTGGATTTGAAAGTAGATCTGGATCTACTTTTTTGGTTTTAGCTGTGCCATCAGTTACTTTTTTACATTCACACAGTCGATTCAAGTATGATAATATTGTAATACAATTTTGAAGTTTCATTATTTTAATATTCATTAGTGAAATTAGTCAAATTCATGAAAACTGATGACGGTTTCTGTAAAGCAATAGTTTTTAATTATCCAAATCTGATAAATGTAAGCCCTGGTAATGTTTCGTTGTATTAGATTTTGAGTGTTAGAATAATGAAATTATGAAAATAATGTAAGCTGCTTTGTGTTCTCGATTAATGCATTATTATAAGCAAACCACACTACAGACTCTAAAGGTCTAATAAATGGCAGAATAAGGATTTTTTTACAGTGAATGTGAAGAATTTAAAGCTCTGTGTACAGAAACTCAGATGCATTTTTTAAATGTTAAATTTTACACATGAAATATGTTGATACTGTCATTTACAGTTGTAACGCTATAACATCGTCCTATGTGTGTAGGTGGTGAAAGCCTATGACCACCATGAGCAGGAGTGGGTGGCCATCAAGATCATCAAGAACAAGAAAGCCTTCCTGAACCAGGCCCAGATTGAGCTGCGGCTTCGGTGGTTAGCTCGATGTGAAACAAATCACACGACTGGAATGAGTCTAACTACCTATGTAAGAGCTCTGCAGATCGCAGGAATAGTGATAGTGGGGGGGGGGGGGGGAGAGAGCAGCGTGCTTCTACTTTAGTCTTCTGTAGTTTAAAACCCGACCTAGGGCGGTGGGTTAAGAAGACTTCCTCTCCCCGACTAAGCAACATTGTAAAGCGAATCAGGGACTAAAATAGGGTACATGCGGCGTATTTCACAGAGAGAACTGCAACGCCTAATGATGACGTGCTCTCGTGATTCTAGTGGACTTGCACGAACTGGGGGGCATGTTGGCCACCCTAATACTGGTTCTGCTATTTCGGATGTTTTGTTTGTCTCAGGCGCACTTAAAGAGCACTGCATTTTCCGTAGCACCTGTGCCTGGTGTTCGAAGCTTCTCGTGGCCTACAACGTAACGCCCTGCGCTGCGTAACACCAACGGTGCGCGGCGGCCGCCAGGGGATAAGGCCTGCCGCGCAATATGCCCCTCAGCAGCTGTAGCAGGCGGTTGGGCGCGGTCGCGTAGGTCCTGCCTGTTCGGAGGTGCGCCCGAGCGCAGCATCTCTCCACGGGGGCGACGCTTCAATCTGTAGAACCATCTTCTTTCATCCCAAGCGCATGCCATGCAAATGGTGGACTTTGCAGTCTGCCACTAAACTAGGTGATGGCGTCTCAGGCCCGTTGGAGTCGATGTTGGTTAACAGCAGGCTTATATAAGGTCACGCCCAGTAGTAATTAGTGAATTTGCATTTAAACGAATAAAATTGACATGCAGTGGTGAACATTTAATGGTTAAATGCCTCTGTAAGAGAGAAGAAAAGCAGTGGTTTTAGTTGATGGGATGTGCATTCAGAGCACATTCTAGAGGACTTTCCCACAGCTGAAATGGATGTTACTGCTTGAGATTCCTAGTGGCAGTGCTGCACCCTTTTTAACTTGTAGATTTTTCTGCCCCCTAGTGGAGAAAAGTGTAAATGTACTCAATAGTCACTATGAGAGCTCAGTCTGCTTGGTAGAAACTAGTGCATGCTTTCTTTGTGCATGTCATTCATTACTGTCTTCTTTCTGTATTAGATTTACCAGTACATCCAGAGTCGGTTTTACCGCTCTCCTGAGGTGTTGCTGGGCATGCCGTATGACCTGGCTATAGACATGTGGTCCCTGGGCTGTATCCTGGTGGAGATGCACACGGGCGAACCGCTCTTCAGCGGCTCCAATGAGGTACGGCTCGGGGATTAGTCACACAATGACTGTGCAAAGCGTTGTGACGTACTATGTGCGTCTTTTTTTGACGTTCATCCACTTGTAAAAATTGCACTTTAACAGGCATGCAAACAGCATTTATGCATTATTAAAATATTATAATTATTTTAAAGACTATAAATATTCAAAACGGAAGATGCTCCAACTTATTCTGATTGGTCCATTATTTTGTTTTCGGTAATTGAACAAAAGCTGAAATGAAATATGAATATTAGATGAAAAACCTAAAAAACTAAATAAGTTGAAGTTGAAGTACAAAAATGACTAAATAAATTCAAGCTAAATGGTAGAGAAAAAATTACTAAAACTTATACTGATTTTTTTCTTCCTTTTTTAACCCAATTCAGCTTCGTGGGCTTGTTATGGGGTCGTTCACATATAGCATCTTGTGTTGCGCTCAGTTCGTTATTTCAATGTAAGACCGCGCCGCCTCAGAATGGAACGACATGGTCGCGACGCGCTTCGATTTTTTTGCCAGGCGTGTCTGCGCCGCATCGAGAGTAAACATTTCGGAACTTTCAGAAGCCGCAAAGCGCACTGCGGGCAGTGACAGACCCACCATCAGCTTCATCCTTTCCCTAACAACATTGAAAGCTCCAGCCAAGAGGGGGGAAGGAACAGCTGATCATAGCTGACAGTGATAGCCCTGGTTTTAAATAAATTGAGGTATCCCCCGCAGAGCTACTGCAAGCGATGTTTGTGAGTGCTGCACATCCAGTGGGTATCCTTTGCGGAAACGGACTCTTCATAGATCCGGCAGGGGTCTTGGTTGCTTAGCAACGGACAGATGCCTCCGAGCGCAAGCGCCCAAACGCGTTGGAACAAGCAAAGCGGCGCGCCTAGTGTGTTCCACGCTTTTAGGCACTACATTGCACACCCTTATGGCGAAGCCAGGTTAGTTATTTGAAATAATTAACTTAATTTCATTTATTAACACTGGTCTGACCAAGATCCTGTGTATAACGCCCTTTAATCAACGCCTTAAGGGATAGCACCCAAAAATGAAATTCTGTCATTAATTACTCACCCTTATGTCGTTCCAAACCTGTAAGACCTTCGTTCATCTTCAGAAAACACAAAGTAAGATATTTTTGATGAAAACCGAGAGCTTTCTGACACTGCATAGACAGCAACACAACTACCACGTTCAAGGCCCAGAAAGTAGTAAGGACATTGTTAAAATAGTCCGTGTGACATCAGTGGTTCAACCTTTATTTTATGTAGCTACGAGAATACTTTTGTGTGCAAAAAAAAAGAAGACTTTATTCAACAATTTCTTACTGCCGGATTTCATCAAAAATATCTTAAGTTGTGTTCCGAAGATGAACGAAGGTCTTACGGGTTTGGAACGACATGAGAGTGAGTAAGTGACAGAATTTTCAGTTTTGGGTGAACTAACCCTTTACGGCTTTCAAAATGTATTCATCTGTATATGTATGCTACTAATGATCAACTCAACTGCTAAATGTTCAGTTGCCACAAAGTCCACATGGATCTTGCTCTAACGCTGTACTGTATCTTTCTTAGGTGGACCAGATGAATAAAATAGTGGAGGTGCTGGGGGTCCCGCCCAACCATATGCTGGATCAGGCCCCTAAAGCACGCAAGTACTTCGACAAGCTGTCCGACGGCCTGTGGACCGTCAAGAAGAACAAGGACATTAAGAAGGTACTTTATCCTTCGGCCTCCGTGAGTAAAACTCTGCTTCTACTTAACCTTCGCCCTCCTCCCAAAGACCCCCCTCCCTCACCGTCATCTGCTCCACACCAGCGCTCACCTTATTCTCAGGGAGAGGGGAAGAGAGAAAACTGGGGCTAAAATGGAGGAAGGTGGAGAAAAAGGTTGGGGATGGAATTGAAGCAAGGCTAATGTGTGCTAGTGAACCTCCTCCTCTCTCCACTGACCCGCCTCTGCTTACAGAAGCACGAGGTCAATCAAAACCCCACCCTACAGCATCTGTTCTCCTCATCATTGCCATCATCACAATCATTTTCACAACCATTCACATTCTGTCTCTAAGATGCTAGGTAGAAACAGGCGTGTTAGTTGTGCTTATAGTACAGTATACATCAAGATATGTCAAATAAAAGGCCAAAAATATGTGGAAACCCATTGTAGCAAAGTTCATAGTCACGGGAAGAAGGAGACGGGAACCGGCGAACATTTAAACAAAACTTTAATAAAATAAACAAATACAAAATGAAAGTAAAGCGGCAGCCCTCGCGGACGACTGCCGCACACAAAACACAAGATAAACTCCAGGCCTGGTCCTCTCTCGCGCCGAAACTCTCTGTCGTCACTCCTCCCTTTTATCCTTCCGGAGCTCCTCTGTGGGACTCGAGACCGGTGAGTGGCGCAGGTGTTGTGCATTAGCATTTTCTCCACCGGCCTCACTCCGTTCCCACAGCTCTCGGCCCCGCCCCCACTCTTCACATCCCCCATCGCCCCTCTCAGGCCGGGGGGTACTCCCGAACTGCGATCTTACTCCCGGAAAGGAAAAGAGAGAGGAAAAGAAGAAAAAAATTATCGGTCCGGTTCCCAGACCCACTACCGCTTGGTTCTCAACCGGCTGAGAGGCTCTCACTCGCGGTGCCATGCGATGGTACTGGACATCGTTGGTGGATGGCCCACCGTTCCTCCGCCTCCTGGCGGACGGTGATGGCTCCTCCTGTTGAGGGCAGCCGGCAGTGAGTCCCCCGTTCCCTGCTCCTCCCCAATCATGGCAGATGGCAGCAGGCTCCGGCCTCCTGGAGAATGGGGCCGACTCCTCCGCTCCCTCACGGACGGAAGCCACCCCTCCTCGACCCAGGAGCGCGGCAGCGAGCTCTCCATCCCACCTCATCTTCCATCGTTTTCCATCACCACCGCCTCGGGCAGCCACCGGCGGTCTCTCCGCTCGTTCCTGCTGCGCGATCTCCTCAGCACCACGATCCCCCTCAGCAGCGAGGGCTTCTGACACAGCGTGTCCCTCCTTCCTCCCGGGTTTCGGCACCAATGTAGCAATGGTCGTAGTTCGGGAAGGAGGAGGCGGGAACTGGCGAACATTCAAACAAAACTTTAATAATAAAATAAACACAAAACAGCGCGACAGCCCCTCGCGGACTACTGTCGCGCACAAACAAAACCAAAAAACAAAATAAAATCCAGGCCTGGTCCTCTCTCTCGTCTTTCACTGTAGTAGCTCCTCCTTTTATCCTTCCGGAGCTAATCTGTGGGACTCGAGATCGGTGAGTGGTGCAGGTGTCACTCATCATCATCAATTACTCCACCGGCCTCACTCCATTCCCACGGCTCTCGGCCCCGCCCCAACTCGTTAACAACAAAAGCCCATTTTTAATATTATTATACAACAGCAAACAATGCAGCATATAATCCAAGAACACTGTGACCACCTAGTGTTTGAAATTAAATACACATTAAGTAACACTCTTGGATTGGGTGTCCAGGATACTTTTGGCCATATACACTACCATTTAAAACTTTGGGGTCGGTATGAATTTTTTGTGGAAAAAATAATACTTTAATCATACTAATGCAATATTAATACACTAAAGTGAGAGTGGAAGTACAAAAGATTTTGATTACAAATTTTTTTTGAAAGTTTTATTGAGCTTTTTATTCATCAAAAAATCCTGAAAAAATGTATCATTTTCCGCAGAAATACTAAGTAACACAACTATTTTCAACATTGATAACAATAATAAATGTTTCTTTAGCAACAAACCAACGTATATAAAATAATTGCTGAGGATATGTGACAAACTGAAGACTGGAATAATGGCTCCTGAAAATGATACGAATTGCATTTTAAAATATATTAATCAATATATAAAAATAGAAACAGTAATTTCAAATTGTCATACTATTTTGATAATATAAAATGCAAGCCATTGGTGCACCTATAAATACATTCAAAAATCATATCAATGAAAAACATTCAAAAATCTTGCCTGACCCAAAACGATAATTATAGTGTACATAAAAAAGTAGGGCTTTATACTTCTTCCCATTTGTTATAATATTGTTAACCTTATTAATCTTTGTTGAGTTAATAAAAAGTTAATTTGGGTTAGTTATATTGCATCAAATTGCCTTATTGTAAGTGCTGGTAAAATAACAATGTAAAGATTTACAATATTGATTAGATGTGCATGAAGATCTCTATATATATATATACAGTGTGTACGGAGAGTATTCAGACCCCCTTATATTTTTCTCTCTTTTTTATATTGCAGCCATTTGCTAAAATCATTTAAGTTTTTTTTTTTTTTTTCCTCATTAATGTACACAAGGACCCCATATTGACAGAAAAACACTGAATTTTTGACATTTTTGCAGATTTATAAAAACTGAAATATCACATGGTCCCTAAGTATTCAGACCCTTTGCTGTGAAACTCATATATTTAACTCAAGTGCTGTCCATTTATCCTGATCATCCTTGAGATGGTTCTACAACGTCATTTGAGTCCAGCTGTGTTTGATTATACTGATTGGACTTGAATGGGAAAGCCACACACCTGTCTATGTAAGATCTTACAGCTCACAGTGCATGTTAGAGCAAATGAGAATCATGAGGTCAGGAACTGCCTGAAGAGCTCAGAGACAGAATTGCGGCGAGGCACAGATCTGGCCAAGGTTACAAAAAAAAAGTCTGCTGCACTTAAGGTTCCTAAGAGCAAAGTGGCCTCCATAATCCTTAAATGGAAAACGTTTGGGACTTCCAGAACCCTTCCTAGAGCTGGCCGTCCTGCCAAACTGAGCTATCGGGGGAGAAGAAACTTGGTGAGAGAGGTAAAGAAGAACCCAAGATCAGGGCTGAGGTCCAGAGATGCAGTCGGGAGATGGGAGAAATTTGTAGAAAGTCAACCATCACTGCAGCCCTCCACCATTCGGGGCTTTATGGCAGAGTGGCCCGACGGAACCTCTCCTCAGTGCAAGACACATGAAAACCCGCATGGAGGACTCCAAGATGGTGAGAAATAAGATTCTCTGGTCTGATGAGACCAAGATATAACTTTTTTGGCCTTAATTCTAAGCGGTATGTGTGGAGAAAACCATGCATTGCTCATCACCTGTCCAATACAGTCCCAAGAGTGAAGCATGGTGGTGACAGCATCATGCTGTGGGGGTTTTTTTCAGCTGCAGGGACAGGACGACTGGTTGCAATCGAGGAAAGATGAATGCGGCCAAGTACAGGATATCCTGGACGAAAACCTTCTCCAGAGTCTCAGGACCTCAGACTGGGCCGAAGGTTTCCTTCCAACAAGACATGCCCCTAAGCACACAGCTAAAATAACAAAGGAGTGGCTTCACAACAACTCTGTGACTGTTCTTGAATGCCCAGCCAGAGCCCTGACTTAAACCCAATTGAGCATTTCTGGAGAGACTTAAAAATGGCTGTCAACCAACGTTTACCATCTAACCTGACATAACTGGAGAGGATCTGCAATGAGGAATGGCAGAGGATCACCAAATCCAGGTTTGAAAAACTTGTTGCATCTTTCCCAAAAAGACTCCTGGCTTATTAGACAAAAGGGTGCTTCTACTAAATACGAGCACAGGGTCTGAATACTTAGGACCATGTGATATTTCAGTTTTTTCTTTTTTAATAAATCTGCAAAAATGTCAATAATTCTGTGTTTTTCTTTCAATATGGGGTGTTGTGTGTACATTATTGAGGAAAAAAAATGAACTTAAATGAGTTTAGCAAATGGCTGCAATATAACAAAGAGTGAAAAATTTAAGGGGGTACTTTCCGTACCCACTGTATATATTACATTGGTAGAGCCCTACCTGTTACCTGTTAGCAGCTCTTAGTCTAGTGAGTGACACGCATTGGGTCACAGGTTAAGTGAGTGCAGCCAGTAGCTAGAATGACCCTGTTTCCAGTGAAGATACGTGAAAGTAGCTTCAGGTTAAGACTGTAGAAAGTGTGTGTGTGTGTGGCCGCAGATTAAGATGCAAAGGTGATAGCAGGTGGAGGGTAAAAGTCTGGATGAGGTCCTAATAAGCTTTGTTTTACAGGATTAATGTCTGGCACTTACTGCCAACTCATCCAGAGACTCACCTTAAATGCTCCAGCACGCATTTTGTGCTTCCGTGTGTACAATAGAGAAAAAGGTTAAAACATTTGAAAACTTTGTACTCTTTTACAGTGGAGGTGCTGGAACATTTAAGCCTTTTTATAGTATTTATGGACCATGATATAATTTAAATGGCACAGATTAGGGTCAGAGTCAAAGGACCAGTTCTATGTTCATGACAGGGTTCAACAATAAGGGTTTTTATTTTCTGGCGACCAAGTTTCTTTACTTGACCTGACAAACAATCTCATTGGCTTCAACTAGGGATGTAACGATTCACTCAACTCACGATTCGATTCACGATTTTGATTTCACGATTCGATTCGATTCACGATTTTTTTTTTTTTACAAAATGAGATTGAATACATTATACAGTAAATTAAAATGTGTCCTTTTATTATTGCAAATATAACACTTGTATATTATTGCTCTTTTGTTGGTTTTGATTGCTTCTATTGTCCTCATTTGTAAGTCGCTTTGGATAAAAGCGTCTGATAAATTACTAAATTTAAATATAATGTAAATGTAAATAACAAAACTAAATTGAAATTTTAAAACAAGCCCCAAATCAAATAAATAAGTAACACAAATAAAATAAATCTCTTCATATAAACAAAATAAGGCTTTTTCTGTGCTCTTTCCATTTACAATTCGAGGCAACCACTGCATTTTAATCACGATACAAACAAAGATGCTGCATCACCTATTTCCCAAATGAGCAGGTTTTATCTAATTAGATTGTATAATTTTGAAATTTGAAGCAAAAACATAATGGTTTGACTTCAGTTTTGTGAAACTATACATAAAATATATCTGCATGAAAGCTGAGCTGAATGAGACAAATATTCTCTGCCAGCAGGTGGCGCTTAAAGCGTTTCCTTGGTTTCCGCTGTAAACAAAGCAGCGCTGCACTTATGAACTTTAATATGCATTATACAGAGGCAAGATGAAAAGAAAAAATACCATCTAAACTTTTTCTAAAGACAAAGCTCCCCTCATACATACATTCATATAAACTCCTACCCCTAAATGGATCGCGATTTGTTTAGCATCTCAACCGATTTGAATCGTCCCATATTTGAATCGATTTTCGACCGGCTCACGGTTAATCGTTACATCCCTAGCTTCAACCCACAACATTTTCTCAACAAAATATTCTATTAATATTTAAGGAACAAAAAGAAAGTGTGCTTACTATAATAATACATTAGTTGAACATTTTATGCTGTAATTTTGTAGTAATAGCTGGAAGTTATGGAGATATGTGATTGTGTGTAGTTCTTTCAACTGAAGTTCTTTCAAAAAGTCTCATTGTTGAACCCTGTACGACACTGAGAGCCCCTATGCAACCGTCGTTATTCCCACAAAACCATCTCTCACTTTCAGTCCCCCTTCACCTGCATTCAGTAATGATTTCTGAGGCTGATTAGTTTCCTATTAAAGTCAACATGAAATCAGAATTGCAATACACGCGTGTGCTCAGTCTATTAATGCATAGAGAGGAAAATGTTTTCCTAATTTCAACAATGTTTTAAGAATGTATGTACTGCTACAACTTTTTTCTAGCCAACATGGTAATCTAATGCTGGTTAATGTTAACGTGAACAAACTTGCATTCACATCATACTTTTCGGTATGTAACTTTCATTAAAAATGTGGAACACACTTTTCATGTTCTAGTCACTTCCCGATGGATGAAAATCGAGCTGAACACTACTTTTTACCTATAAATATTCCATAAAAGGTTTACTCAGAAGTGGGTTGCAAATGCCATTTCATGTTGACTTTATAGTATTAAAGCAATAATATTAGTAGATTTATGTATTTATTAATCCTTAAATTGGTTGTTACTAATGTAATATGCTTCTAGACTAGTTCATCACCCATTGTCCTTAAATGTTTAAAAATTATAAAATTTGAACTGTTATCTGCACTAAATGCTACACATTTGTGCCTCATTCTCTTCCCTTCCTCTGTTGTTGATTTGTCCCTCCAGGAATATAAACCACCTGCCACGCGACGACTGCATGAGATCCTTGGGGTGGAAACGGGAGGTCCAGGGGGGAGGCGAGCTGGAGAACAGGGTCACGCACCCTGCGACTACCTGAAGTTCAAGGACCTGATCCTGCGCATGCTGGACTACGATCCCAAAACGCGCATCACGCCCTTTTACGCGCTGCAGCACAACTTCTTCAAGAAGACGACGGATGAGGGCACCAACACCAGCAGCTCCACCTCCACCAGCCCTGCCATGGACCACAGCCACTCCACCTCCACCACTAGCTCCGTCTCCAGCTCTGGTAAGTGTGTGTAATGCAGTGGTCACACTAGAGTTTGAGCATGCAAAATTTCTACGAACGCTTCTATGTTCTTCATGCACACCTCAGTGGGCATTTTATTGGTACAAAAACCATATATAGCGGCTTGTCGCACGAATAAAGTACTACACAATTAACTTGTGTCACAATATATATTGCAATACAAAAATGCAACAATATCTATTGTGGATAGCGATGATATGTATTGCGTATGGTTCAGCCAAAATCATATGTAGAAATATTTAATTTTGCATCAAATATGGTAATGGAACATCAAATAACGTAATCTCAGAAGGTCGCACATTTGATCTATTTTGTAAATGTATGTAGTCTGGGACTAAGTATGTGTAAATATTTTGTCAGAAACATGAATTTTCTGTGCGCGGGGAAAAGGACTATTCATGTCAATTGCTGATATAATACCAAATTTAGCATTTTTATAAGCAGTACTTTTTATTAACTGCTGTATGTATAATGTATATACCATATGTGTTAGAATACATTTTTTAAGCAGTATATTTATTTTAAAAAAAAACATTTAAACTTTTTTTGTATGTTCAAAATATCTTGAGATCAGTATCATGTATCAAACCGAATCGTGACACAAGTGTATTGTTACACCCCTAAAACATCCAAAATGTAAAAATATGCAATCTACTCCAGTTTGCTGCAACGCTGCAGATTTAAAGTTTATGTTCTTTCAATTCAGCTAAGAGGTCACGCCGTGATGTATCAATCTTCTATTGGTCACACGTCTGCAATGGGCACACTCTTCATGTGATAAAAATTCACAACTTGACCTTGGGAAACACCATTCTATAACTTGGCATTTCCTGTCTCCTGTATATGCCGACATATGACAGGACCTTAAACCTTTACTTAGGGATAGTCAAGAAAAAAAAAAAAACAAGAAAGGACTCGTTTTACATCGCTCTTTGGTCTTGCTTCCAAGCCAGGTGGATCTAGCGAATTTCTCCAATGACCCAATTACCGGTACAGCAATCGTTACTACACCTGCAGTTACTCACACGGACTACGAGCTGCAGAGCGCACAAGTAGCAATCGTTGCAGAGCACCACACAGCTCCTCTGTAACTTAACGAAACGACTCATGTTGATCGCCACTTCTCTCTCCAGGCTCCGTCTCAACAGCAGTTGCGCATCTGGCCAGGAGGGGACAGCAGCATGGGTCAGCTGTCCAACAGCGGCAGCGACTCCTCCTACCCGCAGCTACTGTTGCACAAGCCGGCAGCCACGCAGCACTCGCGCCACTTCCTGGGCAACATGGGGGGCATGATGGAGCCGCACCATCCCCACCCCATCTATGGCAGCCACCACAGCAACGGCAGACAGCTCCGGCAACAGCAGCAGCAGCAGAACCAGCCGCAGGGCCAGGCCTCACAGGGTCAGCAGGGCCAGGCGCTGATGCCCATCTCCTCCCCGCAGATGCAGGACAGCATCGAGCTCAGCCTCACCCACCACCACCACCTGGGTCAGTCTTCCATCTTGCAGCCGCCCCCGTCGAGCTTGGACTCCAGTCAGTACGGCTCCTCCAACCTCCACCTGGGCCTCTCTGCCTTTCGGACTAGAACAGTCATGGCCCCCCAGCAGCCCCCTTCCGCTTCCCAGCAACAGTTGCCCCAGGCCCCAGCCTCCCAGGACAGCATGGTCGCTGCCTCCGGTTTGGGATACATCCCTCCATGCTACGCCGGCAGCAACAACAATAACAACCCGCCGCAGGGAAGCGTCGGAGTGGGGGGGATGCTCACCGGGGGGCCTCCGCCCAGAGGAGTCGGGGGAGCTGGGGGGCGGCCGGACTCCGAGGAGTCCGCCATGATGGCAGTGTGCGGCAGTGGGAGTGGTCAGAGTGCAGCCAACTCTTGATAAATCTTGGACAAATTCCAAAAGCCATACGAAAATTTTAACGACAACATAACAGTGACAAAAGCGCCACATGTACACACACGCGACACGTAGTAAACGTACGACACACATACATGCGCGCGCAGCCACACGTAACAGAATCGCAGAGAAAAACTTGTGAAATATCAGACAGTCGGTTTCGTTTTTTTAGTTTTGTTGTTTTGGTTTTGCATGGGGAGAAGGTCAAGGGAGGGATTTGAAACTATTTTTATCGTTTTTTTTCTTTGTTTGTTTTTCCTTAATCGAAGGAGAAGAGCGGCAGGCGAAGAAGTCGCAACAGAAGGTTTTCAGAACGTTTGTTTTTACCATTCTTATATTGTTATTTGAGTTTGTGATTTCAGGACAGGTTTGCAGCGAGAGATTTTTATTGAGGAGAGGAGAGTTTTGGGTTGAAAAAAATTGAATGTTTTTGTCAACACGACAGCAGCAGGAGAAGAGTACCTTATGCTTTTTTATTTTTGGTTTGTTTAGTTTTTTTCCTGCCGTTTTGCCATAATTATATATTTTTAATTTATTAAGAATCACTACATAAGGAGAGAGACGGGAGAGGAGTTAGAAAGAGATCTAAATTGAGAGGTGGGTATTTTGTGGGTTTATTTATTCAATGTTTTATTTATACAGTTGTTTTTGTTTTTTTTGGTCAGACATGATACTTATGCATAGAAAACAACAAACAAACTGGGTTTGAGGTTTTTGTTTTCTTTCTTGGCTTCATTTTGTTGTTTTTGGTTGCGTTTTTCTAGTTGAGCATAACCCACACACACATATAAACAAACACACAGGCAAGACATACACAAACACATTTTTGTTACTTTTTTTTAAATGTTTCCAGTCTTTTATCTCGCTTGACACACTGGCTTATATATCTCAAACTATGAAACAAATCCTACGAATGAAATAAAGCAAATGACAGAAACTGTTTTTAGTCGCCACACAGTGAGCAACACCAACTAACAACTAGAGGAGGAGGCTGAACCATGAGCCGCTTTTACGAGGAGAGGGGGAACGTAACTCGACTTCACATAAAGGAGGAAGTGATACAGGAAAGTCTTGGAAAAACATCAAAACATTTTGCCAGAAGGAAAACCAAAATGCTTCCCTGTTGTTCGTTTCAAAAAATAATCTGCCTCCTTCTTCTTCACCATCTCACTAGACTTTCTCTCCCCTCTCTCTTACTTTGGTTTCTGTCTCTCTCTCTTTTTTTCTAACCCTCTTTGTTTTGGACAGAAAACTATGAAAGCGTTAACACATTTGTATTAACTCTGGATATGCTAAGCCAAATCTTGCTGTAGCTAGCTAGCTCGCTCTCTCTCTCTCTCTCTCTCGTCTCTTGTTTTTGTTCCGATTTACCCCATGTTTCTGTTGGAGGAAGATCTGGGGCGAGGAGGGCGGATACTTCGGTACGAAGGGCAACTGTCACGCCCTCCTGACTCGGCCCCCTCCCACTCTACTTTCATTTCCTGCCTCCCTCTTTTGGCTTTCTCTCCGGTCTTTATTCTCCCCCCTCCCCCCTTCCTCCTCACAACACTCTGTGAGGCTGTTTGCCATCAAGTCAAAAAAAGTGAACTAACTTCTCTCTCGGCTGCTAAACTCCACTCTCAACCACCTGTTCATTGCTGCTAAAGAAAACCGCCAGATAAATAATAAATGAATAAATAAATATAAAAATGAAACTTTTTAAACCCTGCCTGCTTCAGAAAAATGAAAAATAAACCACTGCATCTCATGTATTTATTACTATTTAACAAAAAAAAAAGAAAAATCTGTTTTCTGCTGTTTTTTTTGTTTGCTTTCTTTCTTGGTACAGGTTAAAGCTTGACATTTATATTATGTAACGGAAACATGGTATTAAACAAGTGCCTCGATTTATTGGTCAGCCACTGGACGGAATTGAACAGAAGAGGATTATAGGAGTTTGATCAAGGTTTATTATATGTATAGCTAAAATTCAAGCCTCATGCAACTGTAGAAATCCACGACTATTCAAACATCATGTGAGAACTTCATATTGGACGCAAGCTTCATTCAGTATGACTGACCAATACCACATATTTAATTAACTGATGACATCTTCATCCATTGTAATCTGTGTACATAGCATCCATGCATCATCCAGTTAACGTTAAAGCAATGTTAGGGTGAAATGTCATTTTCGAGGTTCATTCTAATGACTGGGATTCGAACCTGCCACCTTTGAGGCGTCAGGACCTGCAAACTACCTTACTCTGCTCAGATCAGTGATGATGACTGCTGTCCTTTATGTTCTTAATAACCAGTTAAAACCTGTAATTGGCCTCACTGGCTTCTTTACTTTGTCATTTTTTTTCAACACCATCCTTCATGAAAACCTAATGTCTGAAGTATTATGATATCCTCGGTTTTTGGTTTCTCTATTAAAGAGAGAGTTGCCTCTGTAGGTCCTCCAATCTTGTTATGTTTAGCAGACCTTGGTCATCATATAAATGTCACACTCACCATGCACTGTCAGAAACGTGTCTGAGCACTGATAAACTTTGAAAATGCAGATGTTTCCGAGCTGCTTATAACAAAAATACAGATTTTTGTGTCTGTTCAGTCATTATTGAAGAGTATAGGAAATATATCTATCTATATAGAAAGGAGGGGTTGTGGGGGACAGTATCCGGGACAAATTGTTGCTCTGTCACCTCCCAATAAATCTTGAAAACCCTCAGACAAAACAATACCTCTGTTGAAGTGGAGGAGCATCTAAAAGGATATTTTTCACTATTTTTTAATTGTAATAATCACAAGATCAGCTAGATTTTAATTTTTTTTACTTCCGTTCCATAGGGAAAGCTAATTCAGATGCTATAGGGAACTTCCTACTGGTTTGGTAGCTATAATAGCGTATAGTCACAAGCTGGCTGATGCAATTTTTAATGGCTGTACTGCAAGTCAGAAGTTACTGGAAGTTGCACCTAAAATGTGTATTGCTGGTCTTTTATGAATCACTTGAATGAATTAGACTTACTGTTTTTAGACATTTTGTTGAAGTAGATAAGTGTATTTATGGTCTCACAGCAAGAATCAATGTGTATGGTAAAAAATATATATATATTCTTTTAATATAAGTCAGTGAAAAAGTCCTATTTAACATTCGTCTTTTCTGCCAAAACAATCGCTTCCACAATGCTGTTTAAGATCTTAAATGTGCATGCTTCTAACTAAAGTTAAAAACCATATTTTGTGTTAAATCTTAAAACGATAGCAAATTTTAGCCTACTGCAGGAACCTGAAACTGAATTTATTTTAAGTAACATCGACTGATTTTGAGAACATACTCGTCTTTAACAGCGTTCGATTTGTTTTGTTGTTGCTGTTGTTTTTTATTCGGATCATTTTAATGAATTGTTCGACTCTTTTACGACTTTTATTGATTCGGATCTTGCGGTTGTCGAATCGAACCGACTCCGTGAACCATACAATAGCAAACATGTAACAAACAAAAACAGTTTTATACGCTCATACAGGGAAGAGAAGGGGGAAAAGTATAAAACAGCCAAATAAAGTTGTTTAATGTAAATCCATATTAGGCTATAGGCAATACATGTATGAGCTAAATCTTTTTTTTTGTTTGTTAAAAAAATTAGTTATTTTTAGTTATTTTTATAGGCCTATTTAATTATTCGCAAATAAACATTTTTCAATTAAAAAATAATCGATGAAACCACATAATAAACAGCAATACGTCCTTACATACTGGAACATTTCGAGAATATACGACGCCGACGCGGAATTACGTGATGACGTTATTTTTAATGTATGATTAAACGACGTGGTTTTATTTTATTTCATCCGGTTTATTGAAATTAACTATTCGAAAGAACTGACTGTCATCACTAAAGGAGTAATTAGTAGTCGTCACCTCATCAATCAGCAGGTGGCTGCGGCGAGTTCTTCTCAGCTGCGGTTTATTTACTTCCTCCATGTAACATTTAAGACTTGTTGTTGTCATGGAGCGTATGAGTTTGTCTTTTTGTTGTTCTTTGTACTTTCTTGGCATGCTGCACATCACCAGAGCTTACATTTATGGGACCGGGGGTCATCTAGAATACAGCAATGTCGTATCCACTGAGCAGAAAGTCCATGACACGCAGCCCATGCCAGGCGCGGTCAGGCCGTGGACAGGAGACGGGAAGAACCCTGCGGTTATGCGACCATACCCCGTTTTCCCAATGTTCCAGCATGCTCCAGTTCCTCTCGCTGACATGGAGCTGTTCAGACCTGTGCCCGGGAGGAGACGGTTACCAAACCGTTTGACTAGCCTTCTAATTCCTCAAATGAACCCTCAGCTCGTCCAAGTGTCTCCAGTGCGTAATGCTCGTGGTGTGGAGGTGTGGTGTGGTTACAGTAAGATCTCAGTGCGCATGAGTAAGAGTCTGCTGGGCTTCAGAAGTTCACCGTCTTCATTTCACCTGGGAACATGTCCTGTCTCTCGCTCAGACGAAAACTTTCTGTATTTTCATTACGACCTCAATGACTGCGATAGCTCGTTAACGGTAAGTAGTTATGTAAGATAAATCCCGTCTTAAATGTGCTTGGCAGGGGTTTATAAAATATACATTTTAATATATAAAAACAAAATGTTTATTTGACACATTTTTTCAACCCACCATATTGTCAGATGTATAGACATGGAAAGCTGTAGATTATTTAGAAAGGAGAGTGAAATCAGAATGTAAAAATCTGAATTTTTTAACTTTTATTTGATTTCTACTGTGAACAAGTTAACCCTGTAAGTCATACAGTATCTATTTGAAGAGTGTAGATGCAAAAGACTTGAAGTGCCATTTGAAATTTTATTCTAAAATTAGCATTTTTATCAGATTCCTCTGTGTAGGTCCATAATTTTCAGAAAATAGGTTCTTTCATTGCAGCAGTGAATAACTGAAAATAAACAAAGAAGAAAAAAATGCTAATTTTAGAAGAAAATTTCAGACTGCACTAGAAGCTTTTGCATCTGAGCTCATCATTTACAAAACAACCATTAAACTTTACTGAACATTTAGACATAAGTGTTTTTTTTGTTTTTTGGGGGGGGGGGGGGGGGGGGGGGGTCGCAATTTTGATACTCAGGCTTTTTGGCTCCTTTAAGGGAGAAAAACAGCTCACTTTTTAGGGTCGATAAGTTGGCTGTAGAGTTAATGGCAAAATGACGGTACAATTCGAAATAGCTTTAACAGTATAGCAGACTATTTACATAAAATGCATATACATAGCCGTTACCTCTCTATATTTCCCAATAATATATCCTAGTAAGGTGATATTTAAATGTTTAGTTATATAATCAAAAGTGGTTATTGTGAGGGGCAAAACATACAGTATAAAGCATCTTTTTTTTCTAAAAAATTATGTATTGATAATCAAGTAAACCTAAGTTGCTTCAGTCTAGTAAATGTTATTCTTAAGATTACTAAAATTATAAAGAGATATTTTACGTTTTCTTCTAAAATCAGTAAAGATTTTACAGCAAAAAGACACATGTACCACAACCTGAAGGTGGACATTTTAAGATTTATACTAAAAGACCTTGATTAAAAAGTATAAATTATGAATCACACAACAGAAGGCATGTAGTAGATTGTGTACAACAGGTTTATCAGGCCTTGAAACTTGGTATCAACTATCTTCAGTAGGCTTTATATGGGTTGTTCATCTCGATAATTCACAAATTATTGGATACCATAATTATCGGCCATAATAGCCACTGAAACAATGAACAAAATAACTTGGTGCCCTTTCAACATGTTCATTTAGATTTTACCTACCATATAATGTTTGATCCTCAGATGATGAAAGGCCAGATCATGATTTCCAACACATTGCACTATACTCCAGCAGAGCCTCCAGGGACAGTCATCCGAGCTGTGCCCCTTACATTAAACATCCAGTGCCTATACAATAGGTAAGCCATCAATCTGGAAGGGATCAGGACTTGGAGATAAAATGCACCTCATCCATTTTTTTTCAATTTCTAGATTTCATTATTCCTACAAAATGGGCTTCCTGCCTGTGGTGAGGGAGCACATGTTTCACAAGATTTTTGAACGCAGGGCCAAGTTTAGTCTTTATGTGTGTAATGGTAAGCTTTTCCTCTCCTTCTGCATAATTTCCTGTTTTGTTTGACCCCTCATATGGTGTTGGTGCCCATCGGTCTATTAAATTGTGTGTGAACTCTAGAACGCTGGGAAAGACTGGAGGGAAATGGGAGATTTGTGCTTGACGAACCCATGTATTTTGAAGTCAGTGCCGCTTATATATCCAAGGACGAAAGGAATTTTGTTGACTCCTGCTATGTAACAGCATCAAGAGACCCAAAGTCTATTCCACAACACAATGTTATTTGTAATTATGGGTAAGTGGTTTGGAGCACTCTGCTTTTATTAACATGAATAAACTTTCGTAGGGGAGAAGAACAAATATTAACACCAAACACTGCAATTTTCGTGTATGGAGACCGCGAAGAAAAGCAGTCCTCTCAACACTTTCTCCAAAGACAGTCTGCTCAAACAAAGAACTTTCCCGAAAACTTATACAAACCCTAAAGTAATGTATTTGGCAAAGAAATGCTCCGTCATATGTCCAACTCGTTTTTTTTTTTTACTTTAGCCATGTTTAGCATGAGAATCCAACTCTTTAACAGTGTAAATAAGTCAATAGCATGAATAACATTAGACCCCCCCCTTTAAAGAGAAATGAGATGACTAACTGTAAGAGTAATATAACCTTTTATGCACCGCCCCATTAAAAAAGCTCAGAAATCTGAAAGGGAAATGTTGACTTTTTGGCCCCAAATACAGAGATAAGATCACATTGCACTTGACTGGCTCTTCACCCTTGACTCTTCCCAGGTCCAAAGGTGTGTGGAATTGGTGAGCAGAGCCAAGAAACCTGTCATACTGTTAGGCAGTCAGGCAACATTGCCCCCTACACCAGCAGATGATGTCAGGTAAATTGAGTAGCCTAGTCGTAATTGAGTAGACTAGTCGTCTCTTCAGATGTACATTGAACGGTTCACGGGTCACATTGTCAGGTCTGTGAACCTCTGACCTTTGGGTCAGCAGTCCAGATTTACCCACTACAACTCTCCTGTAAATTAAAGTAATGCTGGCATATTACATGAATTCATACATTGCCAGTCAAAAATGTGGGCGCACCTGCTCAAAGACATAAAAAGTATGAGATAAAGTGTGAAGAATAATAATTATGTAGTGACCAAAAATGCTAAATACATCAATACCATTTAGTGTCACAATATTTTGTCTAGATTCATGAAATCAGTCCTGGGATGCTGTAAAACATTAATTTTAATGTTTTAATTTTGTTTTTGTAAATGCACAGGCACGAATGTACATTTGACATTTCACGTATTCAGTGTAAACTTTAGATCAAAAGCATTTCTAAGATCCTAAGAAACATAAATTGAGTATGTG
>JADLZN010010317.1:0-152500 GCA_018155175.1 Sinocyclocheilus anophthalmus
ACCTCAGACTGGCCGAAGGTTTACCTTCCAACAAGACAGTGATCCTAAGCACACAGCTAAAATAATGAAAGAGTGGCTTCACAACAACTCTGTGACTGTTCTTAGAAGCCCAGCCAGAGCCCTGACATTAAACCCAATTGAGCTCTCCTGGCGAGACTAAAATGGGCTGCCACCACGTTTCCATCCAACCTGCAGACTGGAGATAATCTGTCAAGGATTAGCAGAGGATCCCTAAAACTTGTTGCAAGGGATCTTTCCCAAAAAGACTCATGGCTGATAGATCAAAAGGGTGCTCTACTAAATACTGAGCAAAGGGTCTGAATACTTAGACCATGTGCTATTTTCGTTTTTCTTTTTTAATAAATCTGCAAAAATGTCAACATTCTGTGTTTTTCTGTCAATATGGGAAGCTGTATGTACATTAATGAGGGGAAAAAATTAACAAATGATTTTAGCAAAAGGCTGCAATATAACAAAAAGTGAAAAATTGAAGGGGGTCTGAATAATTTCCGTACCCGGATATATTTTTTAATAACTAATATTTTACTATATATTTTATATTTAATTATTTTAATAGAATTTTAAACCTTGTAACTATTTATGATATCTATAGAGATTCTATGAATACAATCTGATCAACACTCGTGATTAGAAGTGTGTTTTGTGATCAGGATACGAGTCCGGTGTTATTAGCACGTTATAGTTTGACAGCAAGTTTGATTGTGTAGTTTAATAGAACATCTGCTGAGTTTGACGTGTAGTGTAGTTTGATGCCGAACCTTTTCCACAGCGAAGGTTCGAATGACGTATTCAGACAGCAGCTGAGTCTCGATGAGCGTCACCTTCATGTCCCTGTAGATCTCAGTGTCGTCGGGCCAGTACTTACAGCACTTCACCTGACACACCCCAGTTATTTGATTCAAACCCCGCGCTAGAGTTTTTTCTGAAAACTTATATAGATAGCATCATCTCCTAACAGCAGATTCTGTGCGAATGCTTTAACTCAAGAGCGTCTGCACACAGACTTCATGTGTCCCAGATACGAGACGCCTCTGCTGCAGATCATCCCAGACTAATTAACCAGGTTAACCCTCCATAACCAGAGCACACCTCCAGAGACACACACAGACCCGAACCACCGTCTCTAATCAGTTAAAGTCATTAATGAAGTCAATCAACGTTTATCTGTCGTCAGTTTATCAGCCGCTTCTTTCCATCCGCTCTTCACTACACTGTTTTCTCTCTGTGTGTGCATGTCAGATTCAAACTACCAATATACAGTATTTCTCAATATATCTTTGTTTTTTTTTTTTTCAAATATTTCTTTCATAATAATGTATATGAATTATTAATAATATATATATATATATTACAATTATTTATATTTTCAAATTTGGTTTATTTACATGAGACTTGCTATTATTTAATATTCTATTGGTCAGAGTGTTATGTTTGTATTATTTATAGCAGTTTATTTATAAAATTAATTAAGGCATTTATGTATATTCGGTAGGTTAAGTTAGTCATAGTGTTATTACATTCTACACTAGACCGGTTTTTTATTACAATTATGTATTGGTTTAATTTTTATATTTATTGTAATTTAAGATTTATTTTTAGAATTATTGCTTTTGTCATTTTTATTTTTAGATCTCAGCTTTTTATATTTTGCTTAAATGTTACTATTTTACTATTACTTTATATAATTTAAAATATATATATTACTATTTTGTTTTTATTTTTTTAAATTGTAATTTTGTGCTGTCAACTTATTTCAGCCAAGTATTTTACTATCTATATATATTAGATATAGATATAGATATATATCTTTATTTTTTTATAGTTCCGCTTTATTTTATTAACAATGTTTTTGATCGTTTTAATTGAATTAATTACCAATAGTAACCCTGATTGTTCACTGATCTGTAGATATTGTTATTAGCCACTGAATAACGCACAAGCTTAACCTGTTGAATATAAAAAACCAAGCGTGGTAGTTTAGAGGAGTCCGGTCATGAGGTTGGCAGAAAATCTAAAGTCTATTAAAACTCTAAATGTATCAATTATTCAAATGTATCAGATATTAATTATTTTATTTCTGATGGAAACACACTTTTGTGGTCAGAAATCAAAGAACTATCAGGCCATCAGTCTGTCATCCGTTTATCAGCTGATTCTTTCCATCCGCTCTTCATTATTAGCATGTTTTCTTTCTATGCGTGTATTAAGACGCTCTAATTAGCGGGATAATTGGGCTCTAATGGCTGAGTGTATTTCTCGTCTCGGTCTCACTCTTCGCCGTCAGGCCGGAAAAACAACGGGGCCGTGATGCTATCGGCTCCCGCCTAATTATCATTAGAGCATCTCCTAAACGAGAGAGCATTAATCACATAATGACTTATTTACATATTCAGTCACACACTTCCTGCAGCTCATCGCCAGTGCGCGCACACACACACACACACACACCCGCCCACACAGCACTCTCTCACACACACACCCACACACGACACACACACACACACACACACAACACACACACAAACAATACAACACACACACACAACACACACAACACCCACACACACACACGACACACACACACACACACACCCTCGGCACTCTCACTCACATCACCACACACTACGCACCACATCACACACTCCACACACACAACACACCATCACACACACACACACACACACACACACACACCACCTCTCACACACTCCACACACACACACAGCACACACACAAACACCACCACTCACACTCACACACACACACCCACACACACACCGCAACACACACAAACTCTCACACACACACACACACACACAAAAAACACACACACACACACACACACACTCTTCACACACACACTCTCTACACAACACCTCTCCACACCACACGCCCCACACCACACTCTCACACACACACACACTCACTCTCAGACTCACACACACTCACACACACACACATTCACCTGCTGTCTTTCTCACACACACACACACTCTCACACAACACACACACTCTCACACACAACACATACACATATACACACACACAACACACCTCAACCACACTCTCACACACTCTCTACACACACTCACACACACTCGACTCAAGCACCCTCACCACACCCTCACACTCTCTCTCACTAACCCACACACACACACACACACACACACCCACACACTCACACACACACACACACCCCGTCACAATACAGCGCGGGCCGTCACAGGAAACAGCATTAGAGACGAGAAGAAACAACAAACATACAAATAAAAAATACATATAATGACTCCAATGTGTGCGTGAGTGAATGTCACCAAAACACTTATTTTACATAAAAAAGGTCAGCAAAGACTAATTTTTTAGGGGCGATTAAGTACATTTATCCCTCAAATTCTTAATAACAGTACTAATTTTAGGATTTAAAAAAGGATCTCTCAAATTATCCTTAAATAATAAAAATACAATAAAAAAAAGTATTACTATAATGCATCTGGATTAATTTATTTATTGTAATTCTCATTATTCCTAAATATTCTCACCAAGGTAACAGTACATTTTTACTGCATTGCAATAAATAACGGATGATATTTCACATTAAAATGGTAAAGGCTAATTTTAGGACTATTATGTTTTTATTTTATTTTTTATTATGCTTTTTGCATTGTAACACTATTTTTGACAATTGAGTACATTCACCCCTCAGACTCTCATTAATAAAATAAATAAATAAATAAAAAAAGACCATTAATGTAATGCATCTGGACATTTAACTTTTTTTTTTTTGTAATTCTCATTATTCCTGTAATAAAAAAAATGAATGATATTTTACAAAAAAAACGTTAGTGAGGACTAATTTGAGAACTATTGTTTTTTTGTTTGGTGGTGGTTGTTGTTTTGGATTGAGACACTATTTTTGACAATTAAGCACATCTACCCCTCAAATTCTCATTAAAACAATAAAATAAAATAAAAGTCATTAATATCTGGAATTTTTTTTTGGAATCCCCATTACTGTAACAGTGCGTTTTTACTGTATTGCAATAAAACTTCTAACTAAATAGTTTAATTCAGCATAAATACATTACAACATTGGTGCATTCAAACAACAAATAGATCAATAAATGTCACATGCATTCACATACAGAAGTTTTGGGTGAATTATGCTTAACTGTAATGGCTGTTCATGCTACTGGTGTTATGTACAGGCTTTAATGGCTTGAAGTAAAATGCTTTATTCTCAGTGATGTTGAGCTGGATGTGTGTTCTGTGATATTGTTGTGTTCATGCGTATCTGGTTTCTCATAAAGGTCTCGCTGGCCTACTTCTCTCCGGCTCTAATTTTAACCGTGATTCTGTCAGGAGGAGCGATCCAGCGCTATATTCCTCATTCTCACTGTAATGGCTTATTAACGACTCAAATGTTATTCCAAACCAGAGCCTTTTGTTCTTGTCAGATATTAAGATGGGCTTTAAAAATCCCATTAGTTTCGCGCGGCAGATTTCCTCTGAGATTCGCTCCACTTCTCGCCACAGGCTCTTACGACACAATTCCAGTTCCTTCACAAACCCACACTCGGAGAGACGGAGATTCAGAGACGATCAGAGCGCTACTGTCTTCAGATTAGAGAGGAGCGAGTAAGACGCCTTTATCCCGGATAATCTGCCTCTAACAGGCCAACTTTAACCAGCACTGCTGACACTCACACATCCACTAATCAGCTTACAGATCATCAGATGACCAGCGCAGAGAATAACACACACACACACACTCACGCAACGGGCCACGCGCCCCGCGGTCACATCACACACACACACACACCACACACAACACCCACACACAAACCCTCCACCACACCTCACGCCGCCCCTCCACAGCACACACACACTCACTCCACACCCACAGCGCAACGACAGCACTCACGCAACATACGCCCCACATCGCACACACACCACACACACACATCCACTAATCAGCTTACAGATCATCAGATGACCAGCGCAGAGAATAACCTTATCACCACACCACACACACACGCACGCACACGCACGCACACACAGCACTCACTACATACACTCACACACAGAGATATATACACACACCCACACACACCCGGGGGAGGCACACCCAGAGACCACACCCAAACCAGAGAGATATCACACAACACACACACACACCCACACAGAGACACACACACACACACAAAAGAGAGACACACCACACACACACACTGAAACAACACAACACACACACACACCTGATAGACACACACACACACACACACCACACACACACACACACACACACACACACAGAGACACACACACACACACACACCACAAGAACACACACACTCCACACACACACACAGATACACACCCACACACACACACACACCCAGATACACCACACACACACACACACACTATACACTCACACACACACACACACAGAGACACAAGCACGCACACACAGATGAGAGATATACACCACTCACACATTGCACATCCTATCAAAGACTGTCTTCCACTATTTAACTTAAGCTGACAAAAGTCCATCGTGCATTAACGCAACAGACATTAAAGGATTTGTTTGTTGTGTGTGTGGTGTGTTTATGTGTGTGTGTGTCAATTTGAGCTGCTATTAAGAGGCAGCAGCAGACTCGCATCTCGTTGTGTCAGTAAATATTCTGTCCAGCGGGTGTGAACAGGAAACACTCGCCGTATCTGAGGCTTCCTGGACATCTGTTGAACTTCACAACCGCCATTACCCACAATGCATTTCACCATATCATGTGTCTTGCGTGCTTTAGTGCTTTACTTCGGTGATGTATTAATATTTCAATAAGTATTTTTCTATTTTCCATTTTTTTTATTTTACTTTTAATAATTTAATAATAACTATCTCCATATAGTGATAACACTCGTGCCTTCTCTAGTGCCAGCTCAACCAGGTCTCGTCCCATTCGTCGGTTTTTGTGATATCACAAATCCCAGAAAATATGCTTTGTAGTCCAAACGAGTCATTTGTTGTTGTTTTTGAAAAGTGATTTCTGTTAAAATAAAATCTCATTTTGAAGTGGACTTTGAGCTTTGTAACTTTGCAGATCCTTTTTATGCTCAAACAGCAACATTACAACTAACTAAAGTTGAAAAATTGAAAAAGCATAATAGCACCCTTTCCTTTAACATTAGTTAACTACTTTATTTAACATGAACTAAGATTGAACAATACTTCTACAGCATTTATTGATCTTAGTTCATGTTAATTTCAACATTTACTACTGCATTATTAAATGGTATTATAGTTTTCTCTTCTGGTGATGTGTTAGTCTCTCTCTTTCTGTGTTTGTGTGTGTGTGTCTCTGTGTGGAGTGTGTGTGTGTTGTGTCTCTGTTGTGCGTCTCTCTCTGTGTGTGAGGTGTGTGTTGTGTACTCTGTGTGTGCTTCTCTCTCTGTGTGTGAGTGTATTGTGTGTGTGTCTCTGTGGTGTGCGTCTCTCTCTGGTGTGAGTGTGTGTGTGGTCTCTGTGTGCGTCTCTCTCTGTGTGTGAGTGTATTTGTGTGTTTGTGTTTCTACTGCATGAATCATTATAAGTTCCCTGCTACGATGTGGACTGTTGGTGTGTGGGTGTGTGGTGTATTCCTCTGTCTCTCTCTGTGAGTGTGTGTCTCTGTGTGTCTCTGTGTGCATCTGTGTGTGTCTCTGTGTGTGTGTCTATCTGTGTGTGTGTGTGTGTGTGTCTCTCTTTGTGTGTGTGTGTGTGTGTCCTGATCTGTGTGTCTTCTCTCTCTGTGTTTGTGTGGTTGTGTGTGTGTGTGTGTGTGTTCTCCTCTGTGTGTGTGTGTCTCTGTGTGGGGGGGGTTTGTTTGTTGTGTGTCTGTATCTGTGTGTTCCTCCTCTGCCTCTGGGTGTGTGTTTTTCTCCCTCTCTCTCTCTCTGTGTGTGTGTGTGTGTTGTGTTGTGTGTGTCCTCGTCTCTCTCTCGCCTTGTGTGTGTGCTCTCTCTCTCTCTCTCTGTGTGTTGTGTGTGGGTGTGTGTGTGTGTGTGTCTCTCTTCCTTTCTGTGTGTATGGTGTGTTTGTGTTGTCGCGGTCAAAGCGAAATCGCTGCACTCGGTGTGAATGCGGTGGTATCCCGGAGCTGATCAGTGAGCAGCAGCAGATGGTGGTGTTGATGAGGCTGAAGCGGCTTCACTCTCTCAGCTCTTTGAAAGCGTCGGTCAGAGAAAGCTGCGTCCCGTCGGGAAGAACCGTGCGTCTGCTGAACAATAGCAGGTGAGCAGATGTGCGCAAACGCAGACGGACGACTAACACGGTTTAATTTACTCTCAGACAGTGATAGACAGAAATGATGAGGACGAGAGTCACTGCAAACACTGATCACCTCGTCCAGCGTCAGGAAAGCACTTCTGCTCAACATTAACACTCATATTACGTCACGGGTTCAGGCTTGACCTGCACTGGATGTCTTTTGAAGTTTGGTCAGTTTTCAGACAATCTGATATGTCGTGTTGTGGAATGTGCGCACAAAATTTCTATTACGATTATGATGGTTAATTTAAGTTAGCTGGGAATCAAACCCATAATCTCAGTGTTTGTTTTTAGTAACATTTTTGAGATTTTATGAATTAGTTGAATTCGTTTTTGTTTAAACTTTTAGTTTTCATTTGAATTTTAGTTATATATAATAATTTCGTTTTTTTTAGCGATTTTTTTTTTTTTTTTTTTTTTTTTTTATATATATATATATATATAAATATAGATATATCTATATATATATAATATATATACAGTATATATATATAGTTCAGTTTTCATTTTAATTTAGAGTGATTTCTTAACATGTCTATACTATTTTTATTAATATTTTAAATAGTTTTAGATTTCAGTTTTCATTTAATTGGTTTTAGTAATTTTTTGTCATATTGGTAATTGTAGTTTTTTTAATGTCTAGTAGTATGTTTAATATTTTCGAATCATTTTTTTATTTTTAGATTTTCCCAGTTTTCAACTTCATTTTAGTTATAGAATTTGGTTTGTACAAATTTTTTGTCATTGTCTTACTTTTAATACCTATATAGCCTATAGATTTTTATGAATTCGTGTTAGCCCTTACTCCCTCAAGTTAGTTGCCTTTGCAACTAGATGATAAAACATGTGTAAGGCTATTTAATTTTTATTTCGATAAGGTTTACATATGAACTTATTTAGAAAATGTTTTAAAAATTAAATATTACAATACTGTTTATACTATTGTCTAATTTTTGAAACAAACATGTTTACGAATTGTTGTTATTTTATAGTTTTAAAATTCATAGGTCTCAGTCTTTTCTTTGTATTTTTTTATCTTGTAAGTTGAGAAGTATAAACACTTGTTTCACAGTGTTATTTGTGATAATTTCCATAAAACTGTACCCAAATAATGACCTCACTAAAGCCTTTTTACACAAACCACTAGCTATAATCTAAATTTGACCCATCTACTCCACACAAACAACCTAGGACCGATGCCAAACGACCAATTACTGTCTGACAGTGGACTACACAACTCCGAAAACAAACAGTAACACACCTGCCACATCTGAATCGGACTCTTTGAGGTTCCTGGATTTATGTTTGAAGGTTCTGGAGATTTCAGATTGTTTGTGTTCATCTTCTCTTCCTCACGTCTTTTGTTTTACATCTTGATGTTTACCAGGGTTCGGCTGGTGGTCTGTCTCGCTTGACGTATCTGGTGTCTCGGTCGTGTTTGGGGGGAAGACGGTCAAGAGTTCGGTCAGGTGGGGGGTGGGGGAAACAAACCAGAGTGGGGTGGAACTACCCAAAAGGTACAAGGGGTTTGCGAAAGGGGAAACAGGAATGGGGTGGCAGAAAATGAGGGGGGGGGAAAAAAAGGGGTGGGGGGTGAAAAACAAAGGAAGTGGACGGGGGGATTAAAAAAAGGAGGAAAGGGGGGATTAACGGAGAAAGGTAGAAAAAAAGAGAAAGAGGAAAAAGGGAGGGGGGGCAAGGAAGGAGGATGAGAGAGAAAACAGCAGGGAGGGGGGTAGAAACGAAAAGAAGAGGGGACGGTGGAAGGTAAAAAAAAAAGAGGAGGAAAAGGGGAGAGGGGGACAAAAGCAAACACAGATAGGACAATATAGCACACGGTCACGTGACCCACCCGTGGTGTTATCATACGCCTAGCCTAGACTATACCGAGGACGGGTACACCACGTTGTTTTCCGAACTCACAAGTTCACTCTCATCCGTGAAAAATCAGCTGAAGATAGATCGGACACTGGCCAAACGACCAACAACTCATAGTATATTACCACCCACAGCACCTCCTCGCCTACACGCATGCAACCACCCCCCCACACTGCTCGCACACACACCCCACAATGCAAGCACCACAGGCGCGGTGCGCAACCCCTCACACCCCCAACTCTCGCATCTCTCAAACCCACACCACACACCCACACACAACACCGGCACAAGGCTACACACACACCCTCAGCTCCACAGGCACAAACAACACCACTCACCCCTGCCACACACCACGGACGTGCTGCACACACACACAACACAAAGGAGGGGCACAACCCACCAGCACCAACGCCTCACACACCAACCACCCCCCACACACGCCTATCCAACAACCACACACACACACTCCACCTCATCACATACCCACAAAAACACGGCAGGCAGCCACAAAATCACGCACAACAACCACACACCGGCAAAAAACGACACACCGCAAATGCGAGCCTCATAAATCAAAAGAAGAGAACACAGCACCACACCCTCTCACAGGATGCAGACCCCAAACACCACACACTCGTCAAGTGGAAAAATCAGAACAGACACGCACACACACGCAAGGCTCTCTGATCAAGCACCACGGGGGTCGTCTCTCCACCCACCAACCACAACACAGGGGAACACCACCACAAGACCGCCGTCAGAAAGGGTCGTTAGGGGGAGAAAGAGACTCGCTGCACAAAACAAACCCACACAAGGAACCCGGGGGGGGGTAACACACACAAAAAACCGACTCTCGAAAAAAAAAAGCTCCCACACACCCACCACACACACACGACACACACACACGAGACTCTGCGCGTTCCGCAACACAGTTAGGAAAAAGGGCACACACACAGAACTGGTACAACACTGGGCAATCCATCACGGACAGACCAGTAAAAAGAAAAAAAGGAAGACAAGCAAAACGCCACAACAACGCGAACGCACACACACAAACACACGGCTCGACTCACCCTCCCAGACACCACATCACTCTAATCTATGTTTGATTTATATATATAAAACATAATGCAAATATTTCGATCAAATTGGTCACATTCTTTTTATACAGCGATATCGTACTTTTTCATAATTGTAAAAAAAAATCTAAAATATACAAATATCCTTAAAAATCATAAAAAATGTATGTTTGATATATACAGTCTTCAAAAATCTAATCCAAAGAACCTCAAAGGTCTCATCAACTCTTCTCACACAAACACCACACACACCCACACACACACAAAAAAACACACACACACACACACACACCGACCCACACACACACACACCACCACCCACACACACACACACACACACACACACAACGCACTCTTTAAACATTTCTCATCAAATCCTTCCAGATGAACTGTATTGGTCTATATTCATACTGTGTGTCAACAGCAGTGTTATTTAGTTTTTTCCTTATGCAAAAATACATTTTGTTCTTTTGATTTTAGGCTGAAATGTGACCTGGACACGCGTTGAGATCGACTCCTCCAGCACATGAAGCCATTTAACAATCCACTGAACATAATCCAGAGTGACACCCAAAAAAAGAGGAAGCAAATTCATACCATGCTCTTTGTTGGATTTGGATGTGTTTCCACAGCAGCGGCTGAAATTGGGGGTCATACAATCATTCATAAATCATGCAACAAGATTTGTGCGTCTGCGTGTCCTATAAGCTCCAAATCACTTAATAAGGCAAACATGTTGCCCGCAATCGGAAAAAAAAAAAAAAATATAACAAAAAAATCCTCGCCGAAAGGAATAAAAATCACGCGTTATAATTCTAATGTAGCATTGCGTTTTTTAATCACCAAGCAAATCCAAAATGACTTTTTGACAAGCTAATTAGCTCATGCAAATCTGCGCTCACGTTCTCCGGCGCTGATGCATTCGCTCTGAGCCAAAATCGAACAAAAAATTACATGCCAAACAAAAAAAAAAGACGAAAAACACTAGCCGAGACCAAAGATTTGAACTATTCAGACGCACGACATAACCCGCGTTAGCACACATCTGTACCTTGAGAACTCTGTGACGATGACTTTGCTCGTTTGCTAGTGTCGGGTCTGTTATCGTCTGAGCCTGACGAACTGTAATGAGATCTGCCCAACACTAACGCCCTTAATCACAGAAGGTACTGGATCCGTTCCTGATTGCTATCGTTTATTACATTTATTAAATGTAGGAGTGCCAGATTACCGTCAGAAGAACAGAGTAAACACTCCACCACAAAATAGACTCCATTACGTGCACTGCACAGGACAAAAAAAAAACATAAGACGAATGAGACTAATGGAATATCTCAGATGTTTCATCACATAAGATGGGATCCACATCAACAATTTTCCACACTCAAAATTGGGCCACCCGTTGATATAGTCCTCTATAAGGGAATTAAATTAGGAGGGAACATCTGGAGACGAAGATTATCGCCTTACCCTCAAGGGAAAAAAAAAAATCAATAAAAGTGATGCTGAGCTTAAAATTAAAAGAAAAAGGGTCTGAGCTTGTGAACACACCATAAAAAGTATAATAGGATAACTCGGAGCAATTGGGTTCTTGCCGTGTTCTAAGTGGGGGGGGTAAATAACACACTCCACAGCATCTCAATTTTTGAGCAATAACGAGTCCGAGCAATAACATCTATAATCCTAATCATGATAAACTCTTTGTTGTAGAAGTATTCCCAACGAGAAACACACACGCAGCGTTTAGATAATCCTTAACTAGCTAAATCCTAAGCGTAGATCGGATCTCACGTCCGGGGGACGGCGGCGGGGGCCTTGAAATTGTAGAATAGCTGGGACATTTCGGGTATTTAGCGAAACCCTAAGTCTGCTCGGTCTGTTCATTCCTCTTCGCTGTAAGTGAGAGCGCCAACCGCAATTAACTGAGCTAGCGCTCGAGCGGGGAAAAAGACTTTAGCCGCGCGCTGCTGTCAGGAGGGCCTGTGTCCGGGGCGCCGAAAGGGCACGCTGGGGACTAATGCGTTTCATTCGTATCTAGCGATCTCGTTTTCCATGAGACCTTTCAACTTAAAATCGCACGGCACAATTAGTTCCCATTTTTTCCCGTCATAGAACCGGTGCAAGCGTGCTAGAAAAGGACGTCTGACGCTAGGGAAGGAAAAACATGCGCGTGTGCATTTTTATGCCAGCTTCCCCCGGTCGTTTGCTCGACAAAAATTGATGCAAACGAAAAAAGAACATAATCCGATGGGAGGAGGGTGGTGTGCAAAAATTGGATTAACCAAAAAATGGACTTACACAAAAAACAATGTCGACCGGCAGTGTCTTTTTAGTGGCATGGACTTTTATGAACTTTCGTAAACAAATATGATATTGGTCAGGGCAATGAAAACTGGTCCTGGACAGAGGGGGGTAAAGATTCGTGGCGGGGAGGTGGTGGTGGGCAGGGGAAGTGATAATGGTGCACAAAAAAAAAAGAAACTAAGGGATGGGGGTGCACAAAACGGAAAAAAAAAAAAAACAAGGCCAATTCCTTTCTTGAGGGGGTCTAATCGTGCAACCAAATCGGAGGTATGTGTTGGTTATAAGTAACCTACAAGAAAAAAAAAAAAAAACAAAAAAATGGGTACACACAAAAAACAAAAAACCATAAAAGGGAAGAAACGATTGGTCAAAAAGAGAAACAGAGGACCAAAAACATCGGGGTGGTGAAGGTTAAACGGGGAAAAGGGGGGGAGCAAAAAAAATAAACAGAGGGGGGGGGGGAGAAGGGGGGAGAAATAATTAATATTTTTTTAAAACATAATAAAAAAAAAAAATTATTTTCATAATTCAAAAAAAAAAATTAAATCACAAAAGACGTCATGGGGGGGGGGGGGAGGGGGGGGGAGAAAGGAAGGGGCCGATGGAAGAGAGATAGACCTTCTAAAAAAAAAAATAAACAAAAAATGAAATGAGGGGGTCACGGAGGGAGGGTGAAAAGCAGTAGACATGCGGTGGGGGGGGAAAATGGGGAAAGAGAACCAAACTAAAGAGGGCGAAACGAGGGCGGGGGTGATAATTACGGTATTAAAGGGAAAAGGGGGGAGGGGGGGGGGAAAAAAAAAAATGAGGTGAGGGGAAAATACAAAATAGTGCAAATAACCGGAGGGGGTAGCAGAAAAAGAAAAAAAAAAAAGGCTGAATTGTAGGGGGAAAACAAAAAAGATTAGCAGGTAGAAATGGTATCACATTCGGGAAGACGATTTCGTGTGTAAATCAAAACCATTGATTAAGGTGGTGGGTAATAAATCAATAACCAAGCGAATAAAAGGGCATAATAATCTTATAAAACCACATAGGTAGTATAATTCCGAGGGGGGTCTTCCACAAAAAAAAAACTCGGGAAAAAAAAAAGGGTGTACGGGGGTGCACATTTGATTGATGATACAGTGAACACAAAAATAAAAAAGGGGGGTGCAAACGTGTATCATATAAAAAAAATAGTTCCTTACCAATGTTAATACTAGCGGTGCACATGCAACGGGGGGGGTGAGGATCGTTAAGTCAAAATCATTTTTTATAAAAATAAAATAAAAATACAAAAATTACACGAACTCATAAACCACGATAGCCATACATATATAGAAAAAAAAAAAAAAAACATGTCAAAAAGACACATGAAATAATTGTTTTGTTGTACAGGGGATGAATTTACAAAGTAAGTAATTCGGCGTGATGTGGTTGCTTAATATATAATGAAATAATATGTTATAAGCAGGGGGGGAAAAAAAAAAAAAAAAGGAATCCCGCAAAGCCACACAGCACGCAAAATAAAGTGGGGGGGGAGATTGATTTAGAAAATTACTAAAAACATCAAACATAATGCAAAAAATTGCAAAGTAGCGAATAAAGGGGAGGCTTCAGTATCAATTTTTTCACCCAAAGTCATGAAGGCGTAAATAGATGACCGAATCTTCAGAATTTCTGAGTGCAAGGAATTCTTTAAAGGATATTCCTAAATATTTAAACGAGGATTCAGCTTAGAAGAAAAAAAAAAAAAAAAGGGGGGGGGGGGGGGGGAAAAAGGGAAAAAAAAAAAAAAAAGAATAAAGAGAAAAAAAAATAATGGGGGGGAAGGAAATGGGGAAAGGGGGGGGAAAAAGGCGAAAGAAATATATACTGTAAAATAATATAATTGTTTATTTTACAATGAAATATTACAACAGTAGTATTTCATATTTTGCTTAATATTTTTATGTAGTATAATCAGTCCCACAAACAAACACAGCACACTTGGAGATTTTTAGAAAAATTACTAAATCAATAAATGCAAAAATTGCAATTGCAGTAAACTTCTTATCAGATTTTTTCACCAAATCATGAAGGTGCGTAAATAATGACAGAATCTTCATTTCTGAGTGAAAGGAATTCTTTAAAGGATTTTCCTAAATATTTAACGAGGAATTACAGCTTTCGAGCTCTTAGAAATGACGAACAAGTCATTAAAGAGACACAATAAAACATTTACAACCATTAATCATCTCTCCTTCAGCAGTAGAATGATAAAAAAAACAAGACAAAATTACTCTAAGAATCACTCGTATGCAAAATACAAACAAGTAATAAAATAATAAAGTAATCTTTCTAAACCCGCAGCGCTGGATAAATGAGGAGCAATCAGTGTGATGTTCACGGCTGCGTCTCGCTTTGATCCGAGCAACTTCAGGCTTGTTAAAGCGTTTTCTGTCCTTGTTCTGATAAAACTGATTTTGCTTTGAACGCTGGCCTGTAATTGAGAAAGACGACAACGGTTTCTTCCCAACCGTCATTAATTGAGAGACCCGTTAAACTCAGTAAACAGGTGAGTGTGAACACTGAGATCACAGAATACACTGCTAAATTATACGAAGTGCCCATAATGGAATCTCATTGGCTGTGTAAACACTAAATGAGCTCTGATTGGCTGAGTCTGTGCTGTGCAGTGTGTGGGACTGGGTTGTAAACGGCTGCTGGACAGCACAGAATGAAAGGACGGAGAGGGAGTAAGTGAAAGGGGCGTTTTAGTGGCTGGCGTCCCTAAAGACGAGCCAGGCGTCGCTCCAGTAAACAGGTAATTACGCCGCTCCAGCGCAGCTAAACCAGTCTATTAAAGGAAGTGATTGCGTTCCGAGCGCTGGAACTCACCGCGGTCCGGCACTCCAGAAACATCTCTCAACAATTAACTAGCAATCAGACACGGCCTCCAGGGGCATGCTGGGAGAACGCATAGCGGCTAATCCATTTATTCTGTACTAAACCCCCCACAACAACAACAAAAGATGATTAATTGTTTCAAGACGCCGTTTCAGCATTAAATGGCTCAGTGTTTGTGTGTAACAACTTCTAACACACTTCAGTCCAAAGTTTACAAATTTAAATGGTTTAGAAATTATTTGGTCTAAACCATTCAGTGTGTTCTGAATATAGGACTCAGTGTGTTATAGAGGAGGGTCTCAAATCTGATTTTCTTAAAATATTTGAACCTAGAGCACAAAAGCAGTGTTAAGTCGCTGGGGGATATTTGTAGCAATAGCCAACAATACATTGTATGGGTAAGTTTCCTACCGTAAATATATCAAAACTTAATTTCTGATTAGTAATATGCATTGCTAAGAACTTCATTTGAACAACTTTAAAGGCTATTTTCTCAATATTTAGATTTTTTGCACCCTCAGATTCCAGATTTTCAAATAGTTGTATCTCTGCCAAATACTGTCCTATCCTAACAAACCACATATCAATGGAAAGCTTATTTATTCGGCTTGTATAGATCTCAACTTAAAAAAAAATTACCCTTATGACTGATTTTGTGGTCCAGGGGTAACATATCTTGATATATATAAAGGGGTTCCCCAGGGTTTCATTTTAGGACCTATTTTGTTTTCTATTTATATAAATGACTCGGGTAAGGACACTCAAGCAAAAAAACAAAACAAAACACTTTTATGCTGATGACACTATTATTTATACACTTGCTCCAATTTGAACACAGGCGGTGAAAGAGCTTCAGACTGCATTTCAGTCACTGGAAAGTGCTCTGGTGAGCTTAAAATCACAGAAAACAAAGTTCATGTTTTTTTTCAAAGGCTCATTCACAAGTAATTGATAATCTTAGCATTTTTACATCTGATGGTAAAACTATTGAAAGAGTACCCTCTTACAAGAACTTGAGCATTTGGATTGACGATAAACTTTTATTCAATGTGCATATTGCTAATCTAATCAGGAAGCTCAAAGCGAAGCTCAGCTTTTATTTTAGAAATAAACCTAATTTTACGTTTAATGCCAAAAAGAAACTTGTAGAACTCCAACTTTATTTATAAAGCACCTAATAAAACAACCAAGTTGACCAAAGTGCTGTACAGTAAGTTCAATTAAAAGAATATAAAAGCAAATAATAAATAACCCCCAAAAAAGAAGAAGCTACCTTCCTAACTGTGCTCGATTATGGTGATATATTATACATGCATGCAGCCTCCTCCATCTTAACATGCCTCGATTCAGTGTACCATGCTTCATAACATTTTATCTCAAATGCATAATCACTTGATACTCATCACTGTATTCTGTATGAGATGGTGGGTTGGACATCACTAACCATATTTAAAACTAGATAAATTTGTCTCTTCTGGTGAATTTAAAGAGAGTGGTGATGGAGGCTTGTGATCGTTTTTGTTGAGAGGATATTATGTTTTAATCTGGTTCTAATGTGTATTTGTTGTATTTTTAAATGTTGTCTGCCTTGGCCAGGTCTCTCATGTAAAAGAGATTTTAATCTCAATGAGACTTTCTGGTTAAATAAAGGTAAATAAAGTTTTTCAGACACAAAATAATGACCGTTTGTCTTACCTTGTGTGGCGATGTAGTGATTGGGTCGATGGTAGCCCTATAAAAACAACAAGAACCATAAAGCATTACATCGTGGAACATGGAAAAATTCTATTTCAACTACATAACATCAGAAAAATTGTAATATTTTGGTAACACTTTACAATAAGGCTCCATTTGTTTACATTAGTCAACTACATCAGTTTTCATATTAGTTTGCCCATTTTTTATATATACGTCTATAGCTTTTATTAATTTTATTTCGTTCCAGCTTTCATTCTTTTATAGCTCTTCGCTTTCTAGAAACCTACAACCCCCAACCAAATAAAAAAAACATACAAAACCTCCCCCAAAAAAAACATGACCATTTCACACTAAATGAACATGAGAAATGTTGCTTTGTCAACCATCTGAAATCAAATCATTTTTGAGATATCATTTCATTTGACTATTTCAAGTGACACGAATGTGTTTATGGTTTTAGTCGACTATAATAACCCTGATTTAACTATAATAAACGTATTGGTTTACAGTCAGTGCTTGATATTCTCGTCACTGGCTGATATCACAGTAATTCCTCAGCACAGATTGTGGGATTATGTTCAGAATAGGCTCAGTGTCTGTGGGATTCAGCTAATCCGCTCATTTCATTTGTCAAGCGTCTTGTCTCCGCAGCGCCACACTCTTCCTCCTCTCCGCTCCTCTTCCTCCTGATCTCAGCGTATTTAACTGTAATTAGCGTCTGGAAGAAAGGCTCTGATGGAGAGACGACGCATCTATCAGCTTCTCTCTTTATCTTTATGCGGCCCAGCGTGAAATTTGTTTATGTCTGAGCCGGAGAACCGAGAAAACCATCTGTTTACACACCTGTGTGCGTCAGACCAGCCAACCTTTCATTCTTTACAGAACATTTATTATAAAAATACACAAAACATTTTTAAATCCTAAAACTATAAGATGTTCTAAAATGGCGTTTTGGTTTGTGTTTGTTCACGTTAACTGAACACCAAATGAAGACAGACCACAAACTTCTACATATATTTAATAACTTTAATATTATAATTTATAATATCTATCATCTATATAAATTGTTATCTTTATAAATCTTTACTGAAACTAAATTTAAACACTTTCTGTTCCAAATACAAAACTTATTTAGACAAGCCTTAAATCTAAAAAAGTGAACTAAAATTGTATATCTATGTATTTACAGTGATTTTATAATCATGTTAAATTACTACAGACTAACCTCATACCGAAAACCAATAATAATAATAATAATAACAAATAAATAAATAAATACATACTTTTTCTTTTTTCTGTTAAAGCCATAGTTGCGTTATTATTAGATTTTTTTTTTACTTTATAAATTAATAAATAGAATTAGTGAGCAAAAATAAACTTCTTTAGATATTAAAATGAATAAGAAATTAGTAAAATGGTGTTTTGGTTTGTGTTTGTTCACGTTTACTCAACTCTAAATGATGATGTACCATAAACCTCTGTTTTATAAATATATATAATTTTTACTTTTATAAATCGACTGAATTTAGAGAACAAATGAATACAAAAATAAATTTACAATAATTTTGTAATAAAACAAAAATGTCACTTTTTTACGAGTAAAACTAAAATGAGCTAATATTGTGTTTTTGTTAATATATATATATATATCTTGTTACAATTGTTACATACTAACTCTAACCTAAAACTCAAAAGCTAAAGTATTGTTTACTCTATTTATGAATAATTCACATCTCTAAAAAGCAAGCTGGTCACATTGAGCCGAGTTCTGGCTAAAGTTGATTAGGAGTAACTAACGAAGCCCTGCCTGGACTCATGAAAGATTCAGTGCGTCTGTTTTTTCCCCCTCCTTTTTCCTTTTAGAGGGAGAATGATGTGATTGTGAAGAATGAACTGGAGGACGTGCTTGAGAAGAGGCAGAAGCTAAGTGCTGTTTTTTTTTTTTTTTTTTTTTTTTTAATGGACTTCCGGTGTCAGGCCCGTTTCCTATGTGAATGTTAAAACCACACAGACACACTTTAATGATCTGCACTGAGAATTCATCCCCCTTCCCCCCCAAAAACAAATGATTATTAGTAACGCTCTTGCTGACTTTACTGATCCGCCTCATTAACTTTACCAGAGTAACACAGACACACCAGTAAACCTCATTAAAGGGCAAGTTCACGCACAAAATCATCATTCTGTCGTCATTTACATAAATAAAAAAACACAATATAAAAAAAAACCCCCCCCCCATAAAACAAAAAAAAAAAAACACAAACAAAAGCGCAGACTTTGCTCCAAACCGGTTCAGTTTCATTTCTGTGCGGCAAGACGTTTAGCAGCTGCTCTTTATCTCATTTTACAATTCGGATTGTTTTTTAATTTTTTTTTTTTTTTTTTTTTTTCTTCCTAATTAATATTACTATTAATACTTATTAATCGTAATATTACTACAAATATAAGTCATTAATGTATTATTTAATTGTAATTATTCAATATTAATTAATTAATGATTAAGAATATAAAAAATAAAAATCTTTATATTTATATCTATAATAAAAGTAATTATATTAAATAATTAATATTAAAATGTTATTAACATAATTAAAATTAATTAATATTAACATTTTTAAAATTAAAATATAATTTTTTCAATTAACATTTAAAAAATATAACATAAAATACCACAAATATATAGGATAAATATATATAAAACCCTGATAAAACTAGCGATGATCTGTCGTGGTATCTAGGTTGATGAACAAACAAATATTAATAGAAATTATTAGATTCACGTATCTTTTACATTTTAATTGGACTAAACAGCCCTAAAAAGATATTTAAATGTTGTCTGAAAATATTCAGATTCACTATTATTGCCCTTTATAGTTGTTATACATGTTATAGTGTTATATATTTATATTGTTTTTATTGCTATCTTGAAAGGTCAAGCGTGATTTTGCCTATTTAGTAAAAAGTTATTGTATTCTTATACACTTTAAAAAAAAATCCAACCTCTGTTATGCCAATGTACTATCATGATACATACTGTTTACCTGCTAACAAATGACATCAAAAATCTGAAGACTTGTCAAGATCCATATATGACAGGAAGGATGAGCGAATAAATGAATGACAAATGTTTCATTTTGGGTTAACTATTTCTTTAACACTTTTTTTTTTCTTTTTTTTTTTTTTTTTTTATTTTTTTCTAACTTTAAACACACCACACCAACACGTACCCCCCCCCCCATCTAGTGTACTCCTTTAAACACTGAGATCATGACTGAATCTGGAGCTGAGTGGATCACATGAGCTGCTCCCAGCATGCTCTAGTGCTGGTGTGTGTTATGGACAGCAGCGGCGGATCAGAGCTGACCACAACAACATTTACTCTGTCAACATCAGCGGAGTTATTTTAGTCAGTAAATCACTAGAGAAACTCAGTGTGTGAGTGAGTGAGTGAGTGAGCTGCAGTGAGTAGTGTGAGTGCTGTGTGCATGATGTGAGTGAGTGATGTGAGTGAGGTGAGTGTGAAGTGAGCGAGGGAGGAGCAGTGAGATGTGTGAGTGAGGAATGTGTGTGTGAGTGAGAGCAGAGTGTGAGTGAGTGATGTGTGTGATGTGATGTGTGTGTGAGTGAGTGCAATGACTGTGACGTAGACTGCTGATGTGTAGTGTGTGAGTGATTCGAGGAGTGAAGTGCTGTGAGTGAGTGAGAGGTGATAGCAACGAGTGAATGTGTGTTGAGTGAGTGAGAGAGTGCTGTGTGTGTGTGAGGAGTGTCGTGAGCGACGGGAGTGTGGTATCATGAGGTGAGTGAGTATGTGAGTGAGATGTGCTGAGTGTTGGTGAGTAGAGTGTGAGCGATGAGTGTGTGAGGTGAGCTGAGAGTGTGACGTGCAGGGAGAATGTGTGCTGTGATGTGCAGTGCGAGTGATTGTGTGTGTGGTGGTGTGAGTGAGGTGAGTGAGTGCGGTGTGTGATGGTGATGTGATGTCCCACACTGTGTGAGTGAGTGAGTGGTGAGTGAATGAGTGTGTGAGCGCAGTGAGTGTGTGTTTCGGTGTGGTCTTTTAAGCGAGTGAGTGTGTGCTATGTGAGTGGTGGAGTGTGTAAGTGTGCTGAGTGAATGAGTGTGTGAGTGAGGGGTGGGGAGGGGGACGACCGCGAGTGTGTGCAGCGAGATGTGTGAGCGAGATTGAGTGTGTGTATGCTGCTGTGGTGAGTGTCGCTAACGTGTGTGAGTGCAATGAGCTGTGCGAGTGAGTGTCAGTTGAGAACGAGTGATGTGAGTGTGTGAGATGAGTGACTTTGCGTTTGTGGGGGTGTGTGTGATGTTTTTTGGGGAGTGAGTGAGAGTGTGAGTTGAGATGAGAGTCGTGAGTGAGTGAGTGTGTGTGAGCGAGTGTGTGAGAGAGCTGCAGTGTGTTGTTCTTCGAGTGAGTGAGTGAGTGTGTGCAGTGCTGTGGTGTGTGACGTGAAGTGTGTGAGCGAGTGAGGTGAGCCGAGGTGAGTGTGTATTGATGTGAGTGAGGATGTCATAGACTAAGTTGTGAGGTGAATGAGCGGTGAAGTGATGTGTGGCTGGGGGGGGGGAACGAGCTGATGTGACGTGGTGTTGAGATGAGTGTAGTGTTTGGTTTTGGTTTTTTCTTTCTTTTCTGTGACGTGTGTGTGTGCGTGAGTGATGGAAGTGCAGTGAAGTGAGTGAGTGTGTGTGCCTGAGCTGAGATGAGAGGTGTGAGTGAGTGAGCTGGTGGGTGAAGAGTGTGTGCAGCGGTGCAGTGTGGATAGATGATTGGTGAGTTGAGTGTGGAGCGAGTGAGTGTGTTGTGAGTGCGTGAGTGTTGTGTGTGATGTGAAGTGCGTGCCTCGCGATCTTATGTGAGTGTGTGTGTGAGCAAGTGAGTGAGTGAGTGAGTGAGTGAGTAGAGTGAGTGAGTGTGTGAGCAGTGTGAGTGAGTGAGGGGTTTTTGGGTTGCTTGGGAGCGGGTTTTGGGTTTTGTTTTTTGTGGGTGTGGGGGTTTCGGGCGGCGGGTTTTTTTTTTTTTGGTTTTCTCGACGGGGAGCGTGTCCTGGGGGCGTGTGTGTGATGTGTGGTGAGACGCGAGTGTTCTGTTGTGTGATGAGCGAGTGTGTGAGGCTATGTGCAGGAGTGAGTGTGTGTGTGTGAGTAAGAGTGTGAGTGAGTGTGTGTGCGTGAGTGTGTGTGAGAGAGAGTGTGTGTGTATGTGAGTGGTGCGTGGTGGGAGTGGGCGAGTGAGCTGGTGAGCGATGATGAGTGAGTGTGCTGTCTGTGCGTGAAGGTGCGTGCGGTGTGGAGTGTGTGAGCGCGTGAGTGGGGAGTGCTGAGTGAGGTGAGAGCGTGTGTGTGAGTGTGTGTGCGTGTATAAGAGTGGCGTGCGGTTTGTTGTGTGCGTGCTGGCTGAGTGCAGGGTGCGCGAGTGTGGTGTGTATGTGGAGTGAGTGAGTGTGATTGCAGGGTGTGAGTGTGTGTATGTGAGTGAGTGAGTGAGGAGTGTGGGGTGTGTGAGCGATGAGAGTGCGTGGAGGTAGGAGCGAGTGAGTGAGTTCTTGTGTGTGTGTAATGTGAGTGAGTGAGAGGAGTGTGATGTGAGTGTGTGTGTGCGTGTATAAGAGTGTGAGTGAGTGTGTGTGAGTGACTGTGTGTGTGTGAGAGTGTGTGTGTGCGTGTATAAGAGTGTGAGTGTGTGTGTGTTATTGTCTGCGGTGTGAGAATCTAATCCTGACTCTGCTGACGATGCGTCTGGATTAACGGTCTGTTGTTTGGTGAGACGAGACGTGAATGAGAGGTGCTGTGATCCTGATGTTTATTGACACACACACACACGCAGACCTTTCACCAGAGCGCTGGACAGTGTGTGTACTTACATCTACATAATTTGCATTAATGTAGTCGGAGCTCTGCTCTCCCTCCAGAGGCTGCAGCCGCACACGCGAGTGATCGTCTGAAACACACACACATAAACAAACAAATGCATCAGTCACATTCATCACACTCATCAGAGAGAAATAAAACACAGAAAGCACATGAAGAGACTCAACATTAATGCTTGTTTGGCTCAATCACACACACACACAAACAGACACACACACACACCACACACACACTCACACTCTCTCACTCTCTCACTCTCTCTCTCTCTATCTCTCTCTCTTCTCTCTCTCTCTACTCTCTGCTCTCTCTCTATCTACTCTTCTCCTCTATCTCTCTCTCTCTCTCTCTCTCTCTCTCTCTCTCTCTCTCTCTCTCTCTCTCACACACAGTTTAAACTTAAAATGAAACTGTCATTCACTTTTCATCTCCAGTTAAGTTCACAATCATGAAATAAAAATAACAGCAGCATTATAATGTAATAGTAAATTATTTCAACATTATGACTAAGTACTTCAGAAAACAACAGGAAGAATGAAAATACGCGAGACCTGTTAATTAATAGTAACATTTTAAAAATATTAATAATAATAATTAAATGCTATAAATATAATTAAGACAAAGAACATTACCAACATGAGCAGTCTAAACTCAATTGACAAACATCAGTGTTTTTTCGGTCAGAGACAGAGACTGCAAAGCGATGTGCCGCCGCTCGTTTCGCTCAGAGCCGAATGTGAACTCACGCCCTTTGCCAGCTCCTGCCGCTGTGATTGGACTCACGCTGACGAGCGACCCAGAGCTCATGACCGAAAACCGCCGGTCTTAAAGCCCCTGTAAGAAAGTCCTGCCGAAATTAGGCTGTCACGAGAAGCGAGTTAATAATGCCCTCTGACGCCTCGCTTTGCTTTAAGCGAGATGATGTGATGTTAATTACACACACACACAAACACACACAAACCCACACACCCACACACACACACACTCACACTCACCCTCACACATAACACTCACACTCACACTCACACACACACTCTCTCTCTCACACACACACTCTATCTCTGTCACACACACACACACACACACAACTCTCTGTCACACACACACACCCACACACCCACACACAAACTCTCTGACTCACCCACACCACATCACACACTCTACTGTCACACACCACACGCTCTCTATCTCTCTCTCTCTCTCACACACAATCACTCACTCACTCACACACTCACTCAAACACACACACAATCTATGTCACACACTACACTACACACACACACAAACACACACACTCTCTGTCAAACACACACGAGGTACCGGTCAAGGACGCATCACAAAAACTCTGTCACTACAGTTGTGCACATGACTACACACACTACACTACTCAGTGCCAGTCTGCCCTTGTCTCAGCTTTCGCCAACCCATTGCCGGCTACACTACGATGGGCTTTCGGCGAACTGCTCAGTACTCACGCGATCGGTCGGCTGTGTCGACAGGTCAGCACACACATGTGTGTGCATGCAGTCGTGTGATCCGCTTTGGTTTTAGTGTTTTTTGATGTCCACCCGTGCAAGTAGTTTTATTTTTTTTTTTCATTGTGTGTAGCTATCAATGACTTATTACACTCTCTCTTTTAGTACACATTCGACCCACACACACACACAAACACACACACACAAACACACACTATCCTACACTTGTCTCCTGATTTACTCAACACAAAGAACACCACTCATCTGTCACACACACCACTCTCGGCACACAACACACTACTCTCTTTCTCTCTCTCTCACACTCACACACACTCACTCAACTCACTACACACTCACTCACTCACAGCTCACTCACACACACACACACACACACACACCCACAAACTCTCTGCTCAACACACATCACACACTCTCTCTCTCCTCTCCTCACACCCATCACTCACTAACTCACTCACTCACGCACTCACTCACTCACACACCTCACACACACACACACACAAACACTCTAATGCCGCAAGCTTCCGCGCAGCGCGCACTAAACACACACACTTCTAGCATACATACATGCGATGCTGTTTACATAACGGTTACTTCATTACTTGTTCTCGTACTTTTTTGGCCGAGTCCCACGGCAGCGCCGTCCTTTCGAAGAAGCTCTAAAAGATCAACGACAAAAACACGGTTTCGCGGAACAAACATGAAGTGACAAACAGACAGGACAAAGGAAAATGGCTCAGGCGGAACACAACACCATGAGATGTAGTCGCGACTAAACAGCAGAGAAAAGCAGGAAAATTAACTTTATGAGTCATAAAACAGAACGTGCAGCAACTCCCATATTAAAAACGAAAATCATTTCAAATTACTATATAGAGAGTTGAAATGAGCATGTTTATCTAACAAGCATACAACCACAGCACTCAAAGACCAAACCATATTACTATGTTCAATTATTATTATACATTTAATCTGAATATTTAAAGTAGTTGTATTATATTAAAATCATTAACATCATTAAATTTTATATTAAAAAATTATGACTTACAAATTACTAGTTACTATTAAACATTTATGAATACTCCATTTTTATATTATAAAGTAATACAAATATTAATAGCCTACATTTTTAAAGCTCGGGCTAAATTAGTTTAAACTTCAGTAAATACATATTTGAAAATATTAAAATCAAACATAAAATAATGATATTTATTATTAAAATTGTTAAAATTATTAATAGACATTTACATTAATTTTTATTAAATATATAATATTAAAATCCAACAAAAAAATCATAGTTTAGTATATTAAAATGGGACTTAAATATCATTAAACATTTAATGCTGAAATTATTTTAAATCATATTAAATTTAACAAACAAAAAATATTAATAGCGCCATTAATAAAATCTTAACTATACTTGAACATTAATCGCCGAAATGATATTTAAATACTTAACATTATACAAACAAAAATATTAATGTATATTATTAAAAACTATTAATTATCATGAAACATTGAATTGAATGTTTAAATTATTTAATCTATTATTTAATCAAATAAAATATAGATTAGACATTATTAACATTTAATTTTCATATTGTTAATATTAAAATCAAACAAAAATGTATAATAGACCTATTAATAAAATAAAATTAAAAATAACTATTTAATATTAAATTATCTAAATATTTAACATAAAATTTATGTAACATTATTGCAATTTTCTACAATCTATAATATTTACACATATTTCTAACACATAATAAATTAAAACACAGCCCATTTTTAACATTCTCAACATTTCTCTTGCCTTATCTGCCATCCTGCATATTGTTTTTACTTGTTGCAATGCATTCTGGGATTATCTTATGCACAAAGAATTCATGCAATGTTAAGCTAAAATAAAAAGAAAGCATCTTATAAAGTGGCATAATCACACCTACAGTATAATGCCTTAAAGTGCTGCCTACATAGGTACACACTCACAACATAGCAAGCAATGTTTATTGCATTGCATCCACTTCTAGCATTTTTAATCTGAGGGCTTAGTTAATATTATTTTCTGAGGCAAGCACTGACCGCAGGAGCTCGATCACGGCGTGAGATCTACATCGAACCACATGAAAGCACAAGAGAGACAGACAGAAAGAGAAACGCAGCCGACGTTTGTTCTTCCTCAACAGAAACTCATCAAACATTAATGCTCCGCTCGCCGCGCAATTACAGCTAATTATGAAAATGCACTTCAGCGCTGGCTTCTGAGGGCCGTGGGGCTGGTCTCTGCCGTTTCTCTGTGTAAGTGTGGAGGTGAGACAGAAATAGAGCTTGATATTCCTCGTCTAGAGACAAGAGATATGATTGCGGTGATTGTGCTAAACACAATGATGACACCAGCTTCATCTGCGGGAGGCACGGCTGATCATCGGCTCTTTCTGCTTAATGACGGCTTGATATTCACTGACGTAAAGACCACCGGAACGCAGCTTTCTGACGAGCTTCTCGGAGTGAAGCGCTTCTGTTAGGAGGCTCTGTGATTGAGGTTAGGAGGAAAGTGTTGTGGTTTCTCGAGGCATGAATCACAGCAGAAGGAGAGACGAGTCAGATTTAACCTGCAACGCTCTTTCATTTCCAGCACGGTAACCTTTAGAAGACTTAAAGAAACAGAAAAACTACTTTGAGAGAAAAGTCTTTCATTCTGAAACGCAACACGTCTGTGTGCAGTAAATAAATAGAAACACATCTTATCTTCAAATGCACTAGTGTTAAAATGTTTCTGAAAGAGTCTCTTCTGCCCAGCAAGGCTGAAATATTAAAATAGTGAAATATTATTCTAATCTAAAACAGCTGTCTTCTGTGTGAATGTATATTAAACTGTAATATATTTCTGTGATGCGCAGCTGTATTTTCAGCATCATTACTCCAGTCACATGATCCTGATTCTTCAGAAATCAGTCAATTAATATGCTGCAAATATGCTGCTCGAGAAACATTTCTGATTATTATCAATGTTGAAAACAGTCGTCCCGCACAATATTTTGTGGAAATTGTGATACATTTTATTTTTCAGGATTCACAGATGAACAGAAATGTGACATTTGTAACATTATAAATGTCTTTACTGACACTTTTGATCAATTTAATGTGTCATTAATGAATAAAAGTATTGATTTCTTTGATTAAATGTATGTGTGAATATATATATACACTGTATATATATATATATACAAATTAAAATGTATCTAATAGCATAATACTAAAAAACCAAAACATAACAAAATTACTAAAACTTTAACTAATATTATAACGAATAGATAGAAAACAAAAATAAAAACCAAATCAAAACATTTTTAAACATTCAATTGAATACTTATTAAAATAATTAAAAACAAAATACAAAAAAGAAAACAATAAATACTGATTATCATATGATATGGTTTATAATTGTTATTACTATATTATTGTAAAAAATTGATCAAATTATCAAAATATTAACAAACTATTAAAGTTGAAAACAGTGCTGCCGCGCCCCCCTGGATATTTAGGTGTGTACTCACTTTTGTGGCCAGAGGTTTAGACATTAAAGGCTGTGTGTTGAGATATTTTGAGGGGACAGCAAATGTACACCGTTATACAAGCTGTACACTCAATACTTTACATTGTAGCAAAGTGTAATTACTTCAGTGTTGTCACATGAAAAGATAAAAAATATTTACAAAAATGTGAGGGTGTACTCACTTCTGTGAGATACTGTTAGTCAGTTAGAATTTTATATATAGTTATAGTATATAATATATATTAGCTATCTATAGTAGATCAACATTTGAAGTGCGCATAAATAAAGTTCATCAAAGTGTGTCCTAGACTAAGAACGCTTTTGCGTTTTAGCGCCAACTTTAATGAAAAGTTTAGCAAACACTATCAATGACCTGACTCGTGCTAATGCATGTAGTTTTGCAAACACATGCAACCTGCAGCATGAAACTTTAAAGCATCTAAAGAATGACATTAGAGCCAATTAATTAATTGTTTATTCAGGTGCGTCTCAGACTGTCAGCGAAAGACGAGACGAGCGAGACGAGTATGAGGCTACGAGCCACCTGACAAACACCTCTTTCAGATAATGAGATGCAGCGATAGTCTCCAACGCGATGAATGTAGAGCTGCAGCGCCGGAGGGAAAATCATGACAACATGAGTCAAACGAGCGATCGACGAGCCGTACAGACGCCAAACACAGCACAAGACACCCACACACTCACACACACAGCACACACCCACAACACGACACCACACACTCACACACACCACAACGCACACACACACAACACTACACAAATCACACACAAACACACACACCACACACACACACACACATACACACACACACACACACACACACACAACCCACTCACACGACTCACACACAAACAGCACACACACACACGCACACACAACGAACACACACTCACACCACAAACACACACGACTCCCACACCCCCCCCCTCTCACACTCGAACACAATGACACACACTCACACACAAGACACACACCACACACACACACACACTCACACACACACACACCCACACTCACACACACACACACACACACACACAACGACACACACTCACACACAATGACACACACTCACACACAACGACACACACACACACACACAATGACACCCACTCAACACACAACGGACACACAATCACACCAACGACACACAGACAACACTCAACACACAACGACACAAACTACACACACACAAATACGCGCGCACACACACACTCCTTAAATATTCAAGACGGTCACACACAGACGCCTCCGAGAGTATTTACACAGCCAAGACGTGTTATGAAGCACAGATTCTGTCAAACAAACACTGACGGCGCTTCTGTGTGCTTTTACTGGTGTATAAAAACAAGACACGCAGAAAAACAGGCTCAACTTACTAGAATAATTCACCCAGAAATGTAAACTCCGTCATAATTCAACCCGATAAGACTTTGGTCAATCTTTAAAACACAAATTAAGATTTTGTAATGCCCTGAGAGGTTTAGATCATTGTTTAGAAGTAAATAAAAGGCTAAATAAAATCTGTTCATCATATAAAATGATTGCATCTATGAATTAAACCGCTCCATTCACATGGATTCGTTTTGCGACACATTTATGATCTTTTTGGATCTTTTAGGTTTTGGTTCCCTTTCAATGGAGGAACAGAAAGCTCTCAGGCTTCATTAAAAATATCTTCATTTGTGATTAACCAAAGTGTTAATGGTTCAGAACGACATTAAGGTAAGCCAGGGTTATTATCTTTAACTAAAACTATTTAAAAAAAATTATAAATTAAATATAAAAAACTTATTTTTAAATAAAATTTAAAATGAAATACAAATAAAATAAAACAAAAAAACTTACACAGAATAAATTAAAATTGATAAACACGTAAATTATTTACAAAAAATATTTTTTTTTAAAATACAATACAATGAACATAAATATTACCCGAATAAATTAAATACAAAAAGGTTTATATATTTTGTTATGTTATTAACTAAAATAAATTAAATATTGAATAAACTTATTATTTTATTTTATTGGCTAGTTGCCAAACCAACATTTCTCATTTTCATTTAGTTCAAGTTGAAGTACTAAAATAACTAAATAAACTAAAACTAAAAACTACACTTGATAAAAACTACATAGACAAAAATAATTTAAAATACTAATAAAAAGGGCAATTTAAAAAAAATTTTTTTTACATTTATTCTAGCTCATTTCAAAGGCAACATTTCTCATTTTCAATTAATTTAACATCTAAAACTAATATTACAATTTAATTGAAACACTTAAAAAAAGATAGTAAATATAGAGATAATAAAAACATAAAATTACATACATTTCAACAAAAAATAAAATGAAAACAGAAAATATTTAAAAAAAAAACAATTCAAAATATCACCAACAACTTTAACAGTTTTCAGTGACACTAAAACAACTCTGGGGCGAGTACATGACGACAGTGCTTTTAATTTCGGGTGAACTGTCCCTTTAAGAGTTGCTGAAGCGAAACAGGAGAGAATCATGATTTTCAGACTTTGCTTGATGGGAAAATAATCTTCTGAAATATAAAAATGTGGTGCTGAATAAATAATCTTCTGGAACGGAGCGGATGGAGAAATGGCTGGCAGGAAGCTCCAGGCTGTCTCTGTCCCTCTAGGCCACTCGCTGTGATTGGCTGAGCCTCAAATCCGCAGCCAATCAGACGCATGACCGGAATCATGAGCCCAAACTGTGGCGATGCTAAAGACCAGATCTGGATTCGTCCAGAACGAGAGGAGCGACTCGAACGATAACATTAACTTGCGTTTCGTCTCAGTGGCGCTGAGGATAAAAGCAGGAGGTGAAATCAAATCTAATAAACATAGTCATGAAATTAAATTGATGCCGAATAACACGCGCTCTCTGAAAGATGTCAAAACAAGCATGAATAAAACAAGCATCGACCCGACTTAATAATGCATGTTGTAAAATGCAGTTGTCGATTCCCTGCTGCTCTTTATTGTTATGCATCCCAGCATGCTCCAGGTCTTTCTGTGACGCCTGACAGCGACTGGTAAAGCTTTCCAGAAGCTTCTGATGGGTTCTATCCACAAATAAACTTCCTCAGACAGTTTTTAATGCGATGTGAGCGCCAGGTGTTCAAATGTTGGATCCTGACACTATAAATATACATTAATGAAAGATGCTCAGACTGCAGAGTTCATAGAAACTGATGCTTTGCTAAGCTCCGCCCCTCTCGGTTACTGTTGCTAATGCTGAATGTTATTCTTACATGGGCTGGAATGAGAGATATGACACGGTTTCTATTTAAAGAAATAGTTACATTGTGTCGTAACATGATTTAGAAAACGAAGAATTTGTGAAATCTGTTTTAATTTTAATTTTAGAAGTTTAGAATTTTTATTGTTTTTTTACTGTGTAATAATGAAACAAAATAACAATAATAATATGACATGGTTTCTCTGAAGAAATAGTTAAATTTTAGTGTACCATGATTTAAAACTGAAAAAAGTGTGAATCAGAATCAGTTTTAAATTAGTTTTTATTTTTTGATGCTGTTTTCATTTTATTTTTAGTTAAAGTTTTAGTAATTTGGTTGTTTTTTGTTATTTATTACGTTTTATATTTATTTATTTAATATTATGGAAGATCATTTCCACCCTGGAATAAAAATAAAAAAATAAAAATCTAAATTTTTACTTTTTATATCTCAATTCTGACTTTTCAGCTCAGAAGAAAAGTTTATATCTTGCAATTCTGAGTTTATATCTCTGATAATAATACATTTTAATAAAAAATTTAAATGTTATTAAATCAAGAATAAATAAAAATTATAATTTAGAAATTCGAAAAAATTCGAAATTAAATAAAAAAAAATTCTAATAAATTCAGAATGGCCCAAAATTCTGAAAAAAGTGAATTGCTATACAAAAAGTTGAAATTACCCTTTTTATTTCTTTTTTAATCTGTGGACTTTTTATATTTAAGTTTTAGTTATTTTAAAGCTAAACTAAATGAAAATGAGAAATGTTGTCTTGACAACTAGCTGAAATAGAATATATATTTTAAAATTTCATATAAACTTTATTTGAAGTAAAAAAAAAATTCTTACGGCTTTGCTTTTATTTATTTTTGTAATAACTCTGATCAAACACTTTTTTACAGTGAAAATGATACACGAATGACCCAAGATTATTTAAAGATGAAAATAAAAATAAAAACATCTCTGGGTATTACAAGCAACCCGGCAACTACACTTTTGGAAAGCTTTCAATGCAATTTTACACAAACCATCAAACCGCACAGAACCTTACATTAGAAAAAGAACAAAATCCTGTCTGATAATATGGCGGGCGGCAACCGTTGCTAAGGTAAGACTGGTGAAACTACAGGAGCTTCAAGACAAACTACAGGACAATCGGGAGCTAACGAGTCATATTAGCAACTAACAAGCAACTAAAACATCTTACATATATCCAAAAAGGGCTGCTTACCTCATTTATCTTTTCCAAAGTTAATGTACGGAATAACAAGAAGCAAAAGAAAGATAAGGGAATATTTTAGTGTAGGTCATCTCAAACCACTATTCAACATGGAGGAGAAAACACAGTCAAGACAAGCAACTTTCACATGGAGGAAGGGACGAGGGAGTGAGTGCTGAACTCCACTTCTACCTGAACTCTAAAAACAATCTTTATCCATAATGAATCGAGCCCTCGGGCGGCTCGCAACCCAACGGGTGTCTGGGCTGAAATATTCATTTCACTGAGATGTGAAGGATAAAGCTGTGAGGTTACGGTGAGAGGATGCACAAACAGAGCTGCCCACGTCTCGCAGACGCTTTAGACGTTAACAAAACAGCTCGCGTGAGTTTGTCTGCCATATTGTGTGTGTGTGTGTGTGTGTGTGAGTGGTGTGTGTGTGTGTGTGAGAGAGAGAGTGTGTGTGTGTGTGTGTGTGTGTGTGTGTGTGTGTTTTGTGTGTTTTGTGTGTGTGTGTGTGTGTGTGTGTGAGTGTGTGTGTGTGTGTGAGAGAGAGTGTGAGTGTGTGTGTGTGGAGTGTGTGTGTGTGAGAGAGAGAGTGTGTGTGGTGCTGTGTGTGAGTGGTGTGTGTGTGACGAGAGAGGAGTGTGGTGTGTGTGGGGGGTGTGTGGTATGTGTGGAGAGCTGAGTGTGTGTGAAGGGGTGTGTGGATTGTGTGAGTGAGCAGAGAGTTGTGTGTGTGTGTGGGTGTGTGTGGGTGTGGGAGTGAGTGTGTGTGTGTGTGTGTGTGTGAGTGTGTGTGTGTGTGTGTGAGTGTGGTGAGAGGAGAGAGTGTGGGTGGGTGCATTGTTGTAGTGGTGTGTGTGTGTGTGTGACGAGAGAGTTGAGTGTGTGGGTGTGAGTGTGTGTGAGAGAGAGAGTGTGTGGGTGTGGTGTGTGTGGATGGTTTGTGTGGGAGTGTGTGGTGTGGTCTGCTGTGTGGTGAGAGAGAGGTGTGGTGTGTGTGTGTGAGAGAGAGGGTGTGAGTGTGTGTGTGTGAGTGTGTGTGTGTGTGAGAGAGTGTGGTGTGTGTGTGAGTGTGTGTGTGTGTGAGAGAGTGTGTGTTGTGTGTGTGTGAGGTGTGTGCGTGTGTGAGAGTGTGTGTGTGTGTGAGAGGGTGTGGTGTGGTGTGAGAGAGAGAGTGTGTTGTGTGTGTGTGTGTGTGTGTGAGTGTGGTGTGTGTAGTGTGTGTGAGTGTGTGTGTAGAGTGTGTGTTTGTGTGGTGAGTGAGTGTGTGTGTGTGAGAGGCAGTGGTGTGGGTGGTGATGTGTGTGACGAGAGTGTGTGGGTGTGTGTGTATGTGAAGATTATGCATATCAAACTGGAGAAAACAGAGAGATAAACCGTGTGCGCTCAACGGGATTCAACAGAACTGGAGCGGTTTGGTGATGACATGAGCTCATGGAGATAACACTGCAAAAAGTCTTTCTCAGTGTTTCTGTCTTGTTTTCCAGTACAAATTTCTAAACATTCTTAAATCTTTAGGATATATTTACTTCAGAAGCAAAATGACTTATAGTAAGACTTGTTTATGCATAAAAAAATGAGGTAAATTAAAACAATAAATAAATAAATACTTTTTTAAATTAAATCTCGCTTCACATTTTTCAGAAAATGAGTGAGTATTTTAAGTCATTTTGCTTCTCAAGTAAATGTATCTTGATTTAAGAATGTTTAGATATTTGTTCGGGAGAACAAGTCAGAAATACTATCTAAACCTTCTTAAATCAAGATACTTCTACTTGTGAAGCAAAATTACTTGGATATTAGATTGTTTTAAGCACAAATTCACTTAATTTTCAAAAAAATAAATACATAAATTAACTATTAAAAATAAGACAAGAATGCTATCTAAACATTGCTAAATTAAGATACATTTTCTTTATATGCAAAATGATTTAAGATATGAAAAATGTATGAAAATTAAACAAGTTTACGATTAGAACAAGAAAATAAAAATTTTTTACAACCCCACTGGCAGATTTTTTTTCCAAGCATAAACTCACTTAACTAAGAAAAACAAGACTTATAACTTTTATAACTTAATACAAGTTATTTTGCATCTCAAGCAAATATATCTTGATTTAAGAATATTTAGATATTTGTATTGGAAAACAAGAGTATATTAAGTCTTGCTTTCTGAAAACTATGTGAGTTTTTGATTAAAACAAGAAAAATATCTGCTAATGGGGTCCATGTTTTCCCTCTGAAGTTTATTTCTCTGTTCCCCTTGATACAATAGCTTTTCCTTGTTTTAAGATGAAAACTCGGTTATAAGGGAATTTAAATTCGTAAGTCACTTTGCTACTAAGTTAATGTTTTTACATAATTGCACTGGAAAACAAGACAAAAATACTGCACAAAATAGTTTTTGCAGTGAATATCAATAGAATAGTTCAGCCAAAAATTAATAAGTTGTCATTTCAAACCTGTATGACTTTCAAAAAGAGATGTTGAACAAAAAGTTTAATTTTTTGCATAGCAAATTGAAGCTTGCACATTCTGCTAAACATCTCCTTTCGTGTTTCACAGAAGACATAAGTCAGGATTGGAACGACATTGGGGCGAGTGTGTTTTTGCCTGTGGTGATTATATTCAATTACCACCGTTAAAAATAATATGCAAACCGCATGCAGCGACATGCAAACGTGTGATGAAACAAATGATGTTGAGAGTAAACTAAAGAGAAATTAAGCAAAAGGATGCACCTCGTATTCCTCTTTGAAGCCGTAACCCTCGGCGCACTTCATCTGCGTGATGTGCTGGAGAAGATCGGCCACACGGATGGCCGGATGAAGCTGTCCCGTCTGATATGGGACATCCACCGCCTCGCGTTTCTTGTAGGAGTGAGTGTGCGACTGAACCAAGCTGCTGGTCTCGCTTGTCATGGTGTGGTTCTCATCTGACGGGACAAACGCAAGGGACAAACGGTCAGCAAACGCAGAAGAAAACTGCAAAGGATTGGATGAGCAGTAGGTTGACGACTACATGAAGAGATGAGCACAGAACAACAGGTGAGTCGAATCCAAACATGTGCATAAACAGAACGCCGGTAACATCGAAACAAACCCAAGCCGTCTGTTCTAGCTAAAGAAACTGGCTATCCGATGTCAAAATGAGGTCGCACGAATGGTGAAATGGTGATGTCTGGATGTGGCACCTTCACGACAGGGTTGGGAACCAAAAGAAAGCACATTTGAGGATGCAGGTGAGTGGAGGGTGTCACATTTACAGCGGTGGCCAAAATAATTAGAACGCTAGTATTTCCAGCAGCTAGAAATGGTTTTAAGTCCGTTATTTCTATCTTTTGCTGTAGTGTGTCAGTAGGAAATATCAGTTTACATTTGCAAACATTCATTTAGCTATTAATTGTAATGCAGTGAGATTTGTGTGCTCCACACAGAGATCTGATCATCATCAGTCTGTCTGGAGTCACATGAAGAAACAGAACTGAGACAGACTCGATCCAGAAGAACTGATGCTTCAAGAAACCTCCTGCAAAGCGACAGCACTGTTAAAAGTTTTAGGCACTTGTATAAAAATGCTGTCAAATGAGGATGCTGTCATAAATAGATTTTCTTGATCAATTAACTTCTATTAACTGAATTAAATCAACATTTGGTGTGAGCGTCCTCTGTGTTTAAAGCAGCGTTTGCCCTCGGTGCACTTGAGCAGAGTTTCTCAGGAGCTTTGCAGGAGGTTTCTTGAAGCATCAGTTCTTCTGGATCGAGTCTGTCTCAGTTCTGTTTCTTCATGTGACTCCAGACAGACTGATGATGATCAGATCTCTGTGTGGAGCACACAAATCTCACTGCATTATTACAATTAATGGCTAAATGAATGTTTGCAAATGTAAACTGATATTTCCTACCGATACACTACAGCAAAACATAGAAATAACTGACTTTAAAACATTTTAGCTGCTGGAAATACTAGCGTTCTAATCATTTTGGCTGCCACTGTACTGTATGTATGAAGAGGGCGGCAATGCTAGCTAATGGGAGGCGAAATGCGACACAAGGCCATGCGAGAGAGGCGACACGGTTTGAGGGGAGAGGGGGGAGCGGATCCCACTGACAGTCACCCCCAAAAAACACAGGGCCGATTGGCAACTTACCATTAATGGGCACTTTTTAAGAGGATACATAACAGGTTAAATGTGAAGAAAGAAAACAGGAAGAGAGAGGAAAAAGGGTGTAAGCAACAAGATAGTTGAAGCAAGAGCAGCTACACATGAAGTCCAGAGACTATCTGAGGTTCTGACTGACTTGCGCTGAACCGTCTGAGGTGTCAAAATGAAGGAATGAGACGAGGCCGAATCTGAACCTGCTCAACGCTCGGGTTCCCCAAGTAAAAATCCCATTCACCGTTAACTGATACAACTTTCTAAACAGACCTATACGAGCTCGGAAATAACGTGATTCAAGCCGGCATTTCAAAGTTTATCATGGATCAAGTGTTGAAATTTGTTTCAGTTCTGCAAATCGAAATGACACTGATCTTGCAACGTTGTTTCAATGTTGCACTTTTCCTACAGATCTTGTTCAAATTTACTTGTTAAAAAAAACTGTGTTTTTATCTGTTTATTCAACGTCATGGATCAAGGTTGATTCAGTGTTGAATTTTGTTTCAATTTCGCAAATCAAATCAACCGTTTCCTTGCAACGCTGTTTGAAATTTTTACTTCTATATATGTATAGATCTTGTTAAACTTTTAATTCTGTATTTTAAGTACTTTGGTAATGCTTTTGCATTAAACAATTGTTTTTCAATGTTGAAACAACAAGATACATTATTACAACGCTTGTTCATGGGTGAATTGAATCAGTGTTGAATTTTGTATCAATTTTGCAAATCGAATTGACACGGATCTCGCTGAACTCTAACATTTTTGCATTAAATGCCGATGTTTTTTAAGATTGATATAACAACTGACTTTATTTCAACCACATTTCAATGTTTATTCAGCGTCATGGATCAAGGTTGATTCAGTGTTGAATTTTGTTTCAATTTTGCAAATCAAATCAACAATGACCTCGCAACGTTGTTTCAACGTCTTACTTTTCTTACAGATCTTGCTAAAATGTCAATGTTGAACTCTGTTTTTCAACACTGAAACAACACTCTGACATTATTTCAACTCTGAGATTATTTATTCAATGTCATTGATCAAGGTTGAGTTCCTACAGATCTTTTTAAAATGTCGATGTTGAGTTGTAAGCATTTTGTTCGCATTTTCACAACATTTTTTTTTACAACTTACATTATTTCAACGCCTATTCAAGGGTGATTCAACATCAGGGATCAAGGTTGAATCAGTGTTGAATTTTGTATCAGTTTCGCAAATTGAATTAATGTTGATACTGCAATGTTGTTTCAATGTCTTACTTTCTTGCTAAAATTTCATTGTTGATTTTTAAGTATTTTGTAAAACTTTTTAGAACTATTCAGAACTAAACGTTGCCAGCGTTGACATTATTTCAACCACATTTCAACATTTAGGCTATTCCCATGTTATGGATCAAGGTTGAATTGTTTCAATTTTGTTTCAATTTAATTTCAGTGTTGACTTTTTGCAACCATTTAGCCCTCATTTTTATTTTTTAACGCTGAAACAACAACTTACATTATTTAAACCGCATTTCAAAATGTATTCACGGGAATCGAGGATGAATTGTTGTAGAATTTTGTTTCAGTTTTGCAAATCAAATCAGTGTTGATACAGCAACGTTGTTTCAACATTTTACTTTTAGTACAAAACTTCTTAAAATTTAAATGTGTTTCACTTTTTCAAGCATTCAACACTAAACTTTTTTCCACCGTTCAACGTTTATTTACAAGCAAATCAATGTCACGGATGTAGAAGATATTACTTTTGCAAATCAAATCAACATTATTTCAACCTCTTCTCGCACAGATCTCAATAAAATATTGCATTTTGTACGTTTTCACAACTATTTATCACTAAATGTTTTTCCAGTGTCGAAACAACACATTTCAACGTTTATTCCCAGTTGAAGCAATGTCATGGATCAAGGTTGAATCATAGTGAAATTTTGTTTTGATTTTGCAAATCGAATCAACGTAGGTATCACAACAGTATTTCAACATTTTACTTTTCCTACAGATTTGTTAAAAAAATAATTCACCTTTTCACAATCATTTAGCACTAAACTACATTAATTTCAACACTGAAGCTCCGAGATCTGCTTCTGTAGATGTAAAAAAATCATGACGTAAATAGTGATTCTGAAGCAGTGAATGAACGCAGTATAACTAGACAGCTAGTTACCTACCCAGAGTCATTAATTTGGTCATCATTTACTTGCAATCAAGTCATTCCAAACCTGCATGACTTGCTTATTTGTGTGGAACACAATACAATGAAAGTCAATGGGGTCCAAAGTTGTTTGGTTCCCAACGTTCTTCAAAATATCTTCTTTTGTGTTCCACAAAAGAAAGAAATGAGCAAATGATGACAGAATTATATTTTTATTTAACTAATCCCGTTAAGACAACAGAAGATTAATTATTTCGTTAGTACACATTCTTGTGTCTTTCGAATGAATGAATGGGAAAAATACTTCCGGAAACAGCTATAATGTACATATCGGATTTGGAGAGTGTATTTAGTTCATTGTTAGAATCTCTAACATGGTATGTACTCGAAAAACTGGCATGTGCACAATTTTATTTATAATGACAAAGTGGTTTAATGCTATCGTGAGCATTAAAAGAGCAGCAGTCTGAAGACATGATGGAAAGGACCATGGGTGCTTTATCGTGGTGCCACACGTCACTCCCCCATTCGGTCAACATACTGGCCAGCACCTTGAGAGGTCATAGACAGTACGTGACGTCACAGCACGACACGGGAAGGCGGGGATGGGATGGGCGTGCAGCTGGCTCGGGGAGGAACTAAACCCTCAAGTCAAACCGAAGAGACAAGGCAGGCAGGTATGAAGGAGGGGAAGCGTAAGATTCTTCTGTCGTCTCTGTCAACAGACCAAAACAAGCTATTCGCAGGACACCGTCATGGTGGGGAACAGACACACAGAGGTTTTCTCCACCTAAGATTGCGGCGGCACGAAGGGATTGCTCACGGGAGCGACATGCATAGGTTTACAGAGAAGAGAACACAACAAAAGGGGGGGCGGGGTCATCAGTCACATGATCCGGATCCAAGTCGTACTGTATTAGTCAGGAAGGTTAAAAGCGTGACATACAGACATAACTGGTTACGAATGAATGGCTGAAAAGTTAATTAGGCTGGGTACCTTGATCATAGAAAAAGTTGGGCGGTCGGTCATTGTTTTTTATGTGCATATTAGTAATCAAAAAGACATAAAAATTTGTGAACTATTATTTAAATTTAAAACAGCTGTTTTCTATGTGAATCTCTGCTAAACTGTAATTTATTTCTCTTTATCAAAGCTGTATTTTCAGCATCATTAATCCAGTCTTAAGTGTCACATGACCCTTCAGAACAATCTAATTATGCTAAAAGAAAAGAGATCTCATTATTATCAATGTTGGAAACCAGTTGTGCCGCTTAACATTTTTGTGGAAATTGATACATTTTATTTTCCAGGTTCTAAAGACAGCATTTATTTGAAATAGAACTCTTTAGTAACATTATAAATGTATTAGTGTAATAAAACAAGTGTTATTTTGTATCAATGAGACAGATTATAGTTTAAATAAGAGTTTTATGCTCAAAAAATAATTAATTTTATATTTTCTTAATTGTAGTAAAGTTGTAGTAATTTTTTGTTATTTTAGTACATCAAGTTTAAATTAATATTTAAGTTTTCATATTTTAGATAGTAGTTTTCAATTTTATTATAGTATGTTTAGTATATTTCAGTTGAAGTTTAAAACATTTCACTTTTTTTTAAGGATTTTTATGATAGCAAAAATAAAATAAGTTTTAATATTTATTCAGTTAAAGTTTATTTTATTTCAAGTAATAAAAATGTTTGTTTTTATGGTTTTAGGATAGCAGGAAATAAAAAATTGCATCAATTTAATGCAGCCTTAATAAATAAAAGCAATGTTATTTTTGTATCAATGAGACATTATTATAGTTTTAAATAATATTTTATGCTCAAAAATAATTAATTTTTATATTTTCTTTAATTTTAGTTAAAGTTTTAGTAATTGTGTTAATGTGTACTTAAGTTGATTCCAGTTGTAGTTATTTTAGTACATCAGTTTAAATAAATTTTAAGTTTTACATATGTTAGATAGTAGTTTTCACTTTTATTATGTATGTTTAGTAATCTCAGTGAAGTTCATTTCATTCGAGTAGTGTTTAAAAATTTTATAAAAAATAAGTTTTTAAAAATAATTTTTTTTTTGTCAGTTTTAAACGTGTATTGTATTTCAAAGTATTGACAAACATTGTTTGAATGTTGGTCATGATAGCTGAAATAAAAAAAATGATTTAGCATATTTTAGATAAAGTTTATTTTAATGCAAGAAATGAAACTTCTTACTTTTTAAAATGACTTTTAGTTTTTGTTAACTAGAATAACCCTGAATAAAAGTAAACATTTCCTAAAAATAAAAAATCAAATCTTACTGACCCCAAACGTCTGAACGACATATATCTTCTAAAAGTGTATGTTTGTACTCTTTAGTGGTACGCAAGGATATAGATGAGCTCAGAGTAACAGATGTGAGTTAAAGGGTCTCTAAAGGGTCTCTAAAGCTCAGCTGAGCAGAGCAGAGCATCAGACATGACAAAGAGAGCTTCACCTGGATAGTAGGAGCTTGGCACGGCGGTGCTCAGTGTGTTAGTCTTCAGGGTAAAGGACGACGGCGAGGAGACAGCTTTCAGAAGAAGAAAGCAGGCAAGACGTGATGAATACATCTGAATTCTTAAAACACTGATGTGACTTACACTTCTGTATCAATCAAACATGTCACTATACAATTATCAAATGAGCTCTGTTTGTATTTTGATGTTGTTAACCTTAAAAGCTGTCATATGAACAGCACGTGTGTCTCTTCTCTGCACCAGCGCTATTTCAGCATACTACTGATGTATACTTGTATCAGAGTTTGTTTTGTTCATATTTTGAATCAGATGTTATTTTTATATTTTCAGTTTTTTCTTTTTTGTAATTTTGTTGTTTTGCCATTTTTATTTTTTTAATATTTAATTTGGAGTTATTTTAGTATACTATTAAATTGTTTGTTAATTTTTTTTAATTTTCCGTTTTTATGTTAATTTTAGTTAGTTTTTGTAATTTTGTTGTATGTTTTTGTCATAATTTTTTTTTAATGTCTAAATAGCTTTTAAGTTTTAGCTGTTTATACTATACTCCTGATACTGTTAAAGTTTTTTCTACGATTTTTCTGTATGGTTTTTAATTTAAATTTTGGTAAAAATTTTAGAGTTCTACTGTGCATTTTGTCCTTTTTTTTTAAATATATCTATATGCTTTGAGTTTCAGTTTCGATGAGTATTTTAGTTATTTTAGACTATTTATACTATGAACGTTTGTTACTCCTTTATATAGATTGATTGTATGTTTTTGTAAATATTATTAGTGTCTAGTATAGTGTTTAGTTTTTAGATTTAATTTGAGTTGTTTAGTCTACTACTGATATATGTTCAGTTTTTGTATATTTGATTAGATTTATTTTAGATGTTATTTTTAATTAAATCTTGAGGAAACATTTGAGTAATTTATGTACATTTGTATTTTTTAAAAATTCTATATTACATAGTTTGATTAAGTTTTGTTTTCAGTTTAGTGATGTAGTTTGGGTTATTTAGATACTGTTAATATAATAAAACCATTAAACTAGATTTAATTTTTATATTTTTTGTAATTTTATTATTATTTTTTAAAATATGTCTATATAGTGTTTAGTTTAAGATTATTTCGTTTTGGTTATTTTAGTTTCCGAGTACTGATACACTTAAAATGTGTAAATATTTTGAAGCAGATTTTATTTATTTATTTATTTTTACGTTTAAATTTTAGTAAAAGTGTAGTAATTTGTAGTGTATTTTTTACTTTGTTATGTATCTATATAGTTGTAAATTCAATTAAACCATTAAAAAACGGAATCAGGAAATCATTCATAAATAAATAAAGAAATATCAACGAGACTATATGTTTTTAAAAAATTATGAATTTTAAAGGTTAAAGTTTATGAATGCAATTTCATTAATTAACCATTAAAATTTACCCTAAAAATTGTAAAACGGAAAACACAAAGTCTAAAAAATGAACTTTCATCGAGGTACTATTAATGGTAAAATATTTATGAATTTTTAAATTGTTAAATTTTATTAATTCAACTGATTAGACATACTTTTTTGATTATTAAAATTTAATTAAACCATTAAAATGGAATAAATAAAAAATAAATAGGACAGTATTTGGCTGAGATACAACTATCTGAAAATCTGGAATCTGAGGGTGCAAAAAAATCTAAATATTGAGAAAATCATCTTTAAAAAGTTGTCCAAATGAAGTTCTTAGCAATGCATAATACTAATCAACATAAGTTATGATGTTTACGGTAGGACATTTACTAAATATCTTCATGGAACATGATCTTTACTTAATATCCTAATGATTTTTGGCATAAAAGAGAAATGAATCATTTTGACCCATACAATGTATTGTTGGCTATTGCTACAAATACTGCTTTAGTGCTCCAGGGTCACATATTAGATGCATTAAATCACTTTAGGATATTTTATTGACATGTCTGGAGTTTGCTCAGTACAGAAGAGAGCTCCAGACTCAGTGTTTGCACAGACGAGGGTGTGTATGGTCTTTGGTGGACTGTGGTGTGATGCTCAGAGACTCACTGCGTCCGTTGAGGTTGTGTGTGTCCATGAATGAAATGGCCTCGTCGCAGCTGGTGCCCTGCTCAGCGTAGCTCTTGTCCATAGAGTTCACCATCACCGTCATCTCCTGCCTCGTGCTGCTCAGCGTCTCCTTACGCTTCTTCGCCAGTTTCCTTCAGCAAAACACACACGGAGCACATTTCAGACCCAAGTCTCAGTCGCTCTTTAACGTCTGCGCTACTTCGAGAAGTAGACCGATGCTTCTCTGTGGAGGAGCATGAGTCGTGAGAGACTGTGTGGAGAAACTGGATGCATCTGTGTAGAAATCAAGCATGCTGCACACCGACGCATGTCACAGTATTTATCTCACGGCTGCATGATTTGGGGAGAAAAAAACACATTGGAATTCTTCTGTAAAAAAAAAAAAGCACAATTTAGCCAAACTTTTTGTGAGTGTACATCTATCTAACTAATTACTGGTATTATTATTGCTAAATAAAAACATTAAAAAGAATAAGAAATATTACTATTGTAATATTTCACTATAAAATAAAAGCGCATTTAGGGGAACAAAAGAAAATTGTTTTTTACAATTTACAGAAAAACTGTAAAAAAAAATATATATATTACAGCTGGACAATTTAGCCATTTTTTGTGATTTTATAACAATATAACTAAATTTGTTTGTAATTAATATTAATCATACAAATACAAAAAATATTATATTGTAAGATTTCATTTGACACATTAAAAAAAAAATCTAAATAAAATTTATAATTATTTAAAAATCTAATATTTCAGAAAATAGCACGTTAATTTTAACTACAGGAATAGCTAAAAAAAAAAAAAATCCAGCTTCAAATACTAGCAAAACTTTTTTTGTGATTTTATACCAATAAAACAAATTACTTATCTATTATATATTTTTATTAACCATAATATTACTAAATAAAACAGGCAAACAAAATCAGAAATATCACTATGGGAAATTTCCTTGTTATATGCATATAAAAAGACCAATAAGATTTTTTTAATAAAAAAATTAAAATAAATGAAAATAAAAATTTAAGCAGCACAAATTAGCCCAAAACTCTGTGAGTTATTATCCCCATATGACAATACTTTCATCATCATCATTATTATTAGTAGTATTATTATTACAAAATAAAAATAGTAAACAAAATAAGAAGTCGCTATGGAACATTCACAAAAAATAAAACGAATTACAGGACATTACCTATATACAATAAATGTATGGCTGTTGTAATTTCTAATTTTTTCAAATGTTAAATCCAGTAAAAGGCACAGTGTCACGCTCATTCTAAAAGGGCATTGCAGAAAGTTTTTCATTCTAAAACAGCCTTGAGATTGACAGTCACCACCGAGCCATAAACGCAATTTCAGTGTTATTAGTTTTTTAGATTTAACCGTAAGCCCATGTTTAACCCTCTTCATCAAATGAGGTGAATAAGACAGCTGTTTAAAAGCGCCCAGCGTGGACTGTGTTTCTGACATGAATTCAGCGGCTCATTTTTATGGCGTTAAACAGCAGACGGCAGCAGCAGCAGCGCTCAGAGACGCTCACTAATGCACACTCCTGAGAGCGTCTGTCGCGCCGAACAGAACCGACTGATGGCCTCGGGCTTCAGGACAGACTGAGATCCGCTGCAGCTGCTCAAACACTCGTCTCGCTCGCTGCAGCTTTAATTAATGGAGGGGCGTTGGTGAGATGGACATTCAGTCAGGGAGCAGGTGATGCAAGGTTAGTTTGTGCTGAACATGCTCAGGTAACACTGAAAAAACCGCTCTATTCAGCATAATTATAAAACCTATATATATGTAGTACAGGGAACACACTGCTGAAACTGTAGCTCTGCTGAGGACACTTTAATGCGGCAATACAAGGAACCCAAACCAATGCTATAAATTACTATATTATATCTATTATAGTAGGGATAATCAACGGTTCAGCTGTGAATTAACGGATTTTACATGCATGAGTGGGTGGAGGCAAAGAAGGCACACCGAGTGGTGTTTGCATGTGCGTTGCGCGTCCTCCTCTACAAACAATAGTTTCTAAGTAGAAATCTAGGTCTTAATGCATGGTTTTTCCTTCTGAAGCATCAATGAGCGTTTTAATCTTCTGTAATAGTTGCATATGAGTCCTTCAGTTGTCCTCGGTGTGAAAAGATGCATCTCAGAATCATACAGTCGCTGCTGGAAAGGGTTCAAATATGCAGAAGCTGCTGGAAAACTGAAGAATCTGCAGGACACAGTGCTCAGTTTAACTGTTCAGAACAAACAAGGGACTCATGAACAACCATCCTACAAAACAAAACACAGCGTGGATCATCCAGGTAACAAACACAGTATGAAGAACCACAAACTTTTGAAGGGGGTTATTTTAATAATTTCAGCTTTTTTTTTTTCTTGTGGACTAAATGTAAACATATTATGTAAAATATCTTACTCAGGACAGTACTAAATAAACAATAACATGCATTTTGTATTTTTACTGATAATGATCATTCATGTTATTTTTAATATGGTGGTGAATGTGGTGTGTGTGTGTGATAGAGTGTGTGGATGTGTATGTGTGTGTGGTGTGAGTGTGTGTGTGGGTGGTGTGGTGTGTGTGCTATGGTGTGTGGTGTGAGGCGTGTTGAGACTGGGGATGGGGGTGTGGTGTGTGTGTGTGTGTGTGTGTGTGATTGTGTGTGTTTGTGTGTGTGTGTGTTTGTGTTTGTGTCTGTGTGTGTGTGTGAGTGTGAGTGAGAGAGTGGGTGATGGTATGTGGTGTGAGTGTTGATGGTGTGTGTGGGAGAGGTGGGGTGTGTGTAGTGCTGTGTGAGTGTGCTGGGTGGTGTGTGTGTGTGGTGTGAGGATGGTGTGTGTGTGTGGGGTGGGGGTGTGTGTGTGTGTGAGAGTGTTGTGTGTGTGTGTCTGAGTGTGTGGGTGTGTGTGTGTGTGAGGTGTGTGGTGTTGTGTGGTGTGTGTGTGTGTGTGTGAGTGACAATTTGAAATTGAGGGATTAGCAAAGAAAAATGTATACTTATGATCCATACCACATGTAGTTTGATACTGTACAAAGACCAGCGACTTAAAACACTGCTTTTGTGCTCAGGGACCAAACACAACACACACACATCTATATTATAATAGAAGCGAGAGAGAGAGAGAGAGAGAGAGAGAGAGAGAGAGGGAGAATTCTCATATACACACAAAAAAATCAAAATGAGTTTTTGTGTTTACTAATAGCTGATTATAAAATCAAATAAGAATTTTGGTATATGAAATATCTGAATCATTTATATGAGAGGCCAGATTTGCCTAAAACCTGTGATTCTGGCAAAGCTCTGGCACTAGCACAACCTACAGGAGCCGTAATCAATGCACCCGGACGAGCGAGCGCTACACCCCAGCCTGATAAAACACTTCTGATATGAGCTTTAATGCAGCCATCTGCACGCGGTGGCAGTAAACGCTGAGACTCTGCAGAGCACTATGTGTTTCGGCGCTTGCTCTCGGGTCTCAGGGGTCTGCCGGGGCCCATCGTATCTTTAATGGAAACCACTGCAGCGACTCGATGGATCCTGCCCATGTTTAAGTGGTCTAAAACAGAGCAGCGATGCCAGGACAGACCTGAGCCGCACATTAAACATAAATAAATTAAAGTGAAGCCATTTCTCTGCTTCATCCGTTCATCTGCTGAAGGTCAGCGCAATACGAACTCTTACAAATGGAAAAAAGATGGATGCTTGCCATTAGAGAGGTTTAGAGTCATGCACACATGTATCTCAGCCGTCCTTTCTGCAGCAATTATTCTGAAGTTCTTACATGGGAGTCAAGTTCTGGAAGTCTTCAGTATTTATTAAGTAGTATTTTTTTGGTGATAAAAATGGCATTTATTCCTTTGGGAAAATGATCTTCAAACAATGTATATAATGTGGTGTTTTTTTGTTTTGAGGAATTGTAAATAAAAGAGTTATCGGAGAATGTTTTACAAGAAAATAAAATAGTGTTTTCTTTTAATTTCACATTTAATATTTACACACTAATATGAAATTGATATATACAAGAAACTTAACTTTATATAAATATACTCTTGTTAATTTAATGAATTTATTTATATATTAAATAAATTATCATTATATAAAATGCATTAATTCTTAACTTATATACAAATATGGGGGAAAAAACTGGTAATTTATTCTACAAACATCTATACTGTAAAAATTATTCCTTTATAAAAATAATGAAAATAATACAAAGATCATTGTAGTTATCAGAAAAATTACAATTTTAGTTTACGCTTCAGAAATCGTGGTTTTAATTCAGTGTGTTATTTGCCATTTCTGTTTCAAAGTAAATCTACAATATATTTTTTTCAGTGTATCAGGATCTCTGAGGAGAGGATCTGCACACCTGGAGATGCAACAATTCAAGTGTGCTTTTAGATGCATTTAAATTAAACTTAACGACCCGTGCAACCCTTTTAATTAAGCTTGTTTTTTTCAAAAACTGCTAGAAAAGTGTGCTATATTCCACCTGACGATGCTGACGCAACAGGAAGTGTCATCAGTGTGTTACTGTGTGGCGTTACATCAGCTCACAGATGCTGAGCTGCTCAGAACCGACCGCAGGTCTGCTCCAGGAATAAAACTACACAAACACACTGAGATCTGGGCCGTAATGATCACTTATCAACACAACACTGGAGAGCTGAGATATATATACAGCTAAATCTGGAAGAATGCTTCTACAAGTCATCACTAACCCTCATTTTTAATTATATATTTTTTTAATTACAGATATTTAATGTTTTTATTAATCAAAGCATTGTTAAAAAAAAAAAAAAGAGAATAATATATATACACACACACACACCCACATATAAATTAGTTATGATTTAGTTATAAAATTTATATTAAAGAGGCCATGAACGTAGGACGGGTGGGCGGGGCTAAACAGGCAGTTATGTAGAATCTGTAAGCGGGGCTAAAAAGGCAGTTATGTAGAATCGGTGGGTGGGGCTAAATAGGCAGTGATGTAGAATCGGTGGGTGGGGCTAAACAGGCAGTGGTGTAGAATTGGTGGGCAGGGATAAACAGGCAGTGGTGTAGAATCGGTGGGCGGGGGCTAAACAGGCAGTGACGTAGCATCGGTGGGCGGGGCAAAACAGGCAGTAATGTAGAATCGGTGGGCGGGGCAAAACAGGCAGTGATGTAGAATCGGTGGGCGGGGCAAAACAGGCAGTGACGTAGCATCGGTGGGCGGGGCAAAACAGGCAGTAATGTAGAATCGGTGGGCGGGGCAAAACAAGCAGTGATGTAGAATCGGTAGGCGGGACTAAACAGGCAGTGATGTAGAATCGGTGGGCGGGGCAAAACAGGCAGTGACGTAGAATCGGTGGACGTGGCTGAACAGGCAGTGACGTAGAATCGGTGGACGTGGCTGAACAGGCAGTGACGTAGAATCGGTGGACGTGGCTGAACAGGCAGTGACGTAGAATCGGTGGACGTGGCTGAACAGGCAGTGACGTAGAATCGGTGGGCGGGGCTAAACACGCAGTGACAGTTAGCAAAGGGGGTGGGGCTACTAAAAAGGATGTGAGTAGAATTGGTGGGCGGGGCTAAAAAGGCGTTACATCATAGAGACATGAACAGCTTATATTGAAGGCAGTTCTGACAGACTGCCTTCAATATAAGCTGTTTTTAGACTAACGAGAAAGTTTCGAGTTCTGAAACTTACAGGATGTTTTTATAGTACAATGACTTTTTATATGTCAAAAGATCAAGGGAATTATGATTTCTCAGTTCATGACCCTGTCAGTTTTGTAACACCGCGCTTTTGCAGTGTTGAGAATGGTAGCCAATCAAATGTAAACGTGTTAATGCAAGGACCAATCAACGGCGTTCAAAATGAGTCGCTGCGCAAAAGAAATCCAAGCTTGATTGTCGTACAGTGATAAGCATAGCAACGTTCATCGTCTAACGGCTATGAACAATAATATTTCCCGTGATTTCAACGTATATGGAGAAGAGTGACAATTACATGTTTAATTTAGGGCTGTCATTTTAATGTGTTAACTTAAAAAAAAAACATGATTAAAACAGGAGTGCTGTTTGTCCTGAATGCAAATGTGATTTCATACAACAGTTCAGTAACAACGCTAATATTGTGTTAGATTTTAAACGTAATATGTCTGTTTTGCAACAGTTTTGCCAACCATAAAGCCACAGCAGATTGGTGATTCTGAATAAATATCCGCGGTGTGAAACGAATCGGATGAATCAGATCAAGGCATTCATAAAGAGAGCCGTTTACTGAATTCCTGAATGAATCAGCCGTTTGAACGAGTCGAATGAAAGACTCATAAAGACATAAAAGACCTGAATGACTGACTTTCTTTGGAACATAAAAGAAGGTATTTTGAAGACTGTAGGTAACAAAGCTTGCATGAACGAAAAAATCTGAGATGATTCTCAAATTATCTTCTTTTATGTTTCATACTTTATGTAAGGCCGTTGTAGCCTAAACGTTTATGTAGTCAATTATATGTTGAATCAAATAAAATATTTATTTCTAAAGATACTATTTGTAATGTCTACTTAATACTAGTGCTGGGCAGTATCAAAATTATACCGGTTTCACGGTACATGACGGTATTTTCATGCATGACCGGGTGTTAACCATATTTTCTACTGATTGAGAGAGGAAATACTGCGGTATATTGACTTAAAATGCCCTATTTTACTGTCATGATGAGTGAATATTGTCAAAAAAAAAATAGCACACTAAATAGTGACTAAACACGACCCCTGTTAATACATGTTAACCAGGAGTCGCTTCATTATAATCCGGCATCGTCTGATAAAATCAACAGGCATCTACACTAAAGAGCGGCTATGCGGTGGTTTTGATAGAGACTTTGTGTCTCGGGCAGAGCACTGCCTGCGTAGAGTAACAAACTAACAACAACAACCAACCAAAACAAAGTGCATGTTGATATTAACAGACGAACTAAGTTTCCTATTATATTTCCAAAACTCAGTAAGCGACAGGGGATATGGAAAGTGTACTCATTATTGAGGAGTGCGGCTGCGTGCTTCTCTGCCAGCAGCTGCACAGAAACAGACGACGAGAGAGGCGACAATTTATACGGGAAAGTCAAGACATCGCGCTCGCGGGACAGCAACTGGAGAATCCTCCATCTGAACATAGCTAAGCCTTATCAAAGTCTCTCGGTTGTCAGTCGGAAATTCTCTGGAAAAAGCGGCTAAAAGGTTAGGGAAAGTTGCTAAATCTAGTGCTAAAGTCACACTCGTGTGTGTGAGACGCGGGAGGTGATGGCAGCGGGCGCTGGATATTTGTGGCGGTAAGTGTGGTATGTGGAGAGTTCGTCTGTGTCATCACGTCTCTATTAGTTCTACAGCTTCAGTTTTTGAACTTTCACGCTTAGTAACACATACTGCTGTTCCATCACCACAGTGCAACAGTGAAAAGGGAACCCCTTTCAAACAGTGTCGCGTTCCCAACCTTGTTTAAGTGACATACACCGGTATTGCAGTATTTTAAAAATTCATATCATAACAAAAATAAACACCGGTATTCGATATGAACCGCTATACCACCCAGCACTACTTAATACTTTCTCATTTAACACAAAAATAGTTTTAAATAATCTTTGGGGGTAATTTCACAGCCAAATGTAATTTGCGATTAATGGAAATGATCGACAGCTAGGACTCGTCAATCGTGAGTTTTACACAGTTATGCAATATAAAATCATGAAATGGACAAACATACTTTAAAGGCACAAAAACACATTGTATTTTTTCTCTATAGCGTTTCTAAACTGTATGCTAATAAGGGATATGCCCGTTCCTTCAAACTCCAACTCTATGCTAATTTATTTTCCCAATTATTCCGATCTGATTTACTACAATGGGATTTCTGAGGTAATAACACTTCAAAGTGCAGAGATCGGGAGACTAAATCTCTGGTGTGACGCCGTGCAAACAACGGCTTTGGATTTACTGCGCCTTGTCATCATCTAAATTGGCATACATTTCAGACGCTCGTATCAGCAAAGATTTGTCTTGGAGCTGACATTCTCACGCTGCACTTAAAAACAAATTAGAGTCTCTACAGAAAGCCCTGGAACATGACAGTAGCACAGCAATTACAGAGCCCAGCTCGTTTCCTCGTATCCAGTGGGTTCAGACACATTCGCACTCACTAAACGCTAATGACTCCAGCGACACACTCGGGTTAAAGACTGCAGCGCCAAGACAAAGCACTGCAAACAACAGAGTCCCGCCGCTCAACGATGCTAGCAGGGGCCTAGCCATCACGTCAGAATGTCAGATATAATACCAGCTTGTTCTACAGGGTTTCTGCAAAGCAAATTGAAGGCTTTAAGGCTTTACCAAGTAAAGAACATTTAAAGAATAAATTAAACAGAGCACAATACTTCAACGAGGCCTCTAAACGTAAATGTCTCGTAAAGCTTGAAAATACAACTTCCAGCCGATCTGCACTACTTTTTAGTTGAAAATATTCGTAATTTAAAAAAAAAAGGAAGCTTTAGGCTTGAAACGCTCTGCTGCAAACCACTAGAATATGGAAATAACTTTAATAAAATTATAAATTATTTTAGTCTTGTTTTCTAGTGCAAATGTGTAAAGATACTTAAATCAGTGAAATTACAGAAGATTAGAATTCTTGTTTTCTAAAATAATAACAATGAGTTAATGATTAAAATAATAACAAATGTTTCAGAAAACTCAGAAAAATGAACTTAATTCACAGGGAAAACAAGTTTTCATACCCCAACGACAGAGATGGTCTGGTTTGAGAGGAGTGTTTCCTTTGTACATTTCTCAGAAAACAAGACTTTATATTTTCATTTTCCATCTCAGTTAAATGTATCTTGATTTAAGGATGTTTAGATATTTGTAGTGAAGACAATACTAAGGAAGAAAATATTTTTTTGCAGGGTATGTAACATTTAATAACATGATTTCATAAATGTAAGACTCTCTTGGCACATTTTAAATACTTTTCAGGACTTTTTAAGACCCACAGAAACCATTTTAATTTATTGTATTTTATTTTATATTTTATTTTATATTTATTATGGTATTATATTTTATTATATGTATGATATTCTTATTTTTATTATATTTTTTTTTTTTATTATAGTTTTTATTTGTTATATTATTTCTTTTGTATATTTTTTGATTTTATTGCAGGGTTCCGAAAAGAAGAAACTCACAAATAACTAAGAAGATAATATAAAAAACACGATGACTGAAGTGACCTGACAAATAGTAGTGAATAAACATTGCAATAAACATTAGTGTAATTTAGTTGAGTGTCATTTATGCTGGAGTGACTTGCATTTCTTTTTAAAGCTTTTTATAACATGTCCTTTATGCAGTCTGGCTGTTTTGTTCAAAAACAACAAAATATTGACAGTTTATTCTAACATATCTCAACATTAACAATCTCCACCTTTATTCTAACGCATAGGGCATATCTGTAAATTAGCATATATGTAAAAAATAAAATTTCCAGAATGAAAAGATAAGGATATAATAAGGTCTTTGATCACGTCTAAATAGTATACATCCAAATGCAAAACTTTTTTTTTTTCTCTGAACTTTAAATCTAAATTCCCCCGTGAGAACACACTTGTCCAATGAAAAAGTGCGGGAAACAAATGAACATTTTCATCTACGTCCATGAATGCTAATCACTGCATCGTCCTGTAATGATGATGATGAGCGGAGGGTAAATGTCTCTCTCAGACTCATCAACACAGGGTCCAAACTAATGTATTTGTGTTTCTCTGGATCCTCACATTGATCTGAAGCGGCAGGTGAGCGCTGAACCCGTGTTAACGGGCGGCCCTGAGCTAACGAAGCTTCCCGCCGCGGCCGCCTCCCAATCCATCTTCTTGATTTAGTTGCGTTCCATATGGCAGCCGCTCAACATTTCTGCCCAACGGGAAGCTAATCACTTAACCGTTTGCTTCAAATCGTCTGCCACACGAGTGAAACTTAATGGATGTTGTCATCTAAAGTGCAATCTGTAATGCGTGAGTTTAAAGGTCTATTGTGGGAGCGTCTGGTACAGTAGTTTAACAGTGAATACTAGTCCCATATATTTTTTTAAATAAATAAAAACTTTTATGTATAATGCATTATAAAGGGTTATTAAAGGGTATAATGCCTTATAATTATTCATAATGTGCGTACGTTATATCTTGAGGTAAATAATTATAACTGAATTTAAAATGCATAGTGTAACAATGAACTGATAAGTGTTATAATGTATTAACTGTGATTACAATACTCAGGATTGTTACATGTAAGGTGCATTACAAGCATTAATAACTGCTTAAACAATAATTGGATAAGGCATTGACATAAAGGCTTGAAGCAAAGGTTGCCAACATATATTATTTCTTAATAATTTTCAAAAATATATATATAAAAAAAAAAATTGGGAGCAACAACATAACACCTTAGCAACCACATAGCAACACCCTAGCAACTACCCAAGCACTTTATCAACCACATAGCAGCTCCCTAGCAACCACAGAAAACTGTAGCAACCACATAGCAACATCCTAGTAACCACCTAGAACACCCTAGCAACCACACAGAACACCCTAGAAACCACATAGCAACTCCCTAGCAACCACAGAACACTGTAGCAACCACACAGTGACACCCTAGTAACCACCCAAACACTCTAGCAACCACCAGAACACCTTAGCAACAAATAGCAACACCCTAGCAACCACCAGAACACTGTAGCAACCACACAGTGACACCCTAGTAACCACCCAAACACTCTAGCAACCACCAGAACACCTTAGCACAAATAGCAACCCTAGAAAACAACCCGAACACTGTTCGCACCCACACAGTGAACCTAGTAACCACCCAAACACTCTAGCAACCACATAGAAACACCCTAGTAACCACCCAAACACCCTAGCAACCATCAGAACACTGTAGCAACCACATAGCAACAGCCTATCATCATGGCATGAGTTTTGCATATGTAAACGCCACTCACACTTACTTCAGGAAAGTGGATTTGAATTCTGGATTTGACGAAGATCCAGTTTGGAGACGTAAACTCAAAATTCAGATAAAAAGTAAGAATTGCAAAAAAATAATTCTGTTTAGATCTTGCCATTCTGAATTAAAATCTTGTAATTCAGAGGAAAAAAGCCTGGACTGTGAGATGAAAAAAAATTGCAATTATATTTTTTAATTTTTAATTTCATGGCAGAAACGGGTTCCATACAAAATTAACCAAGTCAAAAATAGTATTTAATATCCCTGAACCAACCTGTAAACATTCATTTAGAAATTAAATCAGGTAGAAATAGCTAACAATTGCAGGTTACCACTTTTTAGTGTAGAACTGGGTTTTATGAAGTAAATAAAGCTATAAACACGGGGATATGCGATATAGTTGGAGACGTAGAGAATCTGTTTATGATCCAAACGCTACTAATATATTCGTTCTGGTTTCTATTTTTGCTGTGCAACCATCTCCCTGGTTTTACTTACAATGTGAAGGTGTTTGTGCGATGTGTCTGCCTTTTGTCAGACACTTGGTAACATGGGATTACTGGAGCTACAACTGTTCTGCATATCAAAATTGTCATATTTTCCATTACAAAGCAGGATTTGAAAGGAATGGAGCGTGTGGATGCATTCGTCACTGAGTTTGATTCATGCTTCAGCGCTGAAACTGACAAAACCTGAGGACGTTCCGGACTGTGTATTGCACCTGGGGGGGAGGTGATTGAAATGCCTTCCCAAACCCGACAGGGAATTTGGCAACGGCTGAAGAGCATATTTCCTTGCCAATGCCCGGATTACTGTAAAACTAAGATCGCGAGTGAGAAGAAATGGGTAATAAAGGAATTGTGGTACTGAGGCGTTCAAAAAGGACACAAAGACGTTCGCACAAAGATCAGAATCCAAATCAATGTCCAGCGCATGCAGAGGAAAGCAAGGAAAAGCCAGTTAAACAGTCTAAGGCTGGTCGGGTTGGAGCGTTTTTAGAGGGATTCGAAAAATCAGAACCTCGGAGCCGGTTGAAGCTGTTTTGTACGGTATATCTGATTGTGTAAATACAGTGAACACGGTTTCTGTATCCCGGTTTGCAAAACACATAGCAACACCTAGTAACCATCCCAACACTCTAGCAATCACAAGCAAAACACCATAGCAAAACAGCAACACCCTAGCAGCCACATAGCAATATTCTAGCAATCACAGAACACCTTAGTAACCATCCAAACACTCTAGCAACCACAAAATACCTTAGCAACCATCCAAACACTCTAGCAACTACAAAATACCTTAGCAACCACCCAAACACTCTAGCAACCACATAGAAACACCCTAGCAACCACCCAGAACACCATAGCAACCACAGAAACACTGTAGCAACCACACAGTGACACCCTAGTAACCACCCAAACACCCTAGCAACCATCAGAACACTGTAGCAACCACATAGCAACAGCCTATCATCATGGCATGAGTTTTGCATATGTAAACGCCACTCACACTTACTTCAGGAAAGTGGATTTGAATTCTGGATTTGACGAAGATCCAGAATCCAATCAATATACCAGCACATGCAGGAAAAGCAAGAAGACCAGTTAAACCAGTCTAAGGGGCCGTTCACTTGTTGCGTCTTTTGCGCGCTCAAGTTCGTTATTTAAAATGTAGGCTCGCGGCAGGCAAGACGCGCTAATTTTTTCCAGGCGCGTCCGCACCGCATCGAGATAAAACATTTTCAACTTTTCAGAATGCCGCAAGCGCACCGCGGGTCATGTGACAAGAACCAACCAATCAGCTTCATTCTTTCCCGTAACAACATTGAAAGCTCAGCTAAGATGTAGGAACAGCTGATCAAAGCTGTACAGGGATAGCCATTTTTAAATAAATTCAGTAGCAGAGCTACTACAAGCGATTTTTAGTGCTGCAAATCCATTTATCCTTTGCTGAAACTTCCGCGTCTTCATGGAGAGTGCAGGTCTTGGTTGCTTAGCAACGGCAGACGCCTCCGGAGCGCAAGCGCCCGAACGCTTTGGAAAAAAAGCATTTCTCTAAAGATTTTAGAGAGATTTGAAACCTCAGAACCTCCTTAGACTGGTTTAAGCTGTTTGTTTCAGTACAGTCTCACTCAATCATGTAAATACAGCAGAAACGGTTTCTCTAATCATTGTTGACGGTGTCTCTCCTCATGTTCACTCAGATGGAAATTCTGAACAAAATGAAACACAAGGTTCCTCCGCAGAGAGAAAATGATAAATGACAGATTGGCAGCAGCAGCAGAGACGCCGCTATCAATCCTGACGCAGGAAGTAGATGCTGAGCACGGCACCAGCCGAGAGGAAACGCATCGCTTCAGATGAGAGATTCATTATCAGGAAAATAAGAACACAATGCAAAACATCTCAACTCTTTACCTAATTTGGTGCTCCCGGTCGAAAATGACTGGGCTTTTAAAAACTGCTTGTAAATCTCTCATTATGCTATATCATCACCAAATTTCGAATTTAATATGTTTGTTAATAAGCACAGGTTTTGTATTTCTTTTTGGAACTTACTGATCGTAGGCTCATTGATTTGAGCATTAACAAAGAAGTACGGGGATAATTTTGCCTCGAAAACTGAGGTGCATGAGCTCAGATCAATGAGGCCTACGATTAATCAGTTCCAAAAAGAAACACAAAACCTGTTCTAATTGAAAGAAAACAAGTTGATAAAAAGATTGAAACCAATATTTGGTAATAATACAGCATAAGGAAAAATGTATATGCAATTTTAGTAGGCCGGTTTGACTGGGAACACCACAGGTTGTAACAAGGCGGGGGGAAAAATCCACAAAAACTCAGCAAAGTCAGTTAAGTTTTAGTCCAATGCGATAAAACGAACTAGCATTTTTGAGAAAAAGAAAATCCTCTCGGGTTAAAAGGTCAGTGCAAGCCTTCATTTCTTCATGCAAATGAGCCAGACATGTTCAAATCGTTTCAATGAACTCCACGAGGTTCAGTTTTACACCGAGACGTTTAAGCTTCAGTTTAGTTGAGGTTTATAAAAATATGTTTTTATTCTTTTCAAATTGCCTCCAGCCATCTTAGGACAGAAAGAAGGACAACGCAAAGTACACAAGCACCTTCCCGCTGCGCTTTCAGTCGACGCGCGGCGATGATTCAGCGCTCATGCATATCTAATACCGCTGGGCTACTTTAGTCACCGTCCCTGCAGACTCAATCCTCAGACCTTTCCATTTCTCTTTTCTCTCTTTATTTTTTTCAAATGTAACCAGAGACATTTTCTCTCTCTTTCCTTTCCATTTTTCCGGGCGTAAACACATCCATTTGAAGTCTAACCTGAACCCCTGCAGATAGAGTGAGTCTGCGCTGATAGACCTCGGAAAAAGGATCTTTTAAACACAAGTAAGTTTCTCAGTGTTTTCCAGGAGAGAAACATAAATAAAAGCCCCCGTTGTGCCACGGCGATGGCCCCGGGCCCCTGGAGAGCCACGCGGCAGATGTACCCTCGAGCGGAGCACTCTGTTCCAACCAGCACCACATAAAACACAGAAAAGCCACTCTGTTCCTCGTCTGCAGATATAAATCTGGGTGTTTCGCTGACACTCACCTCTGGGTGATACGCAGCGGTGGCTCCACTAATGTGGGGAATGGAGCTCTAATTCCACAGAACGCTTGGCCTTATATGTCAGCAACAGCTGAAGACGTTTAGTGTCTCTGAATTCGAGCGCTCCTCACGCGATTCTTACACAATTCAGTTTTAGGATGCTGGGTTAAAATAACAAGCTAAGGGAAATTAGAGAAGAAGAAGTGAAACAGGAAACATTGTGACTTGAATTATCAAGTGTTTTCATTTGATTTTAAGACTGTAATGTTGTTTATTACATTTATTTATTAAATAATGTTGGATTTGAAACCTCAAAACATCCTTTGACTGGTTTAAACTTTATTTCAGTGCAGTCTCTATAAACCATGTAAATACAGTAGAAATTATTTCTCTAATCACTGTTTGGCAAGCACCTGGCAACCACCCAAACACTCTAGCAACCACCAGAATACATTAGAAACTGCCTAGCAATGCCCTAGCAACCACCTTGAACACTCTAGCAACCACATAGCAACACTTAAGCAATGACTAGAACAACTTAGCAACCACACTGCAGCAACACCTTAAAAACCATCCAAACGCTCTAGCAACCACCAGAACACTTTAGAAAGTACCTAGCAACACCATAGCAACCACCTAGCAACATCCTAACATCACCTTAGCAACCACCCAGAACACCATAACAACCACAAGATCCCTTTTGGAACCGAATAGAAACACCCTGGCAACCACCAGAACACTTTAACAACCAAATAGCAACACCCTAAGCAACCAGCTGTCACCATAAAAATCAAAAACCACAATAACACTTTAGGAACTGCATAGCAACACCCTAGCAACCACCAGAACACTTTGGCCACCACCAGAACTGCTTATCACTACATGCACACCCTCGCACCACTGACACCATAATCACCTCAACACTTTAGCAACACCCTAGCAACTACCTGTACCCCATAACAACCACCAGAAAACCTTAAAACAATAACAGCATCCTAACACTCTAACAACTATCAAACAACCTCTAACTCTACAAAACGCTAGCACCACCTGGCAACCACGTCGATATCTATCACCCATCAGAACATCTTATCACCACATAGCTAACCTCAGCCCACGGCCTTCACCTATCAACATAACCGAGTTTTGCAATGCAACTCCCTCCACTTACATAAGGCAGTGTAACCTATTTTACAGCATGCTGAGTAAATGTATTGATATACTGTCTTATGCAGTTATCTATGGCAGTGATTCTAACTATAAGTGACTCTCTAATTAAAGTGTTGGAGCTGCTCTTTGTTTTGAGCGTTTAAGCTCACAGTAGCATTAGTTTGCGAATTAGTATGTATGACTGATGATTGAGCGGCGTATTGGAAATGACACTGAAGCTGACATTAGCTGTCCGCACGCCATCAAACGCACTTCCCGCGATCCAGAGGTCACACTGCACATTTTTCACTCAACGTTTGACGTCTCCGACAAGCCCGATCCTCCAGCAGTCTCTTGCTCTTAAAGGATCAAGCTGTGGCGATGCTACTGAACGACGCCACGCTGTGGCTTCATGTAAGAGCATAATTATATTTACTTCACTTCTATTGTTGCTTTTATTTATTATATTTATTGAATTATAATTGTTGTGTAATTAATTATGATATTCCTTTTATATATTATTAATTTTTATATATTTATCCGCTTACTAATAATTGCAAACCAGCAGTAAGAGTGTCAAGCCTTAAAATTCTATTGGCATGACATAAATCTGTAATCTACCTCATTCGACATGCTTATATTTATAATTTTTTATGTTTAAATATCATTTTTTAATTGTCTTATCATTGCATTATTAGTTATATTTATATTTTATGCTTATAATGAGTAACTGTCCCAAATCTGCATTTCAGAGTGGCAAGCTTTGAGTAAATTCTATTCTACTTCATTTCTATATGCTTACTATTTATTATCATTATAATTAAATAAAATAATAATTATCATTTTATTATTACTAACTACTACTAATTTAATTCAATTTAATTATAATAAATAGTAAGCATATAGAAATGAAGTAGAATAGAATTTACTCAAAGCCTGCAATATAATGCAAACTGTCTCAAATCAGCATTTTGGAGCCGCAGGGTTTGAGTAAACTGGTTATTGCAGAATAAAACTATTCATGGTATGATTTGATTTCCTAAAGTATTACAGCTTCATCAAGCTTTTACAGTTTAACTCAATCAGATCAGACAGCGTAGGTTCTTTCCTATGGGAAACAAAGACATCACAGCAGCGCTAACATTTACATTTGATCATATTTTTGAGAAATATTTGTAATGCTGTGCTGGGTTTGCCCTTAATAAAGATGGAGAAAAAAGCTTGATCTGTCATTTTAATATGATGTGATGTGTGTTTACGTGAATGTGCTCTTCAGGCGTGAAGGATCATATGACGTGGGGAAATATTAAGATGTAACGTGTTGACAGTTTAATTAAACGGTTGCAGGTGAAGCTCAAACATCTGCCGCTCATCAGCCGACCGCAGCAGTACGAGCATCTGTCAGAAACACTTATATTAACTTATTATGGTGCGGTATCAATATTCAACAGGCGCTATAGAATAACTCAAATCCTACAGTATTCATGCATTAAAGTGTGTGACCCTCAGAGAACTGTCTGATGTTTTCCTGTGCACCAGTATCATCAGAACACCCTTGAAGGCCAGAACAACATCTCCGAGCGAGCGTAACTGTACATCAGCTACACTAATGGCATTATCACATCCATTAAACTATTAGCCGGCACTGTAACCTTTCCTCCACTAAAACATCCACATACAAGATCTCTGTGAACCACACGCCACTCACACTGAGTCCCAATATATACGAGTAAATATTTCAAGGCTTTTACAAATGGAATAAATGTTTGCTGGCCTTTAGATAGAGGCAGAAAAACAACTGTGTGCACTTTCTTTCTATTTCCAAACACTCGGATTCATAAAGCAATGTTTCAAGGATGATTCTCATGGTACAATAAGTCAAAAAACACTCTAACTCAAATTCAGTTTGGTTCGATTAAATTAATTAATAATAATATAAGTTATAAAGAACTTATAAACTACAAATATAACAAACAAGTTAATATAAGAATTAAAAAATAACAACAATAGATATAAGTCATACTACTATACTATAGTTAATATTACATACCGCTTGTATTCATTTTAATAAATTACAAAATATTTTTAAATCTCAATAAATATTCAGACTCTGACTTAAACAACCTAGCAACCACATAAACCCCCACCTAGCTAACCACCCACGACTTCACCTAAACCACCCTTATCAACCACCTAGCACTACACTTAAACCCCTTGCCACCCCATAAACCCCCTTAAAGCACCTTAGCACCCCTCACTCCAGTAAAACACCCTAGCAACCACCTAGACTTTACTAATACCCTAGCAACCACCTAGACACACCTAAATCATTTAGGGCACCCATAACCCCCTTAATCACCTTACAACCAAATTGACTCCATAACACCCTACAAACCACCAGACTTTCACCTAAACACCTTACACCCACCTAGACTATACCCTTAAACAAACAACCTTGGCCACCACATAAACCCCCCTTAATCACCTTAGCAACCACCTCAACTCCAAGTAAACACCCTAGCAACCACCTAGACTTCACCTAAATACCCTAGCAACCACCTAGACTACACCTAAATAATTTAGCAACCACATAAACCCCCTTAATCACCTTAGCAACCACATTGACTCCAAGTAAACACCCTAGCAACCACCTAGACTTCACCTAAATACCCTAGCAACCACCTAGACTACACCTAAATAATTTAGCAACCACATAAACCCCCTTAATCACCTTAGCAACCACATTGACTCCAAGTAAACAGCCTAGCAACCACCTAGACTACACCTAAACACCCTAGCAACCACGTAAACCCCCTTAATCACCTTAGCAAACATTTTTTACTCTAAATAAAACTAACACTCGCTTTCTAATCTTTTTGTATTCTATCAGGTTTCTTTTCATTTATTATACAATTAACAAAAGCAAAACACTAGCTTGCTCTATTAATTTTCTATTCTATCTGTTTTTCTTATTATTTTGTATGATATTATTTTTACAAAAACCCTTGCTACTTGTACTGCGTTAAGCTAACTGAGACTTGTTATAGCACTTGCATATCATTGCTCTTTTGTTGATTTTGATTGCTTCCATTGTCCTCGTTTGTAAGTCGCTTTGGATAAAAGCGTCTGCTAAATGACTAAATGTAAATAAACACACTAGCAACCACCTACACTACCTCAAAACATTCCTAGCTACCCAACATACCCCGCCTTAATCACCTTAGCAACCACCTTGACTCCAACTAAACACCCTAGCAACCACCTATATACCCTAAACACCATAGCAACCACATAAACCCCACTTAATCACCTTAGCAACCACCCATCTCAACTCCAACTAAATACCCTAGCAACCACTTTGACTCCACCTAAACACCTTAACAACCACCTAGATTCCACCCTATCAACCACATAGCAACTGTCAATCACCCAGAGCACTACAAGTTAACGGTGATGAGTTCTGCAGTAGTTTCTGCTTGCGCCGGTTGCTTCGTTCACAGGTTTTTTGTGAGAGTTTAATGCTTCATATGCTCCAGTGATTCATCCGATCTCCTCTGGGAGGTTTTATGAGGATTTGCTGGCTCCGAATCCCCAGGAATGCCGCACGTACCCATTAATAGATGTTAATTAGACTCTAATTTAATTACGGAGTGTGATTGCTGTCAGTGACTCATTTCCAAACTTTCCTGTGCCGCCTCATCCGATCGCATTACCATGTGGCGTAAACAGGCTGCCTGATCGGTGGCTCTATTATCTGCATCAGAGAGCGACACCAGCGACTCGCGGCCGTCGTACGACGGGGAAATCGACTCTCTCTGCATCCTCTCCTCCGCAGCGCAGGAGCCGTCAGCCGAGACAAATGCGCATCCTCTTGTTACAATTAATTTGTTTCTTGTTCTGCGTGAGCCCTCGGTGAAGGATTTAATTAAGGCCTCCCGCTCGCTCAAACGTCGAGTTAAACGGGCAGCTCTGGGAGAGAGAGAGAGGGACGAGCGGCAGGCGCTTTCTACTTAACTTTCTCTCTCGTCTTTGCGAGAGATGCTTTATGTTGAGTCTTTATGTGACTGCAGGAGCTATGTGCAACTCTAAAACGCTCAATTTAAGGCAAAATACACTTTTAGAGTCTAACTTTCAAATATTTAATCCATCCTTTCACATTTCTTTTACTTGTTTTTAACATGAGTTTGTCTGTCCGTGTTAAATGGGGAAAATGCTGCGTGATCACAGATAAAATCACGAGATCTGATTAACTTCTACACTGTACTGTATTCATTACTGAAGTACACATTACAAGAAAATACCATTTCAGTTTTTCTACCTCAAACTCCCATGTTTAATTCAATATTACTGGCACATTTTAGTGGCCTTTTATTGTGGCCAGCCTAAGCCACACCTGTGCAATAATCATGCTGTCTAATCAGCATCTTGATATGCCACACCTGTGAGGTGGATGGATTATCTCGGCAAAGGAGAAGTGCTCACTAACACAGATTTAGACAGATATGTGAACAATATTTGAGAGAAATAGGCCTTTTGTACAAGTGTAGCCTACATGACGTGCCTGTTGATAGTGTGGGATGAATGATTTAGATGGGCGATATGGCCAAAAATCTTATATCACGGGATATTATTTCAGTTTCACGTGGGGGGTTGTTTCGGCTGGGAAGCATGCAATCTGTGATCGCGTGCATTTGCAATCGCTTTCTTATGCGTGCTGTTTTTTTTAGGTTTCACTTTCAATGCATACAACGCATGTTTCCAAGATTCGGAATAGGAGGCGGCATCAGTTACTGTAGAAGATTTGTCGCCTCGCGCCACTTCCCGTGTGGACAGTCACCACATCAACTGATTATAATGGGTTCTCTTGGTGTAGACACGGCTTTAGATACGAATTAATCCCACATCTAAGGCTGGAAATATCCAGAATTAGGTCAAACAGCACCTGTCCTGTGCCCTCAGCTTTTTGAGCTAACTGCATTTTTTTTAATGTAACCTCCAAAAACAACATTGACAGCATCAGAAACAAACCCGTAAACTGATGTTCTGTTCACAGAATAAGTCTTAATATGCCTTATTAAGATCCATCTAAGAGACTTACACAGTGTTTGAGCATCATAACGAACTCTTGTTGAACAAATCAGTGATGAATCTTTTTTGTGAACAAATTCAAAAGACTCACTAGGATGAATCAAAATCCTACTCCGGCTTAGGACAAAAACTCTTCAAAGACTTCCTCGCATTGCATCTGAAAACAGACTTTTCCTGGGTAAATATGTTGTTTCCTTACTGTTATTCTTTAGGTAAGTCACTCGGGTTAAAAGCGTCTGTAAAATGCATGAATGTAAATGTAAACTGACAGATTTTGTGCAAGACCAGACGGATGATAATGTAAGTGAGTGTTCAGTCAGAGAGGAATACGCTGCAGTATCTGTGTCCAAATATAGTGAGAGTTATAAATGCAGGAGATCTTTGCCATATCGGGGGATTTGATCAACAGACTCCAGATCTGCGCCGCTCTCATTCTAATCCTGGCTGAGGCTCTGAATCCCCACACAAACACATTCCTCCATGAATGTCACGTCTGAAGCCCTGAAGAAATCCCTCGACGTGTAGAAACCAGATTTAATCTCATATTTGTAAGCGGAGTCCTCTAAAAATAAACTACACTAATTCATGCCGCAGCAGCACCAAATTTTACTAAGTGGGAAACATTTTACAGTAAGGTTCCATTTGTTCACATGAACTATTATCAAGAACGAACAATGAAAAAAAATATTAATCTTAGTTAATTTAAAGGATTACTAATACACTGTAAAAAACACATTTTTGAAGTTGTAAATGTTTTTTTATAAAAAAAAAAATAAAGATGCATGAGCATAAACTTATATTTTAGTGTAATTTTAAATAAATGAGACTTGTTTTTGATATTTTGGATCTAATGAATGACATTCAGATTTAGTCTTTAATCCAAGAATAACATATCTCAAAATTAACTATCCAATTAACTAATTAATGTTAAATTCAACATTTACTAATATACTGTAAAAAATATTTTTTTTGAAGTTATGGAAAATAATATGGATTATTGAAGCATGTTTTACTAGAAAACATACAGTATATTAGTTTTTCTTCTTTAAACTTCATGTTTAATTCAATGTGTTATTTGCCATTTTAGTTATTATTTGACTAACTAACAATTTTGGAGTTAAAATTGTTTCTACAACATTTTTTTTTTTCAATGCACATTATTAAAATCAAAAGATGTATCTGTTAAGATACTGTAACAAATTTAAATATATAGTTAACTAATGGGACCTTACTGTAAGTGATACAAATATTCCACATGTATTTATACAAGTTACATGTAACTATACGAATTATAAATGTGTAAACGTCCTTCATCAGATTAAGTGTCTCAAATATCTATAAACATGAACAATGACAAAATCTGGATCTATGGTTTTATCATGTCAAACCAAAAAAACTTTTGATTGCATTTAAAATAATTGACATTTTGTATCTAATGACGTTTGTACATGTTTGAAGCATTTAATCCAACTTCTATCTAATGAGATCACGTGTGTGTGTGTGTGTGTGTTTTTGTTGTAACACATGATGGTGATTAACATGCACTTAACAGACTCATGCAGAACTGAACAGAACAGAACTGAGATAAACATGGAGGGAAAGGAACTAAAGCGATGAATCGGGGCTGATGTGCGGGTCGATGCACTAACACAGGTGCCACATTCGCCTGCATTCGTGCATCTGAGGGATCGGTTTGTTCCGATGGATAAAGGCCCAGCTTTCCCTTTGCCCGTCAAACTGCCCTTCTGAGCTCCATAATGCAGTTTCTTAAGCTCTAAGGGAATTTTTCATCATCATCGGCGATCAGATCGGATCACATCCTCCCCTTCAAACCGCAGCAGCAAAGAGAACCTCCTCCAGAGAGGAATTACCATATTTCCAGTGTTCGCTGTGATGAATGATTCAAAAAGCCGAGTTTAGCAATGCCAGGGTTTGGTTTGGTTTTAGCATCCATCATTAAAAGCACATAGCGGCAGCGGCGGCGGCGGACACGGGTCCGGCCGGGCTGCAGTTGGAAGGGAGGAAGGAAGGAAGTCACTGGGTTTGGAATCATGCATGGAATATCAAGAGAAGTGTGGAAGAGAAAGCACTGCAACTAGTTTTCACAAAGTGGTTACTTACAGGTAGTAAGTGTAGGAGTGATAGGATCTTCTGCCGAGTGGGGTGGAAAGGCAAAAGCAGTGGTGGAAAGGGTGGAGGGGGAATGAAAATGGAAGGAAAGAAAAAGTAAAAATATTAATGTCTGAAAATATAGAAAAATGAACAAAACCTGATATGGTGACACACGTGACGAGTTACTTTAGTGACTGTGAGTCTGTTTCTGCCTCTGTGTGTGTGTGTGTTATGTGAGGCGGAGCTGTGGGCGGAGCCTATGGTGTGGGTGTGGCTGTCGCTAGTAATATCATTAACATCTCATTAAGGGCGTTCTCAGACATCAGTGCAGACATCATAGTTAATTCAGTGCGAATGAAAATAAGGCTGTGAGGTATTCAAAAAATTAATTACTCTAATAACTCAAATTCTTAAGCTTATTCATTTATAAAACCAACATTTCAGCTATCAGCCTTTCTTACGATATAAGGAATTATAATTGATTGCTTTTTTACAATCACTTTGCACCTCAACATTTAAGTGTGCTTTTTCGTTATTATTTTTTGTTAATTGTAAATTGTTAATAAAAATAAAAAATATATTAATTTTGAATAATGCATTTACTTGCATAACAATGGCTTTACAAACGATTTACCCAAACTTATTCAGCTCATGTTAAATGCAACATTTATATTCATATTTTAAGTAAACAACCCATTTAATTCTTAAATAAACAAATTAAACAATCAAGTGATAATCTTGTGAATTATTAATTTAGTTTTTTGTACACATGCATTTACACGGTGTATCATTAATGAGACCGCACTGCTTTTTTCTTTTATCTCAATTATTATTCTGCTTAGTATGTCATAGTTTGACATTTTATCTCAAATTTTCTACATTTCATGTCATAATTTTGTATCTCATAATTCATACTTTATCTCATAATTATGACTTAGTACATTATAATCTCGATTTTTTTTACTCTCATAATTTACTTTTTATGCCATAATTATGACTTTTTATCTCATAATCAATCTAATTTTGACTCTCAGAATTTCAAAAATGTTTTCTGGAGTCTTTGGTTTGCTGAATTTGTCTAGAAACACATTAATTTCAGGACAAAAATTAATGTTTGGTCAGCTAAATTACCAACATCGAACACAACAGTACATCACACCTCATTCTTGAAAAAAAGCACATTGCTGATTAAACTATTCTTACATAAACAGCTGCACTGAAATGAATGCAACAGTGTATGCATAAATATTTGCATGAACGCAAATGCATTTTGAGACTGCACTTCTTTTATTAACGCAACATTAACGTAATAATTTTCTTAATGTTCATCTTATGCATTTTCAATGAAGCCTGACGTTTTCTAGAGAGGCCTTTTCAATGTTTCGTCAAATATCGATCAATACTAGACCTCATTCATGAAACGCAAGCAGAAGTAATTCTGTGCAAACATTCTCACACAAAAAGCTTGCACTGAATCGAACGCAATCATTTATGCAAGAACAATTTCCACTAATTCATTCAGCTTGTGTTTCATTAATGAGGCCGCACTTCAATCTCTCACAGCTTTATTTTCATTGGCATCAAAGGTCTAGTACAGGGTGAAGAGAGAGAGAGAGAGAGAGAGAGAGAGAGAGAGAGAGAGAGAGAGAGAGAGAGAAACAGGTGATTAGCTCTCTTTACAGGCCGGATTGGTGAGTTTGGGCTCAGGTTTTGAATTCTGCAACAAACGCGAGCTGCAAAAGCAGTTCTAGCGCTCTAAGTTTATTAGTTGTAGTGAACTCAGTCCTGACTCAATTATTGATGTCAGTGGATATGGATCTCATCAAATTACGCTGAGATTTAACATGCGATGCAAGGTCGTTATGCTAAAAACGGCCCGGCCGACATATACAAACGATCTGACGGAAATCGCCTCGTCAGCAAAATCAAGGCATCCCTTTTCAAATGTTTGGCCATTTTGAGGCTCAACAGCAAAATCAATAGAGACAAATACCCTTATTCTGAGAAGGTAATGACTCTCATTAAAAACATATTTACTTGGCCTTGCCTTCAATTTACATCTGAAACCACTGAAAGCACGCTCTGAATCTAAAGCAGAACTGGAGTCGGCTGTCTGAACAAGGGCTTTTACTCCCGCTCAGGACGGATCTAATGTAAACTCTTTGGGGGAAAAAAGCGCCTTTCATCAATTTTTCTCTCTTATCTTGCTTTTATTTCGCTCTTTTCTGCACAAGATAAGCTTGGAAAATATTTGTGCTACTTCTCGTTGCCGGGTCATTAAAGAAAGCGCTGCCGTTTGTTTGAGAGCGGCGCGGGGAGAAAAAAATTAATATTTCATCAGGCAGCATGCATTGGTGCCACAAACCGTGTAATGGTGCTTATCAGAGCGATCAAATCAATTATTCTGTGTTCAGTTGACAAAAGGGGCCGTTTGAAAAGCGAACAGAAAATCAGCATTGATTCATTTGACTTTCATGTGTTCATGGGCGCACCGGACGGTACCCTGACACGGGAAGACTTCTAAACGCTCTAAACAGCTCTCTGAAGCTGAAGTGCGTCATTTTATCCCACGTTCAAATACGGTCTCGTATTTTAATGTTCATAGTCACTGTAAGTGAATCAATGGGAGTTTGACACTTTCAAAACATTCTCGACCAATGACGTGAGTTTGGGGGCGGAGCTACCTGTTTGATTGACACACGGTGGGAGTGCAGTGTTCCATAAATTAACGTCACATTTTTGTCTCATAATTATATCACTTTATGTCACAATTATGACTTTACATCTCATAATGTCATAATACTTTATCTCAATTACTGCTTAGACTGGAAAAAAATGATTCATTGAATTTACTATTTTTTTAAGGTAAGTGGTTGCAATCAATTTATTTTAGCTACATTTAAACAAATTTAGATGACTAACGTGAAACATTTTTTTTAAATGTAGCTCAAATAAATTGTTTGCAACCACTTACCTTAAAAAAATAGTAAATTCAATGAATCATTTTTTTTTCAGTGTAGTGTCAATTTTGACTTTTCTCACATTTTCAAATTCATGTCATAATTTCTTTTTGTCTCATTATTTGACTCATCTCATATTTTTGACTTTATGACATAATTTTGACTTTCTACCTCATTTGTCACAATTGACTTTTTTATTTAATAATTTATACTTATGTCACTATTATGACTTTATCTCTTTATTATAACTTTTATCTCATCATTTCTATTTTTGTCATAATTTAAACTTTTTATCTCAATTACTGCTTAGTATGTCAATTTTGACTTTTTATCTCATTTGTCTTTTCATGACCATTTTGATTTCTTTTATCTCATTTGTCACAATTATGACTTTATTCCATAATTTATACGTTGTCAATTATTACTTAATCTTATACATTTTAATGTTCATGTCAAAATTTCATAATTATGACTTTTTATACTTAGTACGTCACATTTTTGACTTTTCATGTCATGACATTATGACACTTTTCATTATGACATTTTATCTCATAATTGATACTTATGTTACAATTATGACTTTAAGCTTATAAATTTTACTTTTTGTCATATTAACAAGTACTGCTTATTTTTGACTATTCATATCATAATTTCGACTTTGCATCTCATTATTACGACTTTTTACAGCATAATTATTGCTTGAAAGTGATTTTTCCCACTTTGTCGTATCTTAATGTTCAGAGTCTTTATTAGCGAGTCATTGGCCCTTTGAATCAACACTGTGATGCTTCCAAACATTCTCAGCCAATGACGTGAGTCTGGGGGCGGGGCTATCTATTTGACTGACAGATGGTGCGAGTGCAGTGGTGCTTAAATGACACACTTCAGCTTTAAACACAATTTCATGTTAATCGGATTAAATATTGTTGAACAGAAGTGAAGCTCTCTTACCGCTTCTTCATGACCAGCACCACGCCGAGGAAGATGATGACGAAGAGCAGGATGCCAGCGATGACGCCGGCGATCTTCACCGTGTGATCCGTCTGTTTCTCGGGTTCCACGGCATCAGGCTTCCGGGTCGCGGCACCTGGAACATGTGACGTACAGATACTCAGCACATTATCAATACTGACAAAACAATGCTAGCAGGAAACGAGTGAAATAAGCTTTATATGATTGTGCTTTTTGTTAATAAAACAGGTTAGTATTAGCAGATGCTCGGTTGATCGTTGATTATACTAGCTTTGCTTGCAGAAAAGAAGCAAACACAACTGATATCTCATTAAAACCTCAGCTGTTTCTCCTAGACAGCAATGAGATAACACGGAGACTCCTGAATCTCACGCGTGTCTCCTCTGGAGTTTTGAGAAGATGCCTCAAACTGTGCTCAGATCAGACAAAACACTTAAGTACGCAAACAGAGATCTCAATATAACATTTCGCACCACATACACCAAAGATATAATGATCTCAGCTTTTAAGCAGTTTTAGGAAGAGACAAAGGAATGCTCACAATTTGTACTTTTTATGCCATGTTTAGACTTTTTATGTAATTAATTGTGACTTTATTTCATAATATTACTTTTTGTCAGTTACAAGTTTTTATATCATAATTTCGACATTTTATTTCAATGTCAACTTTTTATCTCATCATTTTTATGCCATATTTATTCAGACTTTTATGCCATATTTAGACTTGTACGTCATAAGAAAATGTCAAAAATTATTAAATACGATGATAAATAATATTTATCATAAAATATTTTATAAAAAGTCAATTCACAACGATTCACATTTTCATCTCAGCTATTTCTCAATAACAATTTTGGGAATTTAGACTAAGAAAGTTAATTGACTTTTTATTTCAATTATCAATTTTTTATGCCATATTTAGACTTTTTTTCATAATTACAACTTATTTTGTCACAATTACGATGTAAAAAGTCTAAATATAGAAATTAAGAGTTATGTTAAACGTTTTTTCTAAAATTGCTAATGATAAATAAAGCTGTGATAAAAAGTCCTAATTGTTACAACAACAAAAAAAGTCACAATTATGGCATAATATATCAGAATTATTGTATAAATAGTCATAATTATGACATTTTTATACAATAATTTATATAATATAAATATTTTGCCAATTTATGCCATTATTAAAATTTTTGGTCACAATTAGGACTTCTTATCTCAGCTTTTTTCTCCATTTCTTTTTCAATTGTAAGAAAAACATCTGAGACAAAGTTAACACTTTAGTTAAACACAACTGAAAACTATAAGTCATAAAGAGCACCAACTGAGCGATATCGCTCTCCTCTGTTTGCCATCTAAATGGACTAAAAGCGGCTTTAGTTGCGGCACTGAGGAGGAATAGAGAGGTCAGAGAGAAACAGAGCGAGCGCGTCTGCCTGTTTACTGTATAATGTGATGCATGTCGACCGTGTGCCCGATGAAATATCAATTTCCAGCACTAAATGAGAAGAGGATGAAAAATAGTGCGGACGGGACGCTCATTTGAGCCGGGCCGCGGATCGGTTCCTCCTGCCAGCTACGCTTTTTCAATCAAGGCCTGACAACATCCATCAGCTGGGTCTATGGGCTGCCGTTACCATGGTGACAGATGTTCTGCGTTTGGGTTCGAGTTTCTGTTCTGCCGCAGGTGATTCCCAACAAACAACAACAACATAACTGCTTCCCAGCAGATACTCACTAAACTATGGAAGCCCATTTCTGCCACATAAGACAAAAAAAATCTGGTTTTGTAAATCATAATTATGAGATAAAAAGTCAAAATTATGACTATAATAATTATAAAATGATTATACTATTATGGCATTAAAAAATTATGCATTTTCTCTAGTGCCGTCAACCGATTAAAAAAAATTAACAAATCAATCCTACATTTTTTCTGAGATTACCTAACATTAAAGTTTTTAAATATACTCTTATATTGCAATAATTTCACATTAAATCTTCAAATTAACGTACAAACAACAAAGACAGTATATTTTTAAAGGCATCTTTTTTTATGACTGAAGGCAGTATCACTGATACCATACTACTGATGTCTCTATAAAATTGCCCCCCCCCCAATATTTAACCATTGACTACCAAACATTCAGCATTACAGTATAATTGAGAGCTGTCAATTTTAACATTTACTAGACTTTTAAAAAATAACTTCTAATGTAAGTGAACTTAAAAAAATCTTCACATAAACCCATTATAATAAATAGCATATTTACCTGTGCCCTTCAGCAGAAATATACAGAAATTGAAGTTATCAATCACTACATTTTAAATTAAATATATATTATCCTTAAGCTATATAAAAATTTTTGATTTCTTTCTGTTCTTGATTAACAGACATAACAGCAGCTGGTTATTAGGTTGTTTTGGCTGCTATTACTTTAAGAGCTGCCGCTGCTGAACGTGACGCGGATCTGACACGCATCAGATTTTCTCTCAATTGTCTTCACCGTTTCTGTCTCACTTCAGGTCTTAAAGTCTCTATTAATGAGCTGACGAGTTGAATCAAGTGTGTTAGATGAGGGAGACAGTGCTGGGCTCCAGGACAGTTTTGAAAACCATCTCAGAGACATGTTCTTAAACGTGACTCATATAAAATATTTGGCTGCATGCACAGTTTTAAGGCAGCTTTAATCGCCTTTTTGGTAACTTCATGACTTAACTGACACGTAGATGCACACGTAGGTGCATTGACATGCACGTAGATTATTTCGCTCTTTGATATGAAATGATAAAGGCTACAGCATGCAGTCTTTGTGCGTGCAATTGAAGCGCATGCGCTGCGAGAACAGTACTCGTTTGACTCGCGCCTGGCGCTGAAGTGAAGTGGAGCGTGCGTCTGAAACGTCTCTGGTTTGATGTGTTCGTAAAGACGTTCTGCGACTGAAGAAATGCACTTCTTGTCAAGAGAAAAGTGACAGAAGCAGCAGTTGTGAGTGGAGCGGCGAACCCTGGCCCCGCCCCTGCGTTAATTGCGTTAAATATTTTTAACGCGTTAAACTGGAAAAAATCAATCGCCTGTGTTAACGCGCTAATTTTGACAGCACAAATGTTTTCATAATTATGACTTTTAATGCCATAATTTCTATTTTTGTCATAATTTTAACTTCTCATGTCTTTTTATGCCATAATTATGACTTTTTATCTCGTAATTTTGATGTCATAATTCAAACTTTTTTTAATCTCATAATGATGACTTTTTTGTCACAGTTATGACTCATCTCAGAATTGACTTATGCTATAATTTCAACTTTTTATCTAATAATGACTTTATCTTGATGACTTTTATTTCATAATTCCCACTTTTGTCACAATTTCAACTCAACTACTGCTTAGTATGTCATAATTTTACTTTATAACTCATATTTTCAACTTTTCATGCCATAATTTCAACCATTTATCTCATAATTATGACTTTGTTAATTTAATCTTATAATTATGATTGTCATAATATCAACTTTTTTATCTCAATTACTTTATCTAATAATTTCAACTGTCAATTTCAATTTTTTAAATCTCATAATTCTGACTTTTTAGATCATAATTCCATCTTTTTATCTCATAATTATGACTGTCATAATTTCATTTTATAATTATGACTGTCATATCAACTTTATCTCAATGACTTTTTTTCTCATAATTTCAACTAATGTCAATTTCAATTTTTTTTATCTCATAATTATGATTTTTATGCCATAACTGAGTTTATCTCATATCTCATTTCCACTTTTCGTGCATGACTTTATACCTCATATTTTCAACTTTTCGTGCCATAATTTCGATTTAAGTTTTCATCAAAATTTTTCATTCAAAATGTTCATCTCATAATTATGATTTTTATGTCAGAATTGAGTTTATCATCTTATAATTTTCATTTTTATGTCAGAATTTCAACTTTTTATCTCAAGTATTGCTTAGCATGTCTTACTTTTGACTTTATACTTTCACATTTTCAACTTTTCGTGCCATAATTTAAACTTTATCTCATAATTGTTACTTCTAATACAAAAATTATGACTTATCTCATAATCATGACTTAATTGTCATTTCATAATTTTTACTCTTCGGCCTCATAATTATGATTTACCAAATGCATGATTTTTCTCTCATGTGGCAGAAACAAGCTTCCATACAAAACCACTGTATGGAAACAATATCGACTTCAAGATAAATGTTGTCGCCTTATTCTGCAAATCATGAAAACGCAAGAGTTCTGGACCGAAAACGAAAAAAGATAGTGAGTACAATTATTAGCATAAGTGCATACATCTCTCTAGGCTTTTGTTATTGTCATGATGCTCATTTGCATTCTGGAGTCTGAGTTTCTTCAGTCTGGATGGAGGCGAGAGAGAGTGTTTGAAGACGGGCCGCAGGCTGCGGCGAGGGGTCGAAGAGGACGACGAATATAGCATAAACAGCCTCGCTTCAGATGTCTCACTCACAAACAAACATGCAAACATTTAGAGGAACAGAATTAAATGCTGCACTGAATCCATGATCGTGCACAACGATCCAGTAACGGGCTAAAGGGGCGAGTGATCTGAAGATGTGTTTATATAAGGCTTAATTAAAAACAAGCCAATTTTCTCTTTACCGTTCGTCTGTAGAACGAGAGCGTCACCTGGGACCGTTCAACAAACAGTAAATATTGAAATGTAATTTTCTGGAGGGATGTGGTGGTCATGCATTGCAAATGCTGCAGTCTTTGGTTTCGGGTTTGCCGGGGTCATATTGATTCCTTCGACGGACATTGGCGCTGAATAAAAAGGAGCTAATTTAGTGACTCCTGCTCCGGTGTTTATTTTCCACAGTAAATGCGTGTATTCAGCGTACAGATTCAGCTAATGGAAAGTGACCTTCTACGGGAAGCAAACAGCAGGGATCAAATGAAGCTCATCAGACGGACGGTAACCCTGAAAATCCTCAATTACCTTTTCAACCTGCATCCATTCAGGACTAAAACGAATCAACAAACACTGCTTTACACAACAGTCACGGGTTACACATGGAAGAAATACTGAAATATAGCATATGGCACTACATAAAAAACACGAAAATCTAGCTCACATTTCACCCTAAAAATTACAATTAAAAATGTGAAAAATATATTTAGCATAAGAACATTACGAATAGCGATTTAAATATTTTTATGCTTGTTTATTTTTTTATTGTGACATTATTTTCAAGAAAATTAACCATTTTTTACTAACGCATCCAGATATTTTACGTTTGAGTTTTTTTGTTTGTTAGCTTGTTTATTTATTTTAGTCAATTTCTTGTCAACGATTTTTTATTACTCTCATTAAAATCATTAACAAATGATGATTAAAAAAAATCAGAATACATGTAGGGCAGCATAACAAATACTACTATGATGTATAAACCAATTGAAAAACTTAATATTGTTATTTTCACATTATTTTAATAACAATAATAATAAAATGCTACATTTTATGCAAATATAACAATAAAACTTAATACTCATAAAAAAATTCACATTACCGTAATGAAAATTTGTGGAAAATGCAAAATCTTTATGTAAAATGCAACAATAAAAAATCGAAAATATAAAGTACCTACATATAAATATAATTGAAATAAATAAATATAATAATATAATTCTTTCCTTTGTTTTTTAAATTTTGGAGGAAATATTATAGGGACGGACATGGCCAGGAAACGTAACAGCACGGTTTAACACACCCCCACACACACACACACACACACACACACACACACACCACACCCCACACACACACACACACCGGAGACACACACACATACACACACACACACTCAGACACACACCCAGACACACACACAGACACACACACACACACGAGACACACCAACAGAACCCCACACACACACATCACACACAGAGACACACACAACACGACACACCACACACGACAGCAGCACACACACACAGAGACACACACACAGAGACACACTCACACAGACACACACACTCACACGCACAGACAAACACACACACAGACAAACACACAAACACACACACACAACCACACACACCCACACACACACACACAGAGACACACACACACACACAGAGACACGACACACACACACACGACACACACACAGACACACACACACAGAGACACACGCACACAGAGACACACACAGAGACACACACCGAGACACACACCCATACACCAACGACACACACACCACACACAGTCTCACACACAAACATAACACACACACACACAGCACACACAGAGACACACACACAGACACACACACACAGAGACACACACAGAGACACACACACACCAGAGACCCACCCCAGAGCCACACACACAAGACACACATACATAGACACACAGACAGAGACACACAGACAGAGACACACAGACACACACACACACACACAGACAGAGACACACAGACACACAGACAGAGACACACAGACACACACACACACACACACACACACACACACACACACACACACACACAGAAGCGAGGTGGATGGTGGAAGTTCTGACCTGTTAGTTGGCTGTCGCCGGCAGCGGGTGCGATACGCACATACGGCGTGGTGAGCTGAGTCACAATAATGGCAGCTAGAACAAGAGAAGAGATCCAGCCAAACATGCACAGAGAGAGAGAGAGAGAGACATGCTGAGGCATCGTTACATCTGTAAGGTTATTAATGCAGAGCAGAGAGACAGACAGACGCTCGTGAGCCGCCGACACAGACAGCACTTCACTTTACAACTCATTCTGCTGACATTTCTTGTCATTTTTATTACCTATTATGTTGCTTTTTAGGTTTATTTTTTATTTATTTACAGTTAGTAATTTTAACGCATCAACTTAAGCTTATTTGAGTTCAGATTTTCTGTTTTCTTTTTATATTTTGCATGTACTGCATTAAGCCAACTGAGACTTGTTACAGCACTTGCATATCATTGCTCTCTTGTTGGTTTTGATTGCTTCTATTGTCCTCATTTGTAAGTCGCTGTGGATAAAAGCATCGCATGTCTATAATTCATAAAACAAACTTTTTTCTCATAATTATGACTTGGTATGTCATAACTGACTTTTTAAAATCTCTTAAAAATCTTAGTACGTCATAATTTTGATCCTATTTTCCCTCACATTAGGTCTTCTTTATCCATACAGTAATTATGACTTTTTATCTCAGAACTGGGCTTTTTCTCAATTATGACTTTTTATCTCATAATTATATCTTAGTATGTCATAATTTTGACCCTTTTCTCACATGTATGTATTTCATCTCATAATTATGACCGTTTATATCATAATTTGGCCTTTTCTCAATTATGACGTTTTATCTCATAATTATTACTTAGTATGTCATAATTTGGATCATTTTCTCACATTTATCTCATAATTACGCATTTTTATCACATAATTTAGATTTTTCTCAATTATGACTTTTTATCTCAGAATTGTGACTTGTCATATTGTGACTTATTTCTTGTAATTATGACTTTTATCTCATAATTTGACCTTTTCTCAATTATGACCTTTTTATCTTATAATTATGACCCAGTATGCTAACATTTAGATTTTTTTCTTATAATTATGACTTATCTAATTATCTTTTATATTAGATCTTTTATCTAATGTATTTTATTTTGGCTTTATTTCAATTAACAAAACAGAATTAATCGTTTTAGTTAACGTCTTATGTATTCTTTGCAGAAAAGTCATTGCCAGAATCTAAACTCAATTGCCCAAACGGTCAAGAGAAACATTGTTTTTAAATATATTTCATTAAAGACCAAAAATACAGTCTAATCTAATTATAAATAGATTATTTTACCCAATATTTGTCTTTTCTGTTCATTTCTATGCTTATTTTTTAAGTATTGCATTGCTAGCTTAGCAACACACTAATGCAAATCTCTATGTAGTGTTCCAAACCCTTACTTTTGAGGGTGTATTTCAGTTTCATAGAGCAGCGGCTCACAAGGGCTTTGGAAAAGAGCTTGAGAAAGACAGAAAGACTTTATTCACATGCTCAGTGAGTAATAACAGCTGGACATCGAAGGTCAGTGAATTACTGCATTAACATCATGTATGTGGAAAACACTATAAATCTACCCTTCATGTGTTTACGAGACATTTATGGCCTATAGTGTTTAAAACCTGTCTGTATGTGTTATGATTGACGGATATAGAGCGCAACTGCCGCCATAGTTCATGCAAAACCAATTTTAGTCAATGCATTTTCATTTCGGACAAACAAAAGAGGATTTTCTGCTTCATGTTCACAATTCGCAAAACTAACTCTCATTTGCATCGAACAGGCTTGACACCATTAGAGACGTGGCATGTAGACAGGAAAATAGATTATGTACCATCTGTGCTCAATTAAATCACAAACAGCGGCGAGAAAAGGCCCGAGCGTCGCTAACTGCCGCCCAAAGTCTCGTAACGGTCCACCAGAGGTCAGAAAACACAAAAACACCACCGCCGTACGCGAAGCCATCGAGTTTCCGTCGGAGTGATTCTCCATCTGTCGCGACGTGAGATGACTCCCCTCAGAGCCGTCAGACTCGGCGTCTTCTGCATTTTAACGTCACATTTTGTGATTGCGTTTTCAATGAGACAGAATGACAATGTGTTTTGTTCATTCTGATTAAACTACCGTCGATTTCAGATAATCAGAGGTTCAAGGACTTTTAACTGATGCACCTATGAATAATTCAGTGAGATTTATTAATTTATTTTGTATTAAGAAAATTACACCTATTTTTAAGAACAGAATAGTAATGATTTTTTTCATTGTGTTTTCATGACAATTAAACATTTTACCTTATATTAAATTTCTGTAATTCAGTTTTTTGCTTTGTTTTTTTTAACTGAAATGTATACTATGAACCATGATATATAAATTAAAACTAAAACCATTATTTTCGCTGAAAACTAAAAAAATATTTTGCATTAAGACAATTATGCCTTTTTTAGGAACATTAAGAATAGTAATGATTTTTTGCATTGTGTGAAGATATTACATTACATTTAGTCTTTAGCAGACGCTTGCTTTATTCAAAGCGCTTACAAATAGGACAATTTATATACCACCAATATATATATAGATATAATATATATATATATATCTGAATATATATATTTCTAAAATAGCACGGAAATAAGCAAAAAACATTGTTATTAAAACATATTACTATGAAAAAAAAACATGGTTATTTTCACATTACAGTAAAAGAAAATGCAAAATCTGCAATTTTACAAATGCAAATTAGTAAATTTTTACTAATTGTTCTTACATTGATAAAATTGAGCTTTATTTTTCAAGAGCAGTGATAAGTATAGTCAAGCTTTAAATTGTGTTTATGGCAGTTAAACACAGTTTATATTATCTTATACTGTAATTCCATTTTACTTTTTAAGCTTTTCACAATGATTCTTCTTCTTTTTTTAAATTACTAAAATAGCACGTTTTTTTAATTGAATGAATTAAAGTTAGACTCTGAGCAAAACAAAGGTGCAAGACCGCAAACTTAATATCAATGAAGGGAAAGAAGAACAATCCCATGAAGCATTGCGAGTGAAAATAATGAAATAAAAATGAAAGAGAAATATAAAACTATTTGATTTATAGATACTGATGGTGCATATAGTAACAATATATATTATACAAGTAGTATATAAATAAATATATAAGAACTTTTATGTAATTTCTTGTTTCGATCCTCTGATTGGTGGAGATTTCTTTGTTTTTTCGTTTCTTTTCGTTTGACTTCCAGACTGTTGCGCTCTATATCTGCTACTATTTTAACATCCTGATGTGCCTGAAGTACAGCATATTTACTTTCTACTGTCTGAAGTGCTGACTAGTCATCATAATGCATTGTGTTTCATAGAGCATATAGATACAGTGGGTACGGAAAGTATTCAGACCCCCTTAAATTTTTCACTCTTTGTTACATTGCAGCCATTTGCTAAAATAATTTAAAAAAAATTTTTCCCTCATTAATGTACACACAGCAACCCATATTGACAGAAAAACACAGAATTGTTGACATTTTTGCAGATTTATTAAAAAAGAAAAACTGAAATATCACATGGTCCTAAGTATTCAGACCCTTTGCTCAGTATTTAGTAGAAGCACCCTTTTGATCTAATACAGCCATGAGTCTTTTTGGGAAAGATGCAACAAGTTTTTCACACCTGGATTTGGGGATCCTCTGCCATTCCTCCTTGCAGATCCTCTCCAGTTCTGTCAGGTTGGATGGTAAACGTTGGTGGACAGCCATTTTTAGGTCTCTCCAGAGATGCTCAATTGGGTTTAAGTCAGGGCTCTGGCCATTCAAGAACAGTCACAGAGTTTTGTGAAGCCACTCCTTCGTTATTTTTGCTGTGTGCTTAGGGTAATTGTCTTGTTGGAAGGTAAAACTTCGGCCCAGTCCGAGGTCCTGAGCACTCTGGAGAAGGTATTCGTCCAGGATATCCCTGTACTTGGTCGCATTCATCTTTCCCTCGAGTGGCAACCATCGTCCTGTCCCTGCAGCTGAAAAACACCCCCACAGCATGATGCTGCCACCACCATTCTTCACTGTTGGGACTGTATTGGACAGGTGATGAGCAGTGCTTGGTTTTCTCCACACATACCGCTTAGTATTAAGGCCAAAAAGTTCTATCTTGGGCTCATCAGACCAGAGAATCTTATTTCACACCATCTTGGAGTCATTCAGGTTTTTTTTAGCAAACTCCATGCAGGCCTTCATGTGTCCTTGCACTGGACTCAAATGAAGGTGTAGAACCATCTCAAGGATATGGACAGCACCTGAGTTAAATATATTAGTGTCACAGCAAAGGGTCTGAATACTTAGGACAATGTGATATTTCAGTTTTTCTTTTTTAATAAATGTCAACAATTCTGTGTTTTTTTTTGTCAATATGGGGTGCTGTGTGTACTTAATGAGGAAAAAAAATTAACTTAAATGATTTTAGCAAATGGCTGCAATTAACAAAGAGTGACAAATGTAAGGGGGTCTGAATACTTTCAGTACCCACAGTATATGAGTTGATCAGTGTGGCAGTGACTGTTTCTGCGACTAGCTGGAATCATCTTAAATGGTAACGATGGTTCAATCAGTGCACTCATTACTCTCAACAGACCCACCTTTAGTGGCCACTAACACAATCGATCTTAGTTTCCTTCGAGTGAGATTATAGGGAGAGGGAGTAGAGAGAGATAGAGGAGATAGAGAGAGAGAGAGAGGGAAGAGATAGATGGAGAGATATAGAGATAGATAGAGAGATATCGGAGAGAAGAGAGGAGAGGAGAGAGAGAGAGAGAGCGAGAGACGAGAGAGAGAGATCGCGAGTGAGGGATCGTGAGGGGATAGAGAGAGAAGAGGAGATAGAGGAAGAGAGAGAGATAGGGGAGAGAGGAGAGAGCGAGATAGAACCGAGAGAGATAGGGGAGAGTCGAGAGAGAGAGAGAGTAGATAGATATAGCATGAGAAAAGTTAATGAGGGAGAGAGAGAGAGAGAGGGATAGTAGAGAGAGAGAGATGAGAGGGATAGAGATGGAGAGGGGGGTTGGGGGAGAGATGAGAGGGGGAGAGTAGAGTGAGAGGATGAGAGAGGAAGAGAGAAGAGGAAGTAGAGATGAAGATAGATAGGATAGTTGAGAGAGAGAGAGAGAGATAGAGAGCGAGACAAGAATAGAAAGAGGAGGTGGAGGAGATAGAAGAGTATAGGGAGAGGGGGGAGAAGAGAGGGGAGATACAAGAAAGAGATAGATAGGGAGAGAAATCGAGATGGAAGAGAGAGGAAGATGGATAGAGCGAGAGATATAGACAGCGATATAGATGGGAGGAGCGTATAGAGAGAGAGAGAGAGAGAGGGAGAGAGAGAGAGAGAGAGAGGGGAGATAGAGATAGAGGAGAGGAGATAGGATACAGAGAGAGAATGGAGTAGGTAGAAGAGAGATAGATGAGGAGTAGAGATCGATAGATAGAGAGATATAGCGCGAGAGAGAGAGGTGATAGAGAAGAGGGATAGAGATAGAGAGATATATCGTAGGTATAGAGGGAACATTAGATGCGAGCGTAGAGAGAGAGAGAGAGAGGTAGAGAGGGAGAGAGTAACATGGAAGCATTAGTTTGTTGTCCTGGAGATGCAAACACATGCGCTTCAGTAATAGAAACATCCGCTCTCTTCTGATGAACCCATAAACACAACAAACTCTGAAACACGAGGGGAAAAGCTGCAGATTGCAGAGCTAAATTAATGAATGCTTTCACAGTCTCATTTCCTCAAAACCATCACTTAATTTCACCTGTGATCTTGACAACAATACATTTTTTATGATATTACTTTCTGTATTTCTTGAAAATGTAAAAAAGTACAAGTTACAAAGCAGCTTTACAGAAAATTATATCAAAATAGTTTCATCATCTTGTACTATTTGCCGTGTTTCCCTGTAAAAAATGCATAAAATTCCTTAAAACGAGATCAATTTATTTTAAACCCAGAATTTCACAAGAAAATAAGACTTGTTTTTCAGATAACATTTCTTTAGTTAAAGTTAATTTCTTGTCCCTTGGTGAAATAGCATTTCTGTGAGAATTAAGGTTATGTTACCTGATAACTAATACTTTAATAAATCAATAAAAATTGAAGAAAAAAAAAGGAAGTGCAAATATTCATGTACTAAAATAACTAAAACTGAAATAAAAACAGCTAATAAACAAAACAATTACTCAAATTAAATTACAAAAATACAAAAATAAAACATATTTCTATGATACTAAAATAACCCCAGTGAGATTTCTGCATAACAAACCAACACAGTAAAACAAATATACATAATTGAAGATATATTCTCTGAAAACAAGGCTAATCATCTCATGCGATTCTGCTTCTCTAGTAAACTGATCCTGTTATTAAGGCTGTTTAAACGCAGCCAGACAAGAGCTACTGATGGAGTAAATGAGTAAAGGCATCCAGATAACACTGAATCTCAGCAGAGACGCTTCACGAGCCGTTTGCTCAATCTGCTGCGGAGTCTGAGCGTAAAACACACTGGATGTTAAAGCAGCGACTGCGGCTCAAGAAACACTGTGTGGTCTGACTCTATCAGACTCCTGCGACGACCGGCAGGACATCTGACTGGAAACGAGACGCCGAACGCCGCTGCTGTAAATCCAGACGCAGAGGAAGGAGTTTCACCAAACGGGAGAATGAAACAGGCTTCCAGCGAAAGAGAGATTTATCTGGTTGAGCCGAGCTCGTGTCTTACCAATAAAGATGGCAGATGTGAATATTCACGGAAACAGGTGACGAGAGTGAAATGCACAGGTGATTCTCAACTAATAAACAGCACAAACCGTGACAAGTTCAGCGCTGGTGCATGATTTATGCATCATAACAGATCACTTCACAATCATGCACCAGCGCTGAACTTGTCACGGTTTGAGTTGTTTATTATTTTATACATATATATGTGACCCTGGACAACAAAACCAATCATAAGGGTCAATTTCTCGAAATTGAGATGTATAGATCATCTGAAAGCTGAATGAATCAGCTTTCCATTGATGTATGGTTTGTGAGGAGAGCACAATATTTGGCTGAGATGCAACTATTTGAAAATCTGGAATCTGGGTGCAAAAAAAAAAAATCTAAATAATGAGAAAATCACCTTTAAAGTTGTCCAAAAGAAGTTCTTAGCAATGCATATTACTAATCAAACATTAAGTTTGATATATTTACGGTAGGACATTTACAAATATCTTCATGGAACAAACAAACCCATGATATACTTAATATCCTAATGATTTTGGCATAAAAGAAAAATCTATTATTTTGTCCCATACAATGTATTGTTGTCTATTGCTACAAAAATCCCCCAGCGACTTAACACTGCTTTAGTGCTGCAGGGGACAATATCGAACTTATATATATAATATATATATATAGATATATTAGGGAGTACGGTTATGAACATACATATCACGATTATAGTGACCAAAATGATCACGGTTATCAATATTATCACGGTTTTGTTAAAATTAGATGAAAACGTTCATAAAGAACTGATACACACACTGAAAACAATTCAATAGTTTTATATTTGAAATCAACAAACAACAAATACAATATATGCTATATGCACTTTTTTTTTTAGCAAAAACATTAAATTAACATTAAAATGAAGCCCTAATAATAATAAATCACTTGAAGATCATGTGATCTTCGGTTAGGAGATCTTGTGATGCTTTTAAATCAAAGTTGGGGTTGATTTCGAGTTCACATACAAATGTAAGTAGAATAGGCTAATTAAATTTGTCTTTATTTTATTGTAATACAAAATATTTTTCTTCAGTGATAGAAATATGATTTAAGACGTAGTGTAAGCAAGTTTAGTTTGAAAAAAGCTTAATAGTAAATAAGACACAATTAGAAAATATTTGAATAAATATTATTTGCAACGGATGGAGTACTGAATCGCCACGCACGCGCAGCGTTGTCAAGGTAACATCTGGTCAGTCAGTCCCTTCGCCGAGGGAGTTTCAGACGCTTCTACGAGACAGTAATGCCCTGCACCCTTCAAAGAACACACTTCAAGGGCTCTGCCCTTCGAAAGCAGTAGGGCATAGGTGATGCTCACTTCTGTTTGGAATTCGCCCATGTCTCTTGTATCACCGCAGAGGCGCTCTCTCGTTTCATTCAAATGCAGCTTGCCATCTCAGTTTTTGATTGTATTGAAAATGAAATCAGAGGAATTTAGTATTAATACTACTATAATTTTGCTGTAGTGATCATATTGTCCTGACGATTGTTTTGTACACGGTTCATAATGGATTTATAAACAGGTAAGATTTCAAAACATTAATCTCAATTCAATATTTCATATCCCCGTATTTATATATTATTTTAGGTAAACAAAAAAAAATCAGTGTAATAAGTTAACTATGAATATACAATACATTATCCCTTAAATGTCAAACTGATAGTTTGAACGTTCGTTCGTCTTGGCTCAAAGCCACTTGCTGAGAACTTTTCTTCGCGGAAGCTTTGCGTTAAACAAGCGAGATAACGAAATATTTAATCTCTAGTCAATATTTTTTGTCCAATTATTTGCCCAGTTAGTTTTGGTATTGAGGTAAATTTACCTTGCATTCGCTATATAACAGTGGGTGGTGGTCACGAAGATGACGGAGCAAATTTGATGCGTTTCCCCCTTTTGCAGCGACTTTCTTCTTGCAAGATCAGCAGACAGGGTGACCGTCCTCGATTAATTGCCTTCAGGACTCTTGTAAAAGCCAAAATACGACCAGACCACCGATTTGGTCCTCTTAGATGGCTGAAAAATCTCCCGAGCGCTGTCACTGCCTTCCGCCATTTCGTCTCGTGCAAAACAACAACAACAGCACTGCATGCTGCTTCTGCGTCACACTGATGCTGGCTGGACAGGATTTACAGCGAGTTTACAAAATCGCTTTAATCAAACACAGTTTTGATGATAATTAAATTTTAAACGATAATACTAACCGTCAGTGCATTTTATCGTGATTTATCGTGAAACCGGTAATCGTTACATCCCTAAATTATAATAATTCAACAAATTAAATTAGTTATTTCAGCTAGGCTGCCTAGGCCATATTTCTCCTTTCTTGTCTACAGTTCTTGAATCTTAAATTTTTATTTAGTTAATTTGATGTACTAAAATAACTTAAACTGAAATAAAAATGAATAAAAAAAAACATTTAGACGTTACTGGGGTAAGAAAAAGACACAACACACACACAAAATTACATAAAACTTAACTAAAATAAATTAAAAATGGGAAAATAGAGGAGAAAATTAAAATATATTATAATAAAGGAAAAATTGAAATATAATAAAAAACTCAAAATAAACCCATCAATTCATAATCTTGAATAAGTAGTGTGTAGTGGTATAATAAAACGTTTACGGTGGATATACATATACTTATAACTATACTTATTAATAATAAAAAAATATAATCAAGTATAATATAGTTTTTTTGTATAAATTTTGTATAAAGTTTTATTATTATTATTTTATTTGATTTTTTTGGATTTATGTAGTTTCATATATTCACAGGCAGAATGAAGTGTTTAATTTTAAAATGAAAACAAAAAAATACAAAAATAAAAAAAAATTGAAAATATTAAAATAACACTGTTGACTGTTGTAGATTTCAAACTGATCTTTAAAAAAATTATATATATGAAGCTTTTTACATATAAATACATTTAAAGATTATAACATTTAGCAATTCATTTTTAAATTAAAAGTGGTATTTTAGTAATTAACATTAGTTAATGCACTAACATGAACAATGAGCAATTATATTATTACTATTATACTCATTATTGTGCAGATGACTCCAATAAAACCCTACAAAATGAGATATTTTAGAGCAAAGAAGATTTTCCTGACATTTTATTGTTCCATGATATTTGCGTGTTTTCCGTGACCGCTGTGACCCGTAACACGCTCTAAATCTCAGCGTGCTGTAACGTTTCTGCTGAGAAACACCGAAAGGCCACGAGAGGTTTGATCTCAAGCAGGATTCCAGGAGCTCGTTTTCTCTAATAAACCTCGTTCTGGAGACGCTTTACCTGACCTTACCACGAGCCTGCAGAGAGCAAACACCTCACACACACACTCACACAACACACACACACACTCACACTCTCAAACCACACTCTCACACACACTCTCAACACACACTCTCACACACACACTTCACACACACACACTCACACTCTCTCACACACACCCACACACACACACACACACACTCACACACACACGCACACACACACACTCACACTCTCACACACACTCTCACACACACTCTCACACACACACACTCTCTCACACACTCTCTCACACACTCTCTCACACACACACTCTCACAACACACACACACACTCTCTCACACCACCTCTCACACACACTCTCCACACACACCACCTCACACACACACTTCACACACACACTCTCACACACACACTTCAAACACACACCCTCTCACACACACCCTCTCTCACACACTCACTCTCACACACACTCTCACACACAAACACTCTCCACACACACACTCTCACACACACACTCTCACACACACACTATCACACACACACCTCTCACACACACACACTCACACACACACACTCACACACACACTCACACACACACACACTATCAAACTCTCTCTCATAAACTAACACTACTATACTGTCTCTCACACACTCTCACACACACTCTCACACACACTCTCACACACACACACACACACACACAAACACACACACACACACACACACACACCCACACACTCACACTCCCACACTCTCACACACACACTCTCACACACACTCTCACCCACACACACACACAAACACACAAGTGCGTCCTCTCCTGCACTGAAATAAAGGATCGCCTTTTCATTCGCGTCAATTTGCATATAAAAAAGAGAGATGGCTGATAATTCTAATTTCCAATTAGACTGGAGTGTTAATAATGCATCCGTGAACAGCTGAAGCTCCGAGTCGAGCGTTTAATGCGACTCTGTCCTCACTTCACTTTTATTGCCTGCAAATTCAGCTTCTTCAACCTACTAATATATGTAATATAATCATCAAACATACCAAAAAGTAACTTAGTATTATCACTATTATTACCAATTATATTATTTTGTTTTTTCAAAGTACCATGGAATTTTTTAATATTTATAAAGATAGACCAGTAAGTAAACATCGAATCTTTTATATTTAGTAAATAATTTTTTTCCTCACCATTTTTACTATGGAAGCACTATGTTTTGCAATGTACCATGGTTCATTAAAATAGATAAAAAAAAAAAACTAAAAGAAATAAATAAATATAAAATGTAAAAAATATTTGTTAAATGCAATTATTAATAATAATTAAAGATTAAATGTACATATTAAAAGATGAATAACTTATTTAAGAATAATTAATAATTAATTAATAATAGAGATTAAACATTATATGTTATTATATTATTATTTATTATTATATTAACACTAATTTATTATGAATATTAATTCTTAAACCTGTGAGGTTTGCTGGAGGGTGTACTGGGTGTGTTTTCTTAAAACGAATAAACATGTTTTTAGAGGAGATTATTTATTAATAAGCATCAATGAAGAATCAAAAGCTCTGCAGATTCTCTGCATTCAGCCGCTTGTGTTCGTTCATTAAACGTATTCACTTCCTTCAGCTGTTACAGTTTTTTTCACACTAAATCTTTCCTCGTCACAGTTTCTGAAAGCTGACTCTCACTCAGAAGAACACACCAAAACTACAAAACTAGCCTTTCTTGGATTGTGTGTAAAGTTTTGAAAAAAAGAGGCAAAGTTTTGAAAATGTAAGCAGTTAAAAAAAAACCACAGATTCCTGCAGACGATCCTTCAACACCAGCACAGAAAACACGAACTCTAAACCTGTTAATAAGCGTTTGAAAACAGCAGGCCATAATCTAAAGCATCCAGCGCGGTTGTTGTGAGACACTGAAGAAGCCAAATAAATGTGGAAGTTCTGAAAGGAAATAATTGGCGGAGGAGGAGCGCGTGAAGCTCTGAAGGTCAGTCCTGTTCTTCTGTGTCACCGGGGAGAACACAAACTGCTGCCTGTAATTGCTGGCGCTCTGCTAATTGGAAGCAATTAAAGATCAGCAGCATGCGACGTGAAGAACGCTGGACACGTTATTTTACAGCAACAAGCTCAGAACACAGCGCACTTGACCCGGAGCAGATCGCAATGATTCATCATCACAGAAGATGCACAAGTCTTTTTACCCTTTTTCCCCAACAAAAAATCTAAAATCTCAAGTCTTTCAGTGAATTATCTTTATATCATTATTATTACATGTACTTACACACACAAACATGTATATATATATATATATAGATATATACAAATATTAAATAAAAAAATCTAAAATAATTCACTGACACCTTGAGTAAAACAACCTAACGATCTTACGATTAAAATAGCAGATTTTATTTAGGATGTATGCTTTATATAATTTATGTATATATAAAATAACCTATTTTTTACTTATGCATTATTTAAGATTATAGAAATATTTGATACTATTTATATTTGTAATATTTAATATATGTTAATAGTACATCGATATATATATATATATATATAATATATATATATATATCTAAATATAGCCATCAAGATAATGAAATTAAATATTATAAATAAAAAAAATTTGTGCGTTTATTGTAATCACAAGGGAGTCGTAAGTCTTTATATACATAAGTCTAAACAATACATATACTGTATATATGCTTATTATATACATAATAAATGATATAAAAATAAATAAATATGCCGTTATTTTAATTGCAAGACTCTTAAATGCATCAGAGTGAGAAAAAGTTCCACTTTAAGGGTGCGTCGCAATAAATAACAATAAAAAATAGAGTCTGGTTTCATTGTAAAGGGCAGCGTTTAAATTATTCTCGGCCCACTGGCTGCTAATTACCTGCTTGAGTTTCTCACATATAACGACTGCTTTTCTCCTTCAGAGACAATCACAGAGCTGCTGAAATATAAATGTGTATGAGTTTGCTATAGTACTCTTGTTTACCAGCACTAAAGTGACTAAAGTTTAATCAGTGATCAGGAGCAGGCTGTCTGTATATCACACAGTGAATCGAAAGCCTGTGCCGAGGTTATTGTGCTCTCACCCCGCTTGGCCGTGCTGACGGCTGATGTAGACGCTTGTAGATCTTGTGTGGCAGGCAGAGGAAGGTTCCAGAGGCTGTAGTAGGTGCGGTTGTCTCGACGGTTGAAGGGCAGGAGCGGATTCTGGATGCGAGCGGCTGGGAAACTCTGCGGTGAGTAATACTGAGAGTTTCAGCACGGCCGCGGTTCTGGAAGTGGATGGGGCAACGGGTAACGCGCAGGGATCTCAGGCGCCTCTCCGAAACGCCGCGGGGAGCTTTCTTCTTACCACCACTGATACAACACTGCAGGGACGACAACACAACACAAGAGACACACACACACCCACACCCACAACACAAACACAAGAGACACACCACACACACACACACACACACACACACTACACACAGACACTCAAACACAGACACACAACACACAGACACAGACACAGACACACCCACACACACACACAGACAGAGACACACACACACAACACAAAGAGAGACACACACACACACACACACACCACACCACACATATAACTGACAAATTTAATAAACGTTATTTATAAATAAATACATACCCATATAAAAAATGAGGTATATAAAAGTACAAAAAATCTATAAATAAATAAAAATAATTATTAAAAAATTATTTCTATATAAATTAAAATACTATATACATATAAAAATAGGCAAATAAACACAATATTAAAAAATATAAATAATTGGCATTAAATACATTCTAAATTAATTTAAACCAAAATTAATAAATTTATAGAAATAAATAAAATATGGAATAGTAAAAATAATAATATGTGACCCTGGACGACAAAACCAGTCTTAAGTAGCACGGGGATATTTGTAGCAATAGCCAACAATACATTGTATGGGCCACAATTATACATTTCTCTTTTGTGCAAGAACGTTTGAGCTTCCAGTAGAATCTGGCATTTCATTTCATTGCGAGTCTTAAACACCTGACTGGCAAATCTCAAACACACAACAGCGGGAACATATGAGCGGCGCTTCCTGGGAAACACAGCGACTCCACGTTTGCTTCAACAGGACAGTGTTTAGCGGATAATCCGCTGCTGGACCGGCACCGGCGCCGAGAGGTTAGCCAAGAGTCTTCCTCTGAACACATTTAATTAACTGCTAAAGCCGTCGGCCCGAGGCTCATTTACAGCACTGAGCGGCCGGATCCATCAGCAGGGGATCTCAACAGCATAAAATAAAATGCATTGCGCTATTCTCAGATATTAAAACACTGAACTCTGACACGCAGGGCTGCATTTCTGCTCGAGCCCAGAGAAAAAAAGCCACACAGCAGCGAAATTACAGAGCTTGATACGGAGGAGAAATAATGGAATACGGAGAGCTTTTCTCTGCAATTCTCCGGCGGATGAAGAAAGCCGGAGCCGGAGTCTTAGCGAGGATATGGTCTCTGAGACACGCTGAGACAAATCAAATTAAGCTGAAATTACGAGCGGTATTTCGGCTGGACTTCCTCCTGCACTTCCTGTGAATCAGCTGATGGAGAAACACAGAACACTACACACACTCCAACAGCTTCCTGTTCACTACAGTCAGACCAGCAGATAGTCACCTAACTATCATTCTGTCCACCCATCCCTCCATTCATCCATCATCCATCACCAATCCATCTATTCATCTTCTATCCATCCATCATCTAGCATCTCTCCATCTATCCATTAATCAACTATCTGTCCATCCACCATCTATCAACCCATCCATCTAGCGTCCCTCCGTCTATCTCTCTATTCATCCATCCATCTATTTGTCCATCATCATTCTATCCATCATCCATCCATCTAGCATCCATCCATCCATTCATCCCTCTATCCATCCATTCATCCATCCATCCATCTTGCATCCCTCCATCAATCCACCCATCCATCCTATTAGCATCCCCCATCTATTATCATCTTCTATCCATCCATCCATTAGCAACCCTCCATTCATCCATCCATCCATCTTGCATCCCTCCATCAATCCACCCATCCATCTATCTAGCATCCCCCATCTATCTATCAATCTTCTATCCATCCATCCATATAGCATCCCTCCAACATCCATCAATCCACCCATCCATCCATCCATCGATAAGCATCCCATATTCCGGTTTATATCCATCCTATACGCATCCATACTTCATCTTGCATCCAGAATCAGCCATCCATCCAATTTGCTCACTCAACAATCCATCCATCTATCTAAGCATCCCCATCTATCTACAATTTCTAGAACCATCAATCCAGATCCCTCAAGCAATACATCCACTAATTCAGCGTCCCCCCTTTCACCCCCCCATTTTCTAGCGATTATTCTATCCATCCATTCATTCAATCCATTATTCATCTTCTATACATAATCCAGCCATGAATCATCTATCCAACCATCCAACTTGCATCCCTCCATCTATCCATCATCTATCCATCCCTCCATCCATCCATCCATATATCTAGCATACTCCATCTATCTATCAATCTTCTATCCATCTAGCATCCATCCATCCATCTAGCATCCCCCATCTATCTATCAATCTTCTATCCATCCATTCATCCATCCATCATCCATATATTCTAGATCCATACAATCCACCAATATCAAGCCATCATCCATCTAATATCCCTCCATCTATTATCAATTCATTTCCATGCATCTGTTTGTCCATCATCCTTCTATCCATCATCCATTCTACTATCCATCATCCATCTATCCATCAGCTAGCATCCCTCTGTCTATTAATCTTATATCTATCCATCCATCCATCCATTCATCTGGCATCCCTCCATTTATCTATCCATCTTCTATCCATCCACCATCTATCTCTCCATCCATCCATCTATTTGTCCATCATCCTTCTATCCATCATCTATCTATTCATTCATCTTCTATCTAGCATCCCTCCATCTATTCATCTTCTATCCATCCCTCCAGCTGTCCATCCATCCACCCTCCACCTAACATCCCTCTATCAATCCAATCTATCCATCCTTATACCATCTATTCATCCATCCATCCACCCATCATCCATCTAGCATCCCTCCATCTATCTCTCCATTAGTTCACTCTTTGATCAGAAGCTCATTTCTCTGTTTTCTGTTCATAACGGCAGCAAAGTCAGAACTGCAGCTCGATCCCTTCAAACGAACCCGCAATTAAAACGTGTGATTGGTGCAATTAGCTGAACATTATCCCAGACTCACTGATAATTGAATTAAGAGGGGTTTAGGTTAATCAGACACGCATGAATTATTTCACAAAGGTTAATAGAATCAATAACTTTTGCTGGGGAATCATTTAGTCATTCGCTAATCGCCTACATGATGTTCAGCTGTAAATCCGGTGAAAGCCAGCAGATCCTCCAACGGAAGAAGGTCAAACTCCTGAAATCTAAATAAACCTGGTTTCTGGGGTGAGAAATTTAATTATGTTTTAATAAAATAATCGAAAAAAAAAAATAAAAAAATCGAAAAAGAAATAAATTCATGAAAAATATATCATTAAAAAAAGAAACCTATATTTATGTTTATATGCACATATATATATATATTCTAGATATATATATATTATATATAATTACTTTAAAGACATGACCACTATCTATATGAAAAAACATATCTAAAATAAAATAATAACATCAAATACACAAGATATACAGTTTATATGCATGTAGCAATTCAATATAACTACATTTATTCAAATAAAAATATATTAATATATATGTTTTTTCTTTTTGTAAATAATGTTTTTAAGTTTAACGTGTTACTACCCTTACAGGACCTATTTGGAAGCAGACATCCTCAAAATTAATACGAGACGCGAGGCGAGGGATTAGGATGTTAAGGCCGAGCGGTGCTGAGAAGAACAAAAGGCCAGAGGATGGAGCGCAGCAGAGAAATAACTCAGCTGCTCAAAGACCAGAGAACAAGGCCTTTCTGAAGATTCTGCCGAACCTTAAAGGCCAGCCATGACTTTACAGATATGACCACTGCCCGCGGATCTAAGACCTTCAGCTGAACGCAGACACACCACAAACAACACACAAACACAACACCACAATCAGCACAACACACACACACACACAACACCATCAGACCAAACACACACACACACACACACATCAGAAAACACACACACACACACACACAAAAAAAACACACACACACACACACCACACACCCACACACACACACATCGCACCAAAACACACACACACACATCAGCACCAAACACACACACACACACTCACACACGCATACACACACACACACATACACACCCACCCACACACACACACCACACACACACACCCACCACACACACAAACACACCACAACACACACACATCAGCACAAAACACACACACACATTCAGCCCAAACAACAATCACATAAACCACCACACACACCACACATCAGCACCAAACACACACACCACACACACCACACACACACATCAGCACCAAACACACACACACACACACAGCACCAAACACCACAACATCAGCACCAAACACACACACACAACATTAAAAAAAAGAAACCGATATTTATGTTTTATATATACAGTATATATATCATATATATATATATTATGTTGTGTGTTGGGGGAAGTAGTGGCGCCCTAATGGTTAGAGAGTCGGACTCATAACCCAAAGTTTGTGGGTTCGAGTCTCGTACTGGCAGGGAATGTAGGTGGGGGAGTGAATGTACAGCGCTCTCTCCCACCTTCAATACACGACAAGGTGCCCTTGAGCAAAGGCACCAAACCCCCAACTGCTGCACGGGCGGCGAAGCAAAAATGGCTGCCCACTGCTCCTGGTGTGTGTTCACGGTTTGTGTGTGTTCACTGCTGTGTGTGTACACTTTGGATGGGATAAATGCAGAGCACTAATTCCGAGTATGGGTCACCATCCTTGGCCACATGTCACATGTCACTTCACATACACACACACACACACAGCCCCCCAACACACACAAACAGCGCACCAAACACCACACACCAGCACCAAACCACACAAACCCACACAACCAGCACCAAACACACACACACAACATAAGACCCTCACACACACACTCACATACACACACACCCACACACACACACACAAACACACACATCAGCACACACACACACATAACATTCAGCACAAACACAATCAACCACAACACAACAAACACCACACACACACAATCGCACCAAACAAACCACACATCAGCACCAAACCACTCACACACACACACACACACACCACCCACACACACACACATCAGCACCAAACACACACACACATTCAGCACAAACACAATCCACTCCTACCCACACACACACACCAGCACCAAACCCCCCAACCCCCCCCACCACACACACAACACCCCCACACAATCAGCACCAAACCCACACACCAATGCGCACCCACACACTCACCATACACCACACCACCCCACACACACCACAATCAGCACAAAACCACACACACATCAGCACCAAAACATCACACACACACACACAATCCGCCAGCCAAACACACCAACATTACAGCACCAACACACACACAGAACACACACACACACACACCACACCAAACACACACACACACACACACACATCAGCACCAAACACACACACATTCAGCACCAAACACACTCACCTACACACACACACACACCAACACACACAACCACACACACACACAAAAACACACACAAAAACACACACAAAAACACACACAAAAACACACACAAAAACACACACAAAAACACACACACACACACACACATCAGCACCAAACACACTCACATACACACACACACACAAACACACACACACATCAGCACCAAACACACACACACATTCAGCACCAAACACCACTCACATACAACCAACACACACACACACACATCAGCACAAACACACACACACATTCAGCAACAAACACACTACACACACCAACACACAACACACACACCACACCCACACAACACACATCGCACAAACACCAACACCACACACCATGCAGCACCCAAACACACTCACTCACAACCCACACACACACCACAGCACAAAACACACACAACACATCGCACCAAACAACACAAACATACACACACACACACACACACACACACACACATCAGCACCAAACACACACACACATTCAGCACCAAACACACTCTCACACACACACCACACACACACACACACATCACACACAAACACACACACACACAAAAAAAAAAAACACACACACACACACACTCACATAACACACACACACACACACACACACACACACACACCACAACCACACACACACACACACACAAACACCACACACTCACACACACACCCACATACACACACAAACACACACACACACACACACATCAGCACCAAACACACACATCAGCACCAAACACACACATCAGCACCAAACACACACATCAGCACCAAACACACACATCAGCACCAAACACACACATCAGCACCAAACACACACATCAGCACCAAACACACACATCAGCACCAAACACACACATCAGCACCAAACACACACATCAGCACCAAACACACACACATTCAGCACCAAACACACTCACATACACACCAACACCACACACACACAAACACAAACACACAAACAAACACACACACACACTCACTCACTCACACCCTCACACACACACACACAAACACACACATCAGCACCAAACACCACATCAAGCACCAAACACACCCTACAACACACACTATCAGCACCAAAACACACACACACATCAGCACCAAACACACACACTCACACACACATCAGCACCAAACACACACATCAGCACCAAACACACACATCAGCACCAAACACACACACATTCAGCACCAAACACACTCACACACACACACACAACACACACCACACAACACAATCCGCACCAAAACACACAACAAATTCGCCACCAAACACACTCACCAACAAACACACACAAACAAACAACACACACACACACACACACACACACACAACACACACAAACACAAACACACACAATCACACCACATCAGAAACAAAACACACATCACACAACACACACACACACACACACTCACACACACACACACTCTTTCACACACACTCTCTCACACACACTCAACACACACACACTCAAAACACACACACTCACTCACTCACTCACACAACACACACACCACACAAAACACAAACACACACACACACACACGCTCACTCACTCAAACACACACTCACTCACTCAATCACACGCACACACACACACACACCGCATCAAAACACACAGCCGTATGAAGCACAATCATCATCATCATCATCATTAGGACTACGCTTTATTTCTCAAAAACAAGCTGTGAATGTGACAAACACAAACACCTCCTGCAGATTCATTCCTAGCACTCAGTGTATGTATGTGTCTTTCATTAGGAAGTCGTTAACACATACTGTCACACATATTATGAATATGAATATTATGCTTATGAATATTCACATATTACTTACATGTGCAACTATTAGAATTCACAGAGGGTCCCAAAGTCTGATACCACCAGCAGAATATGTCGATTTAGCACTTTTCTATTCATAACTACAAGTGTATATTACATTTTACAATAATAAAAAGTAATATTTCTTCTATTAAAAATATAAAAACATGAATATGAAAAATGTCTTGTTAATACATTTCACTATAATTAAAAAAAAATAATTTTTTGGAATAAATAAATAAACAAACAAAAGTAGTTTGAGTGAGTTTGGTGGTGTTGTACATTAATTCTAACTTTCTAAATTCTAAAATTATTTTTATTGAAATTAAAAACAAACAAACAAACTAATGAATTAATTAATTCACAGGTTTTTGTAATTTTAGTAATAATCATACATTATTCCTAACTTTTTAAAATTCTAAAACTTTGTTTTGCATCTTTATTTTGAACAAACAAATAAAATAACCAACCAACTAAATAAATAAATATTCAAATAATAAGTGAATAAATTCAATTCACTTCACAGGTTTCAGCCATTTTTAGTGTAGTATATTCTAAAACTGTTTTGCAGCTTTAATTGACATAAAAAATAAACTAAATACACAACTAACAAACTAAATAAATACCCAACCAAATGAATACATTAAAAAAATCAATGAATAGGTTTTAGTGATTTTCCAGCTTTAATTAAAATGAATAAATAATGAATTAAATTGCATTAACATGTTTCAGTGGTTTCAGTGCGGTCTTTTGGAACCTGCTTTATATGAATATAAATGTACATTATTCTAAAGTGTCACAAAGCTGTTTGTTGTAAGTATTACTGTAAGCCGCTTTTGTTGGTTTTCTCAAATGCAGTAAATCTTCGTCTCGTTCCAGCCGCCGCAGGATCAGAGACCTTACAAACTCGTCCTTTAATTAACGAGGAGGAAGCTGCACCCATGGCAACCGGAAGCTGCTGGAGCGCTATGTGAGCGGAGCTCGTTAGAAACACGTAACCAGCGCACGGACAATACAACAAGCCAATAACACCTGCATCATCAACAACAACACAGAGAGAGAGAGAGAGAGAGAGAGAGAGAGAGAGAGAGAGAGAATCGGCCCACACAGATCATCAACACAGAGAAACACAAGTACATCACCCACTGGACAAACACCATCAAAAACCAGCACAGAGTAGAATGTTATTCGGCACTAAATAGAGAGAGTACACCACGGCAAGGGACATGAGCCAGTGTGATGTGAAAGATCAGGAAACACTGACGATGTACAGAACTCAGCGAGCACAGTCGTCTGTAGAGAGGGGCCGGCGCCGCAAACCTGGCTCTCCCGTGAGGGAGACTCTGCTCCCACGCAGTCTGGGGAGATGAGAGATAGAGGCACAGAGCTGCATTCCTCACAGAATGCCCCAAATACCTAACTATCAGAGACCACTATTACCCCAAAATAAACTAAATATTTCCCCAATTTAATAATTGCACCCTAACTGAAAAACTCACCTTCATTCTTGGTGAAATAAGTGTGCAAATATAGCTGCAAGATTTATAGCAGCCTGCCAACTCCTGAGGCACAGCCACGAAACCAATATCCAGTAAATATACGGCTAACTCACACCAAACCAACCAATACACGACTGTAGATAACGTTGAATCCAGTTATTCAGTTTATTAATTAAATAAATACATAAATAATCTTGTTACATATCCTTTACTATATCATATGTATGTTTATATGTATCCATCTGTTTTAATGTCATTCTTTCAATATTACTTGTTCATATGTTATTTAAAATTGCTATATTGTTCCAAATTACACTCTTGTATATGTTCTCTTTTCCTATACATGCTTTGGCAATGCACAATGTGCTTTTGTCATGCCAATAAAGCTAATTGAATTGAATTGAGAGAGAGGGCGAGGGCGAGGGAGAGCGAGAGAGAGAGAGAGAGAGATAAGGATGAGAGAGAGAGAGAGAGGGAGAGAGAGGGATGGGAGGGCGTGAGGGAGAGGGCGGGGAAAGAGAGAGAGAGGGAGATGGCGATGAGGGCGAGGCGGAGGGGAGGGCGAGAGGACGGAGGAGGGCCGAGTGGAAGAGGGAGAGAGCGCAGAGGGCGATGGCTTGAGTGCGAGGGCAGAGGGAGAGCGAGGGAGAGAGGGAGGGAGAGAGAGAGAGATAGAGGGCGCGAGGGCGAGGGGAGAGGAGAGAGGGAGCGAGGAGGGAGGGAGAGGGAGAAGAGGGAGAGGGGAGGGAGAGGGCGAGAGGGGGAGGGAGAGAGGGAGAGAGAGAGGGCGAGGGCGAGGGAGAGAGGGAGAGAGGGAGAGAGGGGGAGAGAGAGAGGGAGAGAGAGAGGGCGAGGGAGAGGGAGAGAGAGAGAGAGGGAGGGGAGAGAGAGAGAGAGAGAAAGAAGGAGAGAGAGAGAGAGAGAGAGGGAGCGAGGGAGAGAGAGAGCGGGCGGCGGGCGAGGGAGAGGGAGAGGGATGAGAGAGAGGGGGGGAGGGAGAGAGGGAGAGAGAGAGGGCGAGGGAGAGGGAGAGAGAGAGAGGGAGAGAAGGAGAGAGAGAGAGGGAGAGGGAGAGGGCGAGGGCGAGGGAGAGGGAGAGGGCGAGGGCGAGGGAGAGGGAGAGAGAGAGAGAGGGGAGGGAGAGGGGAGGGAGAGGGGAGGGAGAGGGGAGGGGAGAGCGGCGAGGGCGGGAGGGCGAGGGCGAGGGCGAGGCGAGGGCGAGGAGAAGGGGAGAGCGGAGGGCGGGCCGAGGGCTGGAGGGAGAGGGAGAGGGCGAGGGAGAGGGCGAGGGAGAGAGGGAGAGAGGAGAGCGAGGGAGAGAGGGAGAGAGAGAGAGAGGAGAGAGAGAGCAAGGAGCGAGAGAGAGAGGGAGAGAGAGAGGGGGGGGGGAGAGAGAGGGAGAGAGAGGGAGAGAGAGAGAGAGGGCGAGAGAGAGAGACAGAGAGAGAGAGATAGAGAGAGAGAGAGAGAGAGAAGGAGAGAGAGAGAGCGGGAGGAGAGGAGAGGGAGAGGGAGAGGGAGAGGGCGAGGGCGAGGGAGAGGGAGAGAGAGAGAGGGGCGAGGGCGCAGGGCGAGGGCGATAGAGCGGGCGCGAGGGGAGAGGGAGTGGGACGAGGGCGAGGGAGGGGGGGGAGGGAGAGAGGGAGAGAGAGAGGGCGAGGGCGAGGGAGAGAGGGAGAGAGAGAGAGAAAAAAAGAGAGAGAGAGAGAGAGGGAGAATTTTGAGGTCGGGGAGGGACGGGGATGAGGGGAGAGGGGGGGGGAGAGAGGGAGAGAGGGAGAGAGAGAGGGCGAGGGCGGGGAGAGAGGGAGAGGGAGAGAGGGAGAGAGCGAGGGAGAGAGCGAGGGAGAGGGAGAGCGAGAGAGAGAGGGAGGGAGAGAGAGGGAGAGGGCGAGGGAGAGGGAGAGAGGGAGAGAGGGAGAGAGAAAGGGAGAGAGGGAGAGAGAGAGAGGGAGAGGGCGAGAGAGAGAGGGAGAGAGAGAGCGAGGGAGGGAGAGAGAGGGAGAGGGCGAGGGAGAGGGCGAGGGAGAGGGAGAGGGAGAGAGAGAAGGAGAGGGACGCGGGCGAGGGCGAGGGAGAGAACACAGCGGGAGAGGGCGAGGGCGGAGGGCGAGGAAGAGGGAGAGGGAGCGGGAGGAGGGCGAGGGAGGGGAGAGGGAGGGAGGCGAAGGTGCGAGGGCGAGGGCGTGAGGGCGGAGGGCGATGGAGAGGGAGAGGGAGAGGGAGAGGGCGAGGGCGAGGGCGAGGGAGAGGGCGAGGGAGAGAGAGAGAGGGAGAGAGAAAGAGAGAAAGAAAGAAAGAGAGAGAGAGAGAGAGGGAGAGAGGGGAGAGAGAGAGAGGGACGCGAGGGCGAGGTAGAGGGCGAGGGCGAGGGAGAGGGAGAGGGAGAGAGGGAGAGGGTGGGGTCGAGGCAGGGAAGGGAGAGGGACAAGGGGTGGGGGGGGGGGGGGGAGGGAGGGAGAGGGAGAGAGGGAGAGGGAGAGGGCGAGGGCGAGGGCGAGGGAGAGAGAGAGAGAGGATTCATATCTCCGTCTGAGTGTGATGTATGTGTGAAGTTAAGGCGAGCGCTGGACGTATTGATCAGCCTCGTGTGTCCAGCAGATTTAATAGCATCTCTAAAGATCCCTGATTTACTCCCGCTTTCATAAACCTGCTGAGGATCAGCGCCGGATTCTGGAGGACAGCAGGAAAACATGAAGACAGAGATTCACTTTCAGGAGAATTTACAGTCCGAGAGTCTGACAGAGACGACAGGTTTCAGGACAAAACATAACAAAACCCCTAAACAAACATGTCCTGGCCGTAAAATAAAAAATGCTTTCTTATTTTGTACAGTACTATGGTAAAAATTACTCATTGGAAAATTGGTGTGAACATAACGTCACACAAATTTTCAATTTATTTTTCATTTTCAATTTATTTGACTTTCTTTCAAATAATAAGCTATTTAAATAATAAAGTACAATAAAAGTACATATTTTTGCATTACAGCAAGGGTTGGAGTTTAGATTTTAATAAATAACTTTACATTTGAAAGAAAAAAAAGTAAAGTCATACACATTTTTAATTGAAATAAAACTTATATCAAATAAACTATTTTTTACATTATAAAAGTAATAAAAAGTCATGAGAATTTGGGGGTAAAATGTTAGTTTTTTTTAAATAAAAATAAATGTATATATATTTTTTAAGTACTCATTGGATGGTTGGTTGGTGTGAGCATAAAGTCAAACATGTTTTTAATTTAAATAACGCTTAAATAAAATAAAAAAGGATTACAGTAATGAGAAGTTAGGGTTTAAAATGTGATACAAACAAAAAATTTTATAAAAAACATTTCAAATATCACACTTTTCGACCTTAAAATACAATGAAATATTATAGTAATTATATATATATATATATACAGTGGGTAGGAAAGTATTCAGACCCCCTTAAATTTTTCACACTTTGTTAAATTGCAACCATTTGCTAAAATCATTTAGGTAATTTTTTTTCCTCATTAATGTACACACAGCACCCATATTGACAGAAAAACACAGAATGTTGACATTTTTGCAGATTTATTAAAAAAAAAACTGAAATATCACATGGTCCTAGGTATTCAGACCCTTTGCTGTGACACTCATATAGTTAACTCAGGTGCTGTCCATTTCTTTGATCATCCTTGAGATGGTTCTACACACCTTCATTTGAGTCCAACTGTGTCTGATTATACTGATTGGACTTGATTAGAAAAGCCACACACCTGTCTATATAAGACCTTACAGCTCACAGTGCATGTCAGAGCAAAGGAGAATCATGAGGTCAAAGGAACTGCATGAAGAGCTCAGAGACACAATTGTGGCAAGCCACAGATCTGCCCAAGGTTACAAAAAAAATTCTGCTGCACTTAAGGTTCTTAAGAGCACAGTGGCCACCATAGTCCTTAAATGGAGACGTTTGGGACCAGAACCCTTCCTAGAGCTGGCCATCTGGCCAAACTGAGCTATCGGGGGAGAAGAGCCTGGTGAGAGAAGGTAAAGAAGAACCCAAAGATCACTAAGGCTGAGCTCCAGAGATGCAGTCGGGAAATGTGAGAAAGTTGTAGAAAGTCAACCATCACTGCAGCCTCCACCAGTCGGGGCTTTATGGCAGATTGGCCCGACGGAAGCCTCTCCTCAGTGACACATGAAAGCCCGCATGGAGTTGCTAAAAAAAAAAACCCCTGACGGACTCAAAGATGTGAGAAATAAGATTCTCTGGTCTGATGAGACCAAGATAGAAATTTTTGGCCTTAATTCTAAGGGGTATGTGTGGAGAAAACTAGGTACTGCTCATCACCTGTCCAATACAGTACAAACAGTGAAGCATGGTGGTGGCAGCATCATGCGGTGGGGGCGTTTTTCAGCTGCAGGGACAGGACGAATGGTTGCAATCGAGGGAAAGATGAATGCGGCTAAGTACAGGGATATCCTGGACAAAAACCTGCTCCAGAGTGCTCAGGACCTCAGACAATGACAAGACAATGACCCTAAGCACACAGACAAAATAACGAAGGAGTGGCTTCACAAAAACTCTGTGACTTTTCTTGAATGGCCCAGCCAGAGCCCTAACTTAAACCCAACTGAGCATCTCTGGAGAGACATAAAAATTGCTGTCCACCAACGTTTACAATCCAAACTGACAGAACTGGAGAGGATCTGCAAAAAGGAATGGCAGAGGATCCCCAAATCCAGGTGTGAAAAACTGTTGCATCTTTCCCAAAAAGACTCAAAAAGGCTGTATTAGATCAAAAGGGTGCTTATACTAAATACTGAGCAAAGGGTCTGAATAATTAGGACCATGTGATATTTCAGTTTTTTCTTTTTAATAAATCTGCAAAATGTCAACAATCTGGGTTTTTCTGTCAATATGGGGTGCTGTGTGTAAATTAATGAGGAAAAAAAATGAACTTAAAAGATTTTAGCAAATGGCTGCAATATAACAAAGAGTGAGAAATTTAAGGGGGTCGGAATACTTTCCGTACCCACTGTATATTATAGAATATAGCATTCTAGTAAATTTATACATATTTTTGCATTCAGTGAATGATAATTGGAAGGTAAAAAATTATTTTTCTAAATTTACTATTTCTAAAAAATTAACGGTCCCATTTGAAAAGCCTACATTTTCAACTGGAATAACGATTTAATAAAATAAAATAAATTAATATCAATTTTAAAGCATTACAGTTAAAAATAATTTAAGTTATAAAAGATAATAAAGGAAAAAATAAATGAAATACAAATACGGTTCTAAAACCAGGCCTCATTTTCTTTCTTTTTGACGGGGAATATGATCTGAAGTTGAGAAGATAACCTAAAAACTCATAAAATTGTATAAAGACAAAATGCTGTTATGATTTCAACGGTAGTTAATAAAAATCAACTTGGAATAAAATATCCCAAAATGAAAGAAAGGATCATAAAAGGAGTAAGAGGGGCATGTAAAGCAGAAGACTGGTTCCTATGCTGTTCTTTAAGAGGAAAACGAGGGAATCCAAAAAGAGGATAAAGTTTCTAAGCATAGATCCAGCAGTAATAAAAGCTGCTTTCTGTCATCATCAGCGATGCGCCGAGACACACAGAGACTCTCCCGAGACGCGACTCTGACCGAAGAAACAATAGCAGAGGAAAAACGCAGAAAAGAGCAGCCGCCTCGAGGGACGAGAGCGAGAACAATCCCATCGTCTCCAGAAATAGAGGAGCGTTCCTCATGAAAACCTGCGGGGGCGACGGCGAAGAACAGCAGCCAGATCCCCTTACGCCACTGAGCCAGACTTCAGAAAACATCTCGTCTGCCGTGAAAAGACCAACACGCGCTCGCATTCAGTTCAGTCAAACGCGCATAGATCAAGCAATCCGAAGCGCATTTCAGACGGCACTGACTGTTTGGATGCGGTTAATCTCGCCTCGTGTTTTCCCGTTTACACGCGGCAGATATAAAGGCAAAGCAGCTGTGACCAATTTCTGCCAAAATAGACACCATGATACTCATGAAGCCATGCACATTTTCAGTTGAAGTAATGCTTAAAACAATACATCTTATATGTGCGTGTACATATATATGCATAAAGTTACACATATTTCCTTTTTAAATGTACAAAAAATAATTAAATTTAATTAAATTGAATTGAAATAAATTAAATTAAGCATTTGAGGTAAAATGTAAATTTATATATAATATATATACTATAATAAATAAATAAATATATGTTGAAAAAGTGTTGATCAAAGATTACACTTTCTATATAATTATAATATAAATTCAAATTTAATTAAATTTAACCTAATTAAAATATATTTTTTGCCATACGTAATGAGAAGTTAGGGTTAAAATGTGATATATGTTATAATAAAAAAATGCTTTTTAATACTTACTGAGCATTTAAAGTAACATCATTTCCATTTTAAAATTAAATTAAACTTAAATTAAAAAAGTAAATAAAATTAATATTAATGTATAAATAATAATATAATTGAACATACAATCATTGTAATTGTAGGCAATTACAGTAATGGATGTTTTTTTTAATTAAATTAAAACTAATTAAAAAATTTTTGCATTATCGTAAGGATAAGTTGGACGTAAAAAATTATGTCTTTTACATTAAACATTTTTTTTACTTACTCACTGAGCAAAGGTCACACTCATTTCCTTTTAAATAAAATAAAATACCAATTAAAATTAAATTAAAATTAAGCAAAATAAATCAAAATAACTAAAATGAAGTATAATAATACAAAAAATATATATAATAATAATAATAAAATAAAGGTTATGCTAATTGTAATAATTACAGGAATAGGAAAACACACACACACATCAAAATCCATCGTATCTGCTATGAAATCCATGAAAACACAGCAAACGTGCTCTGATTGAATTAAGACGTGTTTTCAGTCGCACACGCTTGTATTGAACGCTCTCCCAAAGCAATCGAATCGCATTTACGATGAGGATGAAACATCTGCTGCTGGAGAAGCTGTTTAACCGCGCAGTCGTGTTTTCACGTTTACACGCATCGAATACAAAGACACCTCGCCTCAAAGCAGCTGTGACCAATTTCTGCCAAAACAGACCAGGAATGTGAAAGCGTTTAAAAACAGGTTTCTCTTTTCATCCCAAGCGCGACACTTTTCTAATCCCCTCGGCTTCACCTGAACACCGTCTCAGTCGCATGATCTCCGGCAGAAACACACAGCCGCTGCGATTCGCTCTGAATAACGTCCACACGTGCAGCGAGAGAGACACGAGACGCTGCACAATCTTTACTCAACGGCTGTGAGTCACACAATCTTTTATTAATAATAATATTTATTGCTTTTATTATGCATGCAAGTAAAAAGCCTGGAAATTGTGGAGTAAAATGCTAATTTTTAATAATTTTAACAAAATTTAGTTTTTATACAACATGTTTAAAGTTAAATGAGTAAAAAAATAAAAATAAAATTAAATTAAAGCATTTACAGTAAAAGATTTTCTTGATTTATTTATTACAATAAGTAAAAAGCATGAAATTGATCTGTAAAATGCATTTTTAAAAAAATAATTTTTTACAAATTTGAAGTATTTTACTACATTTTAATAATTTAAATGATACAAAAGTAAAATAAAATAAAATAAAGCATTACAGTAAAGGATTGTCTTATTAGTTATTTAGCATTACGTAATGAGAATTTTGGGTTAAAAACTTAATTTTTAAAAATAAAAATATTCCTAAAGCACCAAAAATAAGGTAAAATAAAAATGATAAAAATACAATAATAATAATAATAATAAAAGAATACTTAGTAGTTATAAAATAGGGGAATTTTATTGAATAAATATATATTTCATTTATTTATACATCATATATAATATTATTTTCAGAAAACCAGATTAATTCGTGTCATTGAAATGTTCTGGATTAAGAATGTACTTGAAATTGCAAAACAGTATTCAAATAAAAAACAATTTAAATATAATAATATTCCATAAAATATTATTATAACAAAAAAACATTCTGAAGAACAGTTAAGATATGCAAATATTAATTATTTATGAAATAATTTCTTTGTTGAATTTCTAACAAAAATAACCATGTTGTGATACTGATTTTGGACCAGGATTTATTTAATTTTTTTATATTTTGAATACATTTTTATATTTGTATTTTCCATTTTAGCTATCATTACTTTTGTTTTTGTTTTTATTTTTATTTTTAGGTTTATATATATATATACACATCTCGTTTTCATTCAAGTTTGTTATTTTAGTACATCAAGTTAAACTAAATGAAAACTGCTTTGGAAACGATCTGAAATAAGCGCACGTTTTTTGATATTTGCGTTGCGTTATTGTTGATGTGGAGATGAGCGTGTGAGTGTAAATCTATGCTAAAGCGTGACGTGGCAGTTATTCAACGCTGGGCTAAAGCACCCAAAGCCAGATCCCCTTCTTAACGTGCGAAATCACGCTCGCCGCCGCTAAACAAAACCCACCCTTACGCCGTAATTAACAAGATGTGCGTTTCATCAAGACCTGCCAGAGCTAATTAAGATGAGGGGGATCACGGGAATCTGGAGCTGAATCATGCATGAAGACGCTGTGAAAGAGAAAGCGTTTCCAGACTGAAGGCGACGCGTGAGACGCTTCTAACAGCATCTTTTGTCACCCGTCTGTCCTCCTCCATTAAAACGCCCTCAGACAAGAATATCGTCTGAATATTTCACCGTAAAGTCAGAAGTGCAAAAACAGACGCGTGGTTTATTCATGCTTCAATCATTCATTCATCAAGATTTCTGCTGAAAATAAAGCAAGAGATGAAGACGACAGTCGTCCTCATTTAACCACAAAAAAACAACCGACCCTCTAACTCTTGCACTTTCCATTCTAATTCTATTTTATCTATTTGTTTTCTTTTTTATTTAAAAACACACTTGATCTTCTAAGACTTGCACTCTCTATTTGTTCTCTAACTGCTTGTTTTCATTTTATTTATTATAAAAAAAATGACCCTCTAACACTAGTGTTCCCTACTCTTTTTCTATTCTATCTACTTGTTTCTTTATATATACACACACTGTATATATATATATATATATATACACACACATATATATTATAAACCTTGCTATGTGTACTGCGTTAAGCTAACGAGACTTGTTATAGCACTTGCATATCATCATTGCTCTTTTGTTGATTTTGATTGCTTATATTGTCCTCATTTGTAAGTCGCTTTGGTAAAAGCATCTGCTAAATTAATAAATGTAAAAGTTATCATAAGTTAAATCAATGTTGAAACCATGAGCAATCAAAAGTAATCAGAAAGTAATCTAGCCAGCACTGATTATTTGAATGTTTATTTTTAATGTTCTAAGAACCAGTTTGTGATTCGAATGTTATTTAAAGGTTACAAAAAAACATTTCGTAGAACGTTCATCGAGTGCAAATAACATCATAAGGACATTCTGAGAAACGAAGCGCTGCATTCAAAATATCACAAACACATCTCAAAAGCAAACAGCTTTGCCGTAATATTAATTCCTGTTAGACGTGTGTGTGTTACATCGAGAACTGTGTGTTGTGTTTTACAAAAAGTGTTTTGTGAAATTAAAAAAGTCAAAGGCTGAGTATTAGCGTATGGTTCTGTAGGTTTGGTTTGTGCTTCTGCTGTTTGAGTGTCAGCTTTCAGAAACTGTGTGACGAGGAAAGAGTTTCTGTGAAAGCAGTTGAAAAAAAACTGTAAAGTTATATGAACATTCCTTAAACTTTACTTTAAGAATGTTTTTTTCCTCTAACACTTACTTAACTTTGAAAAAACTTTTTTCTTTGTTAGGCATCTTTTCTAAATGCACTAAAAAGTCGTCCTAACCCTGCTATCCCGCTGCCGTCTCTCTGGCTCTTAATGGAGGCTTTTAAACGCCGCAGGAACAGAGTTACAGCAGACGATGCACAGCTTCAGCCGATCCACCGAAACACTCTCAGCGTCACAGTCACTGAGCGACGACGAGCGAGTTCATCTGATATCACATCATCTATAGGTAACGTCTCATACGCGCTCAAGCTCTGAGTGAGCTCAATAACACTCACATTTACATGCATTCAGTCTGCAGACGCTTTTATCCTCACTTTCTGTGCTGCCAGGGTTGAGTTACCTGCGACCCTCGACCAGAACCATCTGCTGAATAATGAAGCAGCCGCAGACATTATCATCACGAGCGCAAACACACATGAAGTGCTGCTGAGAATCACTCAGACTGAGAGGAATCGCCCGCCCACAATCTAGCGCTGCAGGATTCTGAGTGAAGGAAAATTATCTTAAAGAGACCAGGAGAGCGTTGCGCCGAGAGCAAACACTCAAACACAGAACAATGAAAAATAAAAATTATGAGTCCTAAATGAACAGAGGGCAGTCATTGCCATTCGCTGTATGTTTTAGTTTGAGGAAGATTAAACATGTGTGTGTCTGTGTGTGTGTGTGTGTGTGTGTGAGTGTGTGTGTGTGTGAGAGAGTGTGTGTGTGTGTGAGAGAGTGTGTGTGTGTGTGAGAGAGAGTGTGTGAGAGTGTGAGAGTGAGAGTGTGTGTGTGTGAGAGTGAGAGTGTGTGTGTGTGAGAGGGTGTGTGTGTGAGGGAGTGTGTGAGTGAGAGAGAGAGAGAAAGTGTGTGTGTGAGAGTGTGAGTGTGTGTGTGTGTGTGTGTGTGGTGTGTGTGTGTGTGAGAGGAGAGAGGTGTGTGTGTGTGAGAGTTGTGGTGTGTGTGTGGGCGAGAAGTGTGTGTGTGTGTGTGTGTGAGAGTTGTGTGTGTGTGTGTGTGTGTTGGTGAGAGTGTGTGTGTGAGGTGGGTGTGTGTGGATGTGTGTGTGTGTGTGAGAGAGAGAATGAGAGTGTGTGTGTGTGTGTGTGAGAGATGTGTGTGTGTGAGAGGGTGGGTGTGTGAGAGAGTGTGTGTGAGAGTGTGTGTGGGGAGTGTGTGTGTGTGTGAGGTGGTGTGTGTGTGTGTGTGTGTGTGTTGTGTGTGTGTGGGAGTGTGGGGTGTGTGTGTGTGAGGTTGTGAGGTGAGCTGGGAGTGTGTGGTCGAGTGTGTGTGTGTGTGGGTGAGTGTGTGTGTGTGAGTGTGGGTGTGTGTATGTGTGTGTGAGAGTGTGTGTGAGAGGAGTGTGTGTGGCGAGTGTGTGTGTGTGTGGTGTTGTGGAGCAGTGTGTGTGTGCCATGTGTGTGTTGTGGTGGTGATGTTGTATGAGGTGTGTGTTTGTTTGTGTGTGTTTGTTTGTGTGTGTTTTTGTGTGTGTGTGAGAGTGTGTGTGGGTGTGTGGGTGTGTGAGAGTGTGTGTGTGTGTGTGTGTTGTGAGGTGTGTGAGTAGTGTGGTGTGTGGTGGTGACTTTGGGGGGTGCGTGTGTGAGATGAGTGTGGGTGTGTGAGTGGGATGAGGTGTGTGAGGTGTTGGTGAGTGTGTTGAGGTGTGTGGGGAGAGAGTGTGTGTGTGTGTGTGTGTAGAGGGTGGTATTGGTTGTGTGTGTGACTGTGTGTGTGTGTTGTGTCGTGAAAGGGGGGTTTGTGTGTGTGGGGTTTTTTGTAGTGTGTGAGAGAGTGTGGAATTGTTTGACGCACCTAACCGGTGCTCCGCGGCTCCGGGCTGGTTTCAGCAGAACAGTCACCGTGCTGTCGGTCTGATTCAGCGGCGTCTCCTGCTCGTATCCCGGCATCCGCGGCGCTGTTATGATTGACAGGCAACAAATGAGCCACGTATTCTCACAAACACACCACCAATCTCCGCCTCACACACACACTCTCTCTCTCTCTCCTCTCATCTCTCTATCTTCTCTCTCTCTCTTCTCTCTCTCTCTCTCTCTCTCACACCACACACCTCTATCTCTCTTCTCTCTCTCTCTCTCTCTCACACACACCTCTCTCTCTCTCTCTCTCTCTCTCTCTCTCTCTCTCCTCTCTCTCTCACCCACACACACACACTCGGCTCTTACGTGAGATCTTGGTGGTGAACTGTGTGATGGTGGGGGGTCCGTATCCTTTGACGGTGCTGGCTCTGATGGTGAAGGAGTACGTGGATCCGGGATACAGAGCCGTGAAGACGTGAGACGTCTCGTTACTGAGCTTCAGCACCTTCCAGCTATATGATTGGGACCGATTAAAACTCAGGGTCGAAGGAGCTGACGGCCTTATAGAAGATCTGCAGACACACAAACACTCAATTATTTATGACATAAATATTAGTATTCTCATTTGTAGAGTCAAAAAATTATATAAATATTATTGTATTTTATTTTACAGTACAGTCATTTGCTAAAGTAATATATTGCGTCTTTATTTTAATAAAAGTTAAAACAATAGTACAAAATAATATAAAATAAATAATAATTAACATAAATATTAGGATTTAACTGGTAGGTGTAAAATAAAAGAAATATAATGTATTTTATAAGAAATATTAATATAGTAATTGTACAGTATGTAATAGTAAAACAGTTAAAACATTACTTACAATGAATAATAATTGTAAACCAGTATAAAAAATGTAATATAGCAGATAATTTCACATACAATCATAGATGAATATATTAATATTTATTTTATAGTATAGTTGCAAATTTACAACAGAATACATTTTTGTCTTAGTTTTTCAAAGAGTTAAAATATAATAATTAAAATATATATTAAATTAATATAATATTGAATGTAACAAAAGTCGGATATACATATTATAAATATATAGGAAAAAAATTTTCTTATTACATCTGTAAGACAATTGTAAAGTTCCACAAAAAAAAAATTCTATTTGCATTTTTATAATTAGTTTAAAATACTAAGTTTATATTTATTATTATATTCAACTTGTGGGCTCCGAAAACACAAGAGTGAATTTAATGTGGACTTACACAAAATAATACATTTAATTCCTTATTAAAGAGTTCATTTTAAAGTCCAGCCATGAAGTCAAAATAAAACATTAACTAAAAAAAGAAAGAAACATTTGATCTATGTACTTGCACGTCATGTGACCACTAACAGACATCAGAGAAGCGGCAACATAAGAATGTTTCATGAAATTATTTAAATATTAACTTAAAATCCCAGGCGGGCTTGAAGTAAATATTTAAAGTCTAAGGCGTTGGGCTGACAAAAAGGTTTGTGAATCCCTGATGTAAAGAAATCAAGCGCTTGTCTCGAGCTTCAGAATGCAATAACAATCAGAGCGGATCGTGCAGAATAACGAGGAAGCGTTTCTGTGTATGATCTTTTATTATGATGGAGGAGCCTCACTTTTGTTCTCCTTCATTCTCTTCTGCTCGAGCGGGAGGCGAGACGAGAGCGAGACGCCCCGCACTTCTAATATAGCTTAATCAGAAGTAGCTGAGGGGCTTGATTTGAATAAATCATTCAGCTGCTAATGTGCGGCGCGGCTAATGCAACTCTATTCAGAGTCCAATTTAAGGCCACAAAGAGAGCGGTGATGGGACTCATCAGCTGTGAAATATCAAGTGGCTCTTTGCTATTAGTCTAAGACAGGTAGATGGATCAACACAGGAAAACGACCCCGGAATATCAAATATTCCTGATAAATAACAATGCACAAACAATCCAGGAACTGTGCGGCACGAATGCACAGGAAAATACTGCACTTAGTAAACATCCAGTTCAAGCTGTAAAAGTCTTCAGAATTCACATGTGTGTTTGTTCAGTCAGTATTTTGGCTAATTTGATGATTTCAGCTGCTAACAGGTGTTGAACGTATTTACCGTGTTTACAGGGAAAGTGTGCTGTTTCTATGCGGTACCAAATGGAATTGCAAAATAAAGTCTATATTTTCAAGCATGTTTCAAACACTCAGCAACCATTGGTCGGGCAAACAGATAGCTTGGTCAAAGCAGGGGTTTCCAAACAATGCAAAAAAATGCTTTTTTTTGTCTTGTTTCCAGCCAAGATATCAAGAAGGATTCAAAAGTTTGAAAAGTCAAAATTGTCTTGTTTTCAGGAAAAAAAAAAACGAGTCAAAATTAAGTGTTTTTCCTCACTAGCTAAATCACTTAAAACAGAAAACAAGATTATTTTGCTTGTTTAAAAAAATATATAAGAAAAACATTTTTTGCAGTGAACTGGGGTGCAGGGAAAAGTTTAGAGAGAAACAGGGTTAAGACAAAACTGAACTAAAATAGTATTCTAAATAAATAAATATGATATTTAAAAAAATTATAAATTATACTAAAATATTAAAATGAATAAACAGTCAACAAATAAATATATTAAAATAAATAAAAATAAATAACATAAAAAATAAATCAGTTATTACAGGAAAAGGAAAGGAAAGGATGTGAAGGGTGATTTAAAAGAAATAAATAATAAGAAAAAGTAAATTAAACTTAATTTGGTAAGAAGCAATACACAATTACATTTAACTAAAATAAATACCCCTACAATAGAGAAAAAGAAAAAAAAAACATTCGGGAATTTCTACCTTATTTTTATAAACTATTTATAAACTGAATATTTATAAATTGGTATAGTATTACATAGTTAACCATTTAATAGTCTAAATGGGGTTTTATCACACAAAGAAATTATAGAACTAACATAGGGGGGGTTATAATAGTTAATAAAACTAAAAAAACAAAGAATTGCCGTGACATAAAAATGAATATAATAAAAATGTATAAAAATTACAAAAACACACAATAAAATGACAAAAACTTTAATAAAATGGAAAATTAAAATTCTAAAAATAAAAACGAATTTAAAATGAAACATTTTTATTTCAGGTAATTGCAAAAGTAAAACTAAAAATGTATAGAAATGATATAGATATATTAAAAACAAATAAAGAAATATATTTTAAAAAACAGCAAATTGTGAAACCTTCAATAAAATTAAAAATGAAAATGGAAACCCTTTATAAAAAAAAATTAATAATCTATCAATAAAATCTATAATAGCACCTCGATGCTAAAATAACAGTGATTGACATGAGGATGATCATTATTGGGGGTCCATGTCACACAAATGACTGAGAACCCCTGGGTTTAAATCAGTTCTCCAAAATCCAGCAGGTTTCTCTTCAACGGATGCAGAACCTGACACGAGACCGGAGTCAAATACAAACACACATGTGTGCAATTCATGAAGGCAATGGAGGCCTGACCCCGGATCAGCACATTTATCATCATCACATCATTACTGTGTTTCAGAGCAAAGCACTTAACCCAGAATGCACTGGGGCGACTCGCTGTCGGTGCAATTACTGCACAAACCCAAGCCCATCCGTGTGACGGAAAACACACCTGCATCGCTTCAACCCTGCAGAAACTAAATGCCACGGCGGAGCGACTCTAATGAGGCAGAACGCTTTTGTTTGGTCCTTTGCGAACGGCACCGATCGCAGCCCTGACACTTCCTTAACGGCGAGCGCGATGACAGAATGTAATTTCAGAACGTGAACCTGACAGCTTAATTGGTCGCATTTCCACAAATGAAGTTCTGCAACAATGAGTCGTTTGAGCGGTGCTTTGTTCCGCGTTTCCAGTCGCAGAATGAGTCACGCACTTCTGAAATCATCACAAAACTCAGCACACAATGGAACAGTCAAGATATACCGTGCTTCAATAATAGACGGACTGAGACGGCGCTTAATGTTCGCATAACCAAGAGAAAAAAAACATTCTTCAAAGGTTGTCAAATCCTAAACACTACATTCTTAGAACATTTTTTATTGGATGGAATTATGGACTCGTGTTTTAATTAAAAACATCTTAATGCTGGATTAGTTTCAGCTTTTGTCTTCTCCAGATGTTAACTGATGGACTGGAGTGCTGTGGATGATTGTGATGTTTTTATCAGCTGTTTGGACTCTCATTCTGACGGCACCCATTCACTGCAGAGCATCCATTGCTGAGACACTGATGCAATGCTGCATTTCTACAAACCTGATGAAGAAACAAACTCATCCTGATCTTGGATGGTCTGAGGGTGAGCACTTTTTTATTTCTGGGTGAACTATTCCTTTAATAACACACAGACTAGAGCTTTAGCGCTGGCAACCCATTTCACTTCCATAACACAATGTATTTCCTAGTTATTCAACAAGCTGTTTCAAATTTAAGAGCAAGGTACTCAATTCAGATGATTATGTAGATATTGTTTTCAATAGATTAACAGCACAATCAGAGCCGGAATCTGAATCAGTGTTTTTTCCCGTAAAGGAAACATGTTTCCTCCTGCCACATTCCTGCTGCGTGAGCTTGCTGTGAGTCCAGCGCTGCGGTATGTGCTTCTGTTTGTTATTCCAGTGCCACACATCCCAGTCTTTTACTGCCACAGAAACAATGAGAATCCCCTCGGCAGGAACAGCTCAGCGTTTGCTCTTCCACACATCAGATGAGGCTTCATGCGGTTTATACTAGCTCGTATGAACACAACCTCAGATACTTCTGAGAAATAGTCATCATCCAGTAAGAGTTAAGAGCTAGAAAAAGTGATTATAGAGAGAGCGCATCCGGCTGACAAAAAATATAAATATAATTACAGGTATAGTTCATCCAAAAATGACAATATTGTCATCATTTACTCATCCTCATGTCTAAGTTTCTTTTTTATGTTGAACACAAAAGCAGATATTTCGAAGAATTTTGAAGAACCGAACAGTTGTTTGTCCTCATTGACTTCCATAGTAGGGAAAGAAATACTATGGAAGTCAATGGGGACCGTCGACTGTTTGATTACCAGCATTCTTCCAAATATCTTCTTTTATGTTCAACATAAGAAAGAAACTCATACATGATGACAAAAATTTCATTTTTGGGTGAACTATCCCTTTAAGTTACAAAAACGTTATTTCTGAATGTTCAAAACGTTTTTTTGTTTTTTTTCTCCAAATGTTTTAGAAATGTTTTTTCTTGGTTACGTGAACATTTAGGGAACATTCCATTTTGTATCATTTTGCGAACATTACAGGAACGTTACTTTTGAATATTCTCCGAACATTCCGAAACAAGTAGCAACATTTTAAAAATGTTACACGAATGTTACAGAACGTTCAGAGAACACTCAAAAGTAACGTTCCCATGGCGACGGCATGGAACGGAATGTTCCCTTTCACAAGAAAAAAAACTGTACTTCCATTAAGTACAGAAATAACTTAATGGAAACGTTCTTAGAACATATTTTTGTAAGTGGGGTGTGAGATTACTGCGGTCTTTTTCTCTCCGTCTCGTGTCGTTCCTGCGGGAGGCTGTAATTGTTGCAGGGCTCTTTTTTAATGGAATCTCTCGGCTCTGCTGACCTGAACGCCGGTTAACTCCATCGGAAAGCGCCGCTGCTAACAGATCGTGTTAACATGCTCGCTCCTTCAGATCTAAAGGTTATTAGTTTAGATTTATTAGTCAATTAAGAGCGTGCAGAATGAAATACGGCGGCGTTCGGCGGAAGATGAATGCTGAAGGCTGAAGGAATCGGGACTCACTTCATACTGTTTGATTATGCCGTACGTCTGGAGCGGTTCTCTCCATCTGAGCGCGATCTTCTCCTCGTGCGTGCTTCCTTGGATGGACTGCTGCGGAACGGCGCCGGGAACTGGAAACACGAGAAAACACAAGAAATGAACAAAAGAGTGAGACACAGAACTGATCAGAGTCTGCTGATTGATTTGAAGAGACTCGGATGCGTTTTAAATCAATATTCTCTTGTATTCAATATGTAATGCTAAGATGAACGGCCTCCAAGCATGAGAAGGATAATTCATCTATTCAGTCAAAGGAATATGGACACGACCCAAGGCCTGCTTGCTGTTCCTTGACCTCCGAGCATCTCTCCAGAGGTTCGAGCTTCAGCCTTGACAGCAGGCTTGTTCAAATGTCCCTCATCAAACACGCGGTTTAAACGGACGCTATTGTCTAGGAGAAATAACACACTTAACACTGAAACTTGACATGAAGAAGAACCCAAGCCATTCATGAATGCAAATGGAATTAAGTTCAACACTAATGACCTTATTCGTGATGAAAAAAAAAAGTGTTTTCACAGGGTTTTATTAAAAACAAATGTAAAAGACCAAGAACATTTTATAAATTAAACTAGAATCATGTCTGAGGCCATAGCCAAATCAAAAAACATTTCTTTTCGTATATAAAAAAATATAAACTTTATCATACGTTAAATTTCATCATACGGATTATATTGTTGTGTGCAAGAAAATGTAGGAATCAAACTTGAATCATATATAATGCTACAGCAAGAAAATTCCAATAATTTTTTTAAATAAATGTCAGTGTTTATCATACAGACTCCTAATATTACATTAAGTTTAATGGTGTGTTAAGATTAATTAATTTTGCTTTTTAGGCAGAAAATTTTATAAATACTAGATCGTCTGAGCTGCAGCCAATCAAAACAAAAATCAATAATTATTGTGTTTCTAAAACGTTTATAAACTCTTAAGATAACATTAATATGAATGTTTTTGCCTTTTGCACGAAAATTCATAAATTTGAAAAATAATATATTTTTTTTAATAAAATGTTTTGTCAATCATTGCACGCACACACACACACATTTATATATTATATTATTTAATTTTTTTGTCAAAAGTTTTTTTTTCAGTTTTATCAAAAATATCAATGTTTACCATACAGACTATTAATGTAACCTTAAGATAAATGTTTTTGTTCTTAAAATAGTTTTTTTTAAGTGAACTTAAAAATGAAACAAAAAAAAACACATGATAAATCATAAAAATACCAATAAAATGCAGTTTTTTAAATAAAACATTTTATACAAAATGTCAATGTTTTTCATGTTGACTCTTAATATAACATTAAAATTAATGTTTTTGTCTGATGCTGCAGCCAAATCCTAAAAGCACCAATAAAATACCTTTTCCTTTTTTTTAATAGAAGGTTTTCTGTGTAAATGACTCTGAATGTAGCATTAGGATGCATGTGATGACTTACCGTCCTCGTCGGTCAGCACGCGGAGCTCCTGGCTGTCTTTGACTCCCTCGCGGTTGCGCAGCAGCAGTTTAATGCTGACGTTGGTGTAGGGCTGCAGGCTGCGGATGGTGTGCTGCGGCGCGGCGTTCAGAGTATCGTAGCATGTCTCCTCACGCGTCTCCTCTTTACCATTAGCCGTGTAGCGGTACTGCACCGTCAGATTGTAGCTGTAGCAGCGCGTCACGTTGTATCCAAACGGCTCCCAGCGCACCGTCAACTGCTTGGATTTGATGTCGACGACCTGCAGCCGTCGAGGGCCGTGCATGGGATCTGAAACACAGGAGAACCACATGCACTGCGCTTAATAAAAGCCTAGAATACTTCAAATGCAAGAAAAACAACATTTTATCAGTTGCATTTTAAGTTTCATATAATTCTAAATGAGATCTCCACTGTTTTTGTACCAAAACATGTGACCGAAATTCTAAAATAAATGACAAAAACTAAATATATTGTCCACAATCATCTTCAACGACCGTGCATGTGATCTGCACAACGCAAGAGAAATAGTTGCATTGTAAATACATAAAACACATGATGCACTAAATTAACCAGCAAAAAAACTGAAATAAAAATTATCTATATGCACTGCGCTTAAAGGGTTAGTTCACCCCCGACGCTCCTAGGTGTATAGACTTTCTTCTTTCAGACGCATCCATTCAGTTATATTAAATTGTCTTGATCTTTCCAGGCTTTAATGCCACTCACGGGTGTTGCATGCTTCATCCAAAGAGTTCATAAAACGCGCCATCCTATGAAAAAAAAGTGTCTTCCAGGCTGAAGATCAAAGACCATTTTATATACTCCGCTGGATTCGTCGGAAAGAAGATAGTCCATATACACCTAGGATACTCGGGGTTATAAAACACAGCCGAATTGCAGTTTTAGTGAACTACCCTTTATAAGCGTAAAAACTTTCAAAAGCAGAAAATTGTATCAGCTGCATTTTAGTTCATAGTATTCTAAATGAATCTCCACTGTTTTTGCTACCAAAAAATATGCCCAAAAGTATAGATAAAAAACTACTATAATAATAAATAAATTATATATCTAATATATTGTCACATCGCTTCAAGGGTACGTGCTGTGCTCTGCACACCCAAGAGCAACGGTTTGCAGTTGTAAACACCTACAAACCTACTAGATCAACACACGATTTTTTATCACTGTAATTATAGTTTACATGTGTCCTGTACCATCTCTACTAGTTATTTTATTTTAACTAAAAATAAATGTAAATAAACATACATGTTAAATGAAATACAATACCATATTAAAAAATGTTACCCGTTTATTTCCGAGGCAACAGTTCTCTTTTTTTTATTTTTATTTGATGCAATTAAATGAAGCAAAAAAAAATGAAATCAAAAATTATATATAAACTAGTGTTCTAATAAATTTTTTGGCCACCTTCTGGCATATCTATATCTAACCAAATTTTTAACAGTAATCTCATGTACTAAAAACCTAAAAAAAAAACCACAGTCTAGACACTGCATCTAAATTACATTGTCATTTTTAGTTAAATGTAATTAATCTATATGATGTTCCCTATTGATTCTTGTGAGGGCGGAGCATGAATCTTGAATCGGGGGGGGTTATGATTTATTTGCTTTTTCTAGAATTTTTTTTTTTTTCTTTGATTTAACTTTTTTTGGGGGGGGGGGGGGGGGTGGGGGGGGGGGGGGGTGGGGGGGGGTTAATGGTTTTAATTTTTTTTTGCAAATACAATCGCTATTTCGAATTTTTGTTTACACAGTATATGTGTGTGTGCTGTGTATATTTATTTTGTATATATAAATACACATGCATGTATTTAAGAAAAATAAGTTATGTTTATATATTAAGTGTATTTATATATAATATAAATTATATAAATATGTACATGTAAATATTTTCACAATATATGCTGTATGTGTGTGTCTTTAAATATACATAATAAATATTTTCATCCTTGGACAGCACTAGCTATATATATAATATAATATATATATCTGTTATTATTATCTGCTTTCTGGAAGCGTGGATGGCGGTCTGTACAGACAGTATCTCCTCCAGACCGGCTTCATCTCTGATGAAAGCTCTGCTCCTCAGTTCCCTCAGGAGCACCGGCTCCGTAACACCATCAATTTCCATTCTGGGTTCAATCTGAGCAGCATTTCAGAGCAATTCAGCGTTTCACACACACTGGCTGGCGATCCGAAGCCCCAGACAGGCAATCTGACGCTCCTGATGAGGAACAGGGAAGCTTAACCTGCTCCGTTCCCACAAAATTGTTTTTTTACAGAGACCCGAGCAATCGAGACGGACCGATTACACACAAAACTATTCATAGCAGGGTTTCTGCAGACCTTTTTAAGACCGTTCTACACTGTAAAAAATTATATGACCAACATGTGTTTCTACATGACTTTAACTCATCAAAATAAGTTAAGCAATTTTGTTAACTTTATTTTATAAGTTGTAGAAGGTTGAACTCCTTTTTTTTTAAGCCAGTTTAATGTAACATAAGTTGAAATGACTTCAACAGCAAAGTTGATTGCATTTAAATAAGGCAGTCATGCATTTTTTACAGTGTAAGACTAAGGAAAGAGAAGTAAGGGAGCATAATATGATCTCTAAATATAAATGTCTTGTATTCGCAAGACTTCAAACGATTAATCGCGATTAATCGCATCCAAAATAAATGTTTGTTTACATAGTATATGTGTGTGTGCTGTGTATATGTATTATGTATATATAAATAAACACATGCATGTATCGTTAGAAAATGTTATGTTTATATAAATAATTATTTACTCTATAATATAAAATATAAGACTATAAATCTTTCAATGTGTATCGACAGTAAATATTTTCAAAATATATACTGTTTGTGTGTGTGTCTTTAAATTCATAAGCAATATCCCAGCACACACATATAGTATGTAAACCAAAAACTATTTGGATGCTGATTACTCGCGATAATCGTTGCATCACTAATTAACTACACATCCACAGAATCGCCATTTACTTTTTAATCTTTATAAATAATAAAAACAGTTCTTCTTTCAAACACTAAAAATGGAACTAACTTAATACTGTACCACACCATCTCCTCTTCTCAGTATTTTTGTATTGTTTTCCAGTGCAAATGTCTAAAGATGATTAAATCAGGATACCTTTCCTTATGCGTCAAAATGAGAACGTCTTGTTGCTGCAAAATCGATCAAATGTTAGCTTAGATAAAAAAAAAGAAATATCGGTCAAAATATCAACAACCATCTTGGTGCTGCTCGTGTAGTGAATTAAATTAAAAATTGTATTAATTAATTAATTTATTTATTTCCGTGAAATGCATTCCCTATATTTACTACAATTTATTACACTGTTAAATACATTTTGACCATATATCTGAAAAAGAATTGCCCACCTTCTGAAGAAGAGTAAGTGTGGTCTCGTTATAGAAAAAAAAAATGACTTTTAATTAACTTTATTCTTTATGAAAAATGCACACATGCGAATTTTTCAACTTTTAGAAAATATATTTTTCAAACATTTTTACCCGCTAAAATCTAATCATGTTGTGTTCCAAATTTGAATTTGATATCCCAAAATTCTGTCTGGGCGCAGGACCAAACGTTACTACTAGATTAAATTAATTTCCATTCGTTTCCAATGCAGTCATGTTTTGTGTGTTCACATAGCTAGTGCTATTTACCAAATTTCGTACCATTCCGATAAATGTAAAAATTCTAAAAAAATTAATAAAATTTGTTTTAAATAAAAAAAATAAATAAAATGTTTTGGTCAAAAAAGACTGAAGAGCACCTCAGGGTTAAATTAAGATACATTTACTAGAAAGTCAAATATCTGCCAATGGGTTCCAAAAAAACAACTTAATTAATAGGAAAACACATTTTTATTCCAGATATTTGTTCTTGTTTTAATTTCGTAAAATTTCTCAGAAAACAAGACTTTATATTTTTATTTTTCCATCTCCTGTAAATGTATCTTGATTTAAAATTTTATATTTTATGCGGAACACACGACCGAATACTGAGGACGATGTTCGTTTCTTGCAGTGCATGCAACATTTAATGCCACGACTTTATACATTTAAGACTTTTTTTAATGCTTTAAACTGCTCACGGGTGAATTAAGACTTTAAGACCCTTAAAGAAAGCCTGAAGCTGCGGACGTCAAATGCAGAATCAACCGTGTGTTTGCTTCCCAAAGACCTGTTTTCTGACGACACGAGAGAAGCCCAGAGCAGAGCGCAGTCTGCGAGGGAAACCAAGCGAGGGCTGATCTTTATTGGGCGCGTGTGTGGCTGCAGATTAAAACACGGCTCTGGAAACACCTTTTAATCAGCGGCTTGTGAGAAACACTGGAGGTGAGAGCTGAGCAGACCCGAGACGGGACGCATTCATCATTCAAACGGGCTCAAATCAAGCTCTTTGTAGAGCCTCTCAATTACTTCTCACGCACACACACGCTTAACGAGACAAAGACGGCGTGTTAAACGCGTCCGCACTAATGTACAGTCTCCAGCCACTCCTGTAAAAACATCTCGTTAAAGACGAACTGCCATCCGGTTTTCTGAAGGAAACAGATTGCGGTTCATCTTTAACAAGCTTGAGATAATAGGCATTATCATGTGAGATATCAGAGGAGTTTTGCATAAAGGATTCCATTAAACGCAGCTTGAGATGCTTTGGACAATACGCTCACGATAATCTAAATCAGATGCAGAACAAGGCCCAGAGCATTATGGGACGGGTTTGAGGACTAATGAATATATAAGGGATGATGCTGGTTGACTCAGTCAGCTGGTCATTATCACAGAATAAATATGGATATGATATATTAATCTGAGCATAAATTAAGGGAGTAGGAAGTAGTTATCTATATCCTCATTGTTATACATATATATACACAGAGATAGAGAGAGAGAGAGTTAGTAACTTATATAAAAATAAAATATTTTATATAGGCAAATCTAAATATAACAGTACAAAATTATGGTTTTTTTTTTTATTTTTTTTTATGATATTGTCACATATTTATTATATAATATAGAAGTACATTATATAACAGAAATATACAACTTATATAATCTGAAAAATAATAATATGAGTCCAGGGTTATTACGGTTAACTAAGAATAAACCACAAGAAAAAAAAATACTTTAAATTAAATTAAATAAAATCATTTAGCATTCATTTAGTTTGAAAGATGCACTTAAAAATAATTAATACTAAAACGGAAATAATGTATAAAAAACTAATACAAATTATAAAAGCACATAACAAAATTACTAAAATTTTAACTAAAATTAAAATGAAAAAAGAAAATATAAAAAAAATAATAATTAAAAATATTAATAAAAACTATCACGGTTGTATAAAATTAGTTGATATCCATAGTATAAGTAATCGTCATATCATAGTAAAGTAAAAGTTAGGAATAGTAATTATTTATTAAAAATGCATAAATAAAAAAAAAAATATATATGTGTGTGTGTGTGTGTAAATATATATATATATATATATATATATATTTTTTTTTTTTTTTAACTATACTATATATATATATATAAAATACAATGTTTTCTCCAATGATATAAGTTATATATAGATAGATATTAAAAAACTTATTTGTAATGAAAAAAGTAGTTTCTACGGTTAAGTGTTTTCAATAATAATAAAACTCTTTACAAATAAAAGTGTAAATATAAATAATATAAGCACCAACATAAGCATAATCCTTGCCTTATTCAAAACTAGTCAACACCCATACATCACCGTTCTTCAGCGCTGCCAGTTCGTTGAACGTGTTCATTTCGCACCACAATTAAAAATGTTTACTGTGGCGACCGGGCTCCTGTTCCTTTGGACCGTGCGAATGAAGGATTGGCGAGAACATCTGAGCACTCGGCGCTCGCTATGCGAAATATATTCGGCAAAAGAAACAGAAAACTTTCGAAATGAGCGCGTGATATTCTGCAAAAAAAGGAAACCCGTGATTTTCCCTTTCAGGTTAACTGAATGGAGACATTGTGAAAGAGGGATGAGAAGAAGAACCAGCGTTCGTGATTGAGGCGAAGTGCTGCCTAAACAGCGGAGGAGCAAACCCTGATGATGCTTGAGAGGGAAAATGAGATTCCCGAAGCTTCTTACAGAAACGGATATGCGGAGAGAGGAGGAGCGATGACAGAGCCACGAGAAACGTTTGAGAACCCACCCATTTTTTTGAAGAGTTTACAAGGCTTGAGTTATTTGATCAAGATTCCAAATACAATATTAGAGAAATTCACCGTATTTAATATATGTGGCCCTGCCCGCCCACAAAATCAGTCTTATGTCTCTGGGGTATATTTGTAGCAATAGCAACAATACATTGTATGGGTCAAAATTATATTTTTTTCTTTTATGGCAAAAATCATTAGGGTATTTAGTAAAGATCATGTTCCATGAATATATTTAGTAAATTTACTACTGTAAATATATCAACTTAATTTGATATGCATTGCTAAAGACTTCATTTGAACAACTTTAAAGATGATTTTCTCAATATTTAGATTGTTTTTGCACCCTCAGATTCCAGATATACAAATAGTTGTATCCTAACAAACCATACATCAGTGGATGCATGGAAAAATTGGGCTACTTATGACTGTTTTTGTGGTCCAGGTTTTGTTGTGGTTGTGTTCGCTGTGATGTTTTATTTGATCAGTTTTTGTCATGATGTCTTCTATAAATGATCTGTTTGTGAGGTTGATGCTGCAGAAATTGCTTTGTGAAGGGACAAATAAAGATATTACTACTACTACTACTACTACTAAAAATGCAAGTTACAAAATTTGAAATATATTAGAATTCAAACAAGCTGTTTTCTTGTGAAGATGTGTTTAAACGTATGTCTTTCTGTGATGACGGCAGCGTATTTTAAGCCTAATTCCTCCTGTTGTCTTCAGGTCACATGATCTTCAGAAATCAGTATAATATGCTGATCTGCTGCTCGAGAAGCATTTCTGATTATTATCAGTGTTGAACACAGTTGTGCTGCACAATATTTCTGTGGAAACTGTGACACATTTTATTTTTCAGGATTTTTCAGGAGAAAGTTCAGAAGAACAGCATTTATTGAAATAGAAAATCTTTTGTGACATGAGAAATGTTTTACTGTACACTTTTGACAATGTAATACATTCCTTTATGGAAAAAGTATTGAATTTCTTTCCTCTTTTTTTTTTCTTTCTTACCACAAATATTGGGCAAGCCCACCTGTGTTCAACATTGATAAATAATCAGAACGTTCCTGAGAAGCAAACAGCATATGTATACTGATTTCTGAAGATCATGTGACACTGAAAGGTGCAGTGAGTGATTTCTGGAAAACGCTGCGCCTCACAGAAATGACATACAGTTTAACAGAGATTCACAAGGAAAAAAAAGCTGTTTTAATTGTAATAATATTTCACTATTTTACACCATTTTTGATCAAATAAATGCAGCCCTGACTGAGGCAGAAGGACTACTTGGTAGAACAACCACTGGCCGTTTACCACACACACACACACCACACTCTCCACACAAATACACTCTCACAATCACTCACCACACTCACAACACACACACACCAACTCTTCACAACACTCACACAAAACACACAACAACACACACACACACACTCTCACACACACACACACACACACTCTCACACACACACACACACACACACTCATACACACACACACACACATCACTGATACACACACACACACACAATCAGTATTACTAGTGGTGACTGACTAAACCAACAGAACTAATAAACTCTTGCCAGCTTTTAAAACTCAAATCAGACTGTTTCTCTGGGGCATTTTGGGGAAAATACTGCGATTGAAAGTTTCTAATCACATGCGTGAGCTAAGGCTTGATATAAATAAGGGTCTAATCCTGCCCTAGCAGCAGCTCAACCTCGCCGTTAGGAGCGAAGCAGCATTTCCACACAAACAGAGTCTCAAACGCCTCCGTAAATCTGCTGCACAACAAAAGCCTGTCTTACACACACTTCATCACACTTTACTCTCCTGCATCTCTGCAGAATCTTATAGAGGAAGGACGATGATTCAGAGAGTTATGTGTTATTATATACTTTAGCTATAACTTTGTTTACAATCATGCATTATTGTTTAAACGGTTCTTCACAGATGAAGTCATTTCAGTGTAAGGATGTGTGTGTGTGTGTGTGTTTCTAGCCGTCGGCTCTCTCTGCCCTTCAAACTCCTCTTCCTCTGTTTTAACTCATTGATTACCTGCTGACATTCACTGAAAATACTATTAACAGACTATTGATTAACCCCAGCAGAGAGGAAAAACTCCAGCAGACAAATCACTCTTATTTACACACACTATCTGCTTGTGGGTGTGTGTGTGTGTGTGTGTGTGTGTGAGAGTGTGTGTGTGTGTGTGTGAGAATGTATGTGTGTGTGTGTGTGTGTGTGTGTGTGTGTGAGAGAGAGAGTGAGTGTGTGTGTGAGTGTGTGTGAGTGTGTGTGAGTGAGTGTGTGTGTGTGAGAGAGAGAGAGAGAGAGAGAGAGAGACAGACAGACAGAGATGAGAGATGAGTGAGAGAGGTGAGGAGAAGAGAGAGAGACGACGTGAGACGAGGGGGATTGAGTAAGGGAGAGGAGGACCCGAGGAGAAGAGAGAACTGAGAGAGAAGATGGAGAGGGAGGAGCGGAGTGGGAGAGCCCAGTGAGTGAGTGAGGGAGTGAGTGAGGGACGTGGGTGTGTGCGAGGATGAGAGACGCCGAGGAGAGAGAGAGAGACGAGACGATGACGAGAGAGGAGAGAGAGAGTGTGTGTGTGTGGGTGAGTGAGTGAGAGTGTGTGTGTGTGTGTGAGAGAGTGTGTGTGTGAATGTATGTGTGTATGTATGTGTGTGTGGAGAGGAGAGTGAGGTGAGTGGTTTTTTTGTTTGTCTTGTGAGTGTGTGTTTAGGTGCTGATAAAGTGACACCAGCCGAGAGTTCTTGTGTTTCACTCGCCACTATAAACAAAATAACCCCGAACAAACTGCAGTGAGAGAGATAAGACACAAACTTCACACACACACCCACACACACACACACCACACACACAAGCGAGAGACTCCACTCTTTTAATATGCTCAGCTCACAGGTTATGTACACAATAGCAGACAATTTACTACTCAACATTAATATGTATATATTTATACAGAAATGTTAAATGATTATTATCGTTAAACAAAAGTTAATAACTTTATAATAAATAAAAAATATTATACATAACATACATTATATAAATAAATATATAGCAAAATAATAACTCCTATTTTGATATAACTTAAATAAAACCAGATTATACATAACATTGTATTATAAAATAATAACATTAAATTAATATTCATATAAAATTAAAGAGTATTACTCAAATATACAAAAATATAAAATATATTTCAAAATGTTAAATATTACACAATAACACCACTAACTGAATAAATATACACCCACACACACATTATATATAATATTTTATTAATATATCTATACACATAGGGGTGTAAAAGTGGATGGTTCATGCACGATACGATATCGATTTCTCATAACCAGCGATAAGAATTGCCGATACCTCACAACACAACTCTACGATACGGTTACAAGCGATTCGATATTTGGATTACAAGAGATATCGATCGATATATCGAATATATAATATATTTTAAACCACATCTAATTTTATTAACTCACAATGCAACCAAAATATATAAAAAGACATTTATCTGAAAATTTTCACATCCTTTACATCATTTGGGGGACATTCACAACAAAAAATAGGCTACACTTTTTTATTTTTTTTTTAAATAATAAAGAAAATAAACAATTGGAAAAACAATTCTGGCTGCTACTATGGGCTCAGCGCTAAAAATCTTTTCTACAGATAACCAAAATATAAATAAAATAAATACAATAAAACAAAGACACAAGTTCAATAAACAGTGCTTTTCAGGTTTTTCAGCACAGTCTAAAATCAATTTTCAGTACGTACTAAAGAAATGTAATTAAGTGTAAAATAACACTGCATCGTGTTAACTGTATAAATAAAATATAGATTAATAATTTTTGATGCTACAAAGGTTATTAAGTCAGGAGCAGTGAGCACTTGTATTTTTCTTTGACAGCATTAGATTTATTATTAGTTTGCTTTCAGTTTCAGAACGAAAGCACGGATTTAACTACTGATACACATGCCTTTTCCTTCTCAACTGTTTACGTTAAGACATACACCTAACCGACTGTGTTTACTAGGATAATCACCAAAATTTGCATTTTGATGTAATTTTGTCTGTATTTATTCATCCATGCACAAAAAAGCGGAAGAGAGCTCAATGTAGTATTCGTGCGGTGTAGACACGGCTGTCTGTGTGCATGTTTGCGTGCGCTTTAGATGTGTGCGCAGAAAACTTCTCACACAGCACTTGACTGTTCCGCAAACAATCCCGAGCGTCTTTTATGCTCACCTTGTGCCTTCGGGCAGTCCTTATATGGAGTCCTGATACGGGAGTTGGAACGAGAATGCACGCTTAGATGGACATGATGTGAAAATGTGGACAGTGCCAAAATAAAGGTGCCTATTTATACTACAGATGCATCGTATCGTCAGACATCGTATCGAAGAATCGTTACACCCCTAATAGACACAACATGTTATTCTTATTTCTGTATAAATTAATACTAATATACAAATAAAAATTAAGTATTATAATATTTAAAAAAGTAATAGAAAAGTATATGTTAAATCATAGAAATAATACAAATATATATAAATCTAGATACATAGATAAGACATACAATTATAATATATATTACATGTATACAGTATAGATATTAAACCTCAGTCACCACTGATAAGCTATACTAACATATATGGTAGGAAACTTAATTTTCTGTAAGCAAGTTGCTTTGCCAGCGCTTTGTATCGTGAAAAGCGCTGTACAAAATAAAAAAGAAAGAAAGAATATAAATAATAGAATGTATATGTACATAAATGCTCTAAATTCATATTAAAATCTACATTCATATTTAAAAAATTCAGAGTTCCTATTCAAATTTTTAAATTCAGTTTTGAGCTTTGACATACATATATAGACAGTTTATATATATATATATATATATTACTAATATTAAGAGTGATGTGGCTAGCACTTCCATTCATTCTCACATATGAGCTGATGTGATTTAATTTCTTTTATGGAGTTTTATGGAGTTTCAGCACTTTCTCAATGAATCGTGTGCTTCCTGCCGCTGGCCTCTAAACGCTCTCCATTCTCTCTCAGTTTAAGCTGCTTTGTGACATCCCGTCATATTTAAACACTAGTGAACGGAATGGCGTCTTTCTCCGTGACCCATCTGACCTTTGACCTCCTGCTCAACACCTATATCTGAAGCAGAGAAAGACGGCTCCCATTAACCGGCGGACCAATCAGGAGGAGTTTAAGGGTGAAAGGTCAAGGTGGAGCCTTGGATGGATTTGCCGCAGCGACACGGCTATAAACTCTGAAACGCTGACAGGAACACCGCCGCTTTTATCCCCAACTCCAACACCGCGCTAAAAAATAATAGCCTCTGAAGTTAAACTGGAGATAGATGAGAGCAGATCCTAATAAAACACAGAGCGTGTGGTCAATTCTGCAGCTTTTCCCATCGTCAGATCTGAGTAATAGCATTTCAGGTGTGTGTGTGTGTGAGAGAAAGAGTGAGTGTGTGTGTGTGTGTGTGTGTGGGGGGTATGTGGGTGAGGTGTGTGTGTGTGTGTGTGTAATGAGGCAGTGGTGTGAGTGCGTGTGTGAGGTGTATGAGAGTGGTGTTGTGTGATGTGTATTGGTGGTGTGTGTGAGAGAGTGCTCGTGAGTGCAATCGGGTAGGGCGTTGTTTGTGTGTGTGTATGAGAGTGTGTGTGCGTGCGTATGAGAGTGTGTGTGTGTATGAGAGTGTGTGTGTGTATCAGAGTGTGTGTGCGTGTGTGTGTATGAGAGTATGTGAGTGTGTGTAGTTGATGTCGCGTGCGGTGTGTGTGTGAGTGCGACTAGAGTGGTTGTGTATGAGTGTGGGTGCGTAGTGTGCGTCGCGGGAGTGTGTTGTGTGAGGAGTGCATGTATGAGGTGTGTGTGTGAGTGTATAAGAGTGTGTGTGTGTGTGAGAGTGTGTGTGTGTGTGTGTGTGTGTGTATGAGAGTGATGTGTTGCGTGTATGGAGAGTGTTATTTTTTTGGGTGCGTGAGTGTGTATGAGAGTGGTGTGTATGAGATGTGGTTGTGTTGCCGTTGCGGGGACATGAGTGTGTGTGAGTGAGTGTATGTGTTGTGGTGTGTGTGAGTGAGGTGTATGAGTGTGTGTGAAGTGAGTTGAGGTGCGTGCGTGCGTGTAGAAGAGTGTGTGTGTGTGTGTGTGTTATGCGAGTGTGTGGGTGCGACAGTGTATGAGAGGGTGTGGCTACTGCGTTTGGTGTGTATGAGAGTGTGTGGTGTGTATGAGAGTGTGGTGTTGAAGTGCAGTGTGTGGTATGGTGGGTGTGCAGTAGAGTGTATGAGAGTGCTGTGTGCGTGCGTGTGATGTGTGTGCGTGATGCGTTCATCACTATGCCCGCACTCTTTGATTCCCATGAGTCCTGCGTTCAAATAATTCAAATTGACATTTAGATGTCAACTATCAGAGCCCAGCGAAAGCTTGACATTTAAATAAGGCCGGCATTATCATTGTCACATTATGAGCGCACCGGTCATTACATTCTGCACACGCTCACCAAAACACGCATGTAAACTATATGTTATATCATCATCATCATCATATCTCTGAGCGGCTGAGAGCGCGGGATGATGGAGGCCGGATGGAGGAGAGAATAAAAGCATTAGTCCTGCATGAAGGGGAACAAATTGACCGTAGCTGGAGAGAAACGCTTCTCCTTCTGGACACAAATCATCCCGTTATCAGCTTCTGCTGCAGTCGCCAACAACGGCTGCTTCAGCTTTCTTCTTCAATAATGGATAAAACTATGTGAGAAGAAATCCTGATAATACCACAAACCACACTTTGTTGGGGGGAAAAAAAAAAAAAAGTGAGAAAGAGTCTCTTCTGCTCAGCAAGGCTGCATTTCATTGATCAAAAATTCAGAAAAAATTTGGAGATATTATTGCAAATTAAAATAGATGTTTTCTGTGTGAATATATAGTAAAAATTCAATCAGTGCATTTGAATGAATCGGTTGAATGAATGATTCAGTGATTCACTCATAAAGACAGTCAGTTGTTTTGTTCCTGAATCAATTAGTGTTTCTGAACATATTACTGTATGAATCAATCAGTGAATGACTCCGAAATAATCAGTTGTTTTGCTCTTTGATGTTTTGAACAAATCGGTTGAATGAACGATTCAGTGATTCACTTATAAAGACAGTCCACTGTTTTGTTCTCGAATCAATCAGTGTTTTGGAATGAATAATTTGAATCAGAGTCATCGTGAAGATTGTTATCTGTTTTGTTCTCGAATCAGTCAGTGTTTTTAACAAATTGGTTGAATGAACGATTCAATGACTCACTTATAAAGACAGTCAGCTGTTTTGTTTCTGAATCAATCAGTGCATTTGAATGAATCGGTTGAATGAATGATTCAGTGATTCACTCATAAAGACAGTCAGTTGTTTTGTTCCTGAATCAATTAGTGTTTCTGAACATATTACTGTATGAATCAATCAGTGAGTGACTCAGAAAGAATCAGTTGTTTCGCTCCTTGATGCTTTGAACAAGTTGGTTGAATGAATGATTCAATGATTCACTCATAAAGACAGTTCACAGTTTTGTTCCAGAATCAATCAGTGCGTTTGAATGAATTGGTTCTCGTTTATAAAGACTTGACAGTAACCTGCAGAAAGAGTCACTGCAAAATCTTCACATGATTTAATGCTGGGTTATATATCAATGTTGCTGATAATAAAACATATTAATATTATGAAGTAAACATATTTCTCAATGTATGCGCGTCTTTGGACTATAAGCCCTTATTATTGACGCTGTTCAGTGAAGCTATGGTAACACAAATAAACCGCTGCAGACGTGACTGAATATGAATGCGTGTGGATACATAATATCACACATACAGATTTATTATTTGGTACTCTTGACATAAATTAATAAATTACTGTCACTGCAACAGAGTTTTATCAGAACAGTGGTGGAATACCGAAGCTAGAGCCTTTAATCTTTGTAATGTTGCACAGTTTGCTCATTTCAAGTAAGAGTGTGATGTTTTAGCATGAAACAATAATCATCTGAGGCCGTGTTTGAGCGTGGAGCTGGAGTCCAGCGAGGAAACTCTTCAGTAAACACAAGCGACTAAAAGTCAATCTGAGAGTAAATATCAAACGCAGCGAGAGTGTTTCATGTGTGCGTGTGTTTCAGAAGAATCGTTATTGTTTGTGAAAGGATTTCTGCGATATCAACAGAGCCATCTGCGTAACGCCGCTGCTTTCATCCGCTTCAAAGCGCTTTCATACGCAATAATGACAGCTTCTTGAAACTCAATCACTCTGCACTTCGCTAATATAATATAATAAATTAATAGAATTTATTCGGCTTGAGGCGTAACAATCGGATGTAAATGTTTGGGTTTTACTATAATATTTAATATTATAAATAGTAACAATAGTTTGAATTTCTATTTATAAAATAGAAATATCATAATAATATTAAAATGACTCATTTTATAATATAATAAAATAAATACAATTTAGAGTGAGGTGAATGGACGCATGAATTTTAATTGCATTTTTTATTTAATATACAAAGTATATCATCGATTATTTAATATGTATAATAAAACATGCATAAATGTAATAAAAGTAGATAAATACTAATATAATATAACACTATTTATTCAGGGTGGGTTAAATGTAATCTTATTTACAATTATCGCACAGTAAAAGAAATATAAAATATTATAAAATAATAAATAACATATAATAAAGAGTGAGTAATTATGACGATTTGTGTGTGTGTAATCCTGCATTTTAATTTGTTTTTTAATGTATATTTATAATACATGTTTGTTAATTGAAATATTTATGTGAGTAAATGATGACAGAATTAGAATTTTTGGGGTGAAATCTGACAGTTCGGTTGGGATCCGAAGCACGAATTTTACACGAAGCGAGCACAGTTACAGCGGGACTCTCCTCAAATGACATAAGGGCCTTTCGCACCGCAGGAACCTTTTCATAGTACCAGAACTAATTGTGGAACTACCCACTTTTCGGCGTGTTCGCACCGCCAGAACTGGGAGCGATTTTAGTACCAGACTGCCTTTTTCAAGAACCAAATTAGATCCTACTAATGGGACCAGTTGTGCAGGGTCTAACCAGCACAACTGGTAACTGATCGTGACGTAAGTAGACATTGATTGACCAAACATGTATGAAAACGCCCTCACCCGCCATTAATTAAAACGGCATGTAAACATACTGTAAGCATTGTGTCAACTTATTTCGCAAGTATGGAGAACAGCGATAGATGGACGGACGCTGAAGTGCAGGCACTTGTAGCAAATGTAGCACTTCCAGTTGTCGTTGGAGATTCTTAGTCCTCCTTATAGTTCTTTCAGTCGCTTTACGTATACGTAGACTTTCCATGTCCATTATTGTGAAAACCCGTGAGAGACAACAAAAACAGCTCCGATCACAGCATCCTCCATCCTCCTGTTATTAATGTTGTTCTTTGTTTACGTTGTTGAACGCCGCGCACAAATGACGACGCTGTCGATCCCCCCCCCCCCCCCCCCCCCCCCCCCCCCCCCTGGGGGCGGCTTACGTACTTCTAGTACACACTGTCGGTGCGAATGCAACCCTTTAAATGGTACTGGGAAATAGTTCCCGCAAAATCTTCCCAGTACTTTAGTAACGTACGTTTAGTTCTGGAACTAAAGCGGTGCGAAAGGGCCTAAAGTGCTAAAGTAAACCATACTATCAGAAGGCATAATAAAAGTCCTGTGGATAATACTGCTTCACAACCTCAAGCTACGAGAAAACAACACCCTCAACGCACTCAAACACACACACACACTCTCTCACACCACACACACACACACACACCACACTCAACACACTAACACACACCACCACTAAGTTGAGAGAGAGAGGGTGGTGTTGTGAGAGAGTGAGTGAGTGCGTGGATGTGCGAAGTGTGTGTGTGTGTGTGTGTGTGTGTGGTGTGTGGGTGTGTGTGGGTGTGTGTGTGTGTGTGTGTGTGTGTGAGTGTGAATGAGTGTGTGAGTGAGTGAGTGAGTGAGTGAGTGAGTGAGTGAGTGAGTGAGTGAGTGAGTGTGAGTGCGTGTGAATGAGTGTGTGAGTGAGTGAGTGAGTGAGTGTGTGTGTGAGTGTGTGAGTGAGTAAGTGTGTGTGTGAGTGAGTGAGTGGACGTGAGGCGAATTGAGTGAGTGTGAATGAGTGTTGTGGTGAGTGAGTGAGTTGAGTTGTGTGTGGTGATGTGAAGGTGTGAGTTTCTTTTTTTTTGAGTGCTGTGTGAATGCGTGAGTGACGCTGAGTGTGTGTGAGAGAGAGAGAAAGGAGTGGAGTGAGGTGAGTGAGTGAGAAATGAGTGAGTGTGTGTGAGTGAGTGAGATAGTGTGTGAAGTGGAGGTGTGTTGGTGTGTGTGTGTGTGAGGAGCGAATGTGAGTGAGTGACGGGAGTGACGAGTGAGTGAGTGGCTTGTCCGAGAGAGAGAGGGAGTGAGTGAGTGAGTGAGTGAGTGAGTGAGTGAGTGTGTGGTGTGTGAGTGAGAGTGAGTGAGTGAGTGAGGAGTGAGTGTGTGTGTGTGTGTGGAGAGGTGTGAGTGATCCGTGAGTGAGTGAGGGTTGAGAGAGAGAGAGGTGAGTGAGTCGAGTTGTGAGTGAGTGAGGTGATGGGAGTGATGTGGTGTGAATTGTGCGGAGGAGAGAAGCGAGACGTGTATGAATGTTGTCCTCATCATCAGATCTGATGTTGTCTCAACGAGAGTTTCTGATCACAGAAGTTGAGAATCAGATGTTTCTGTGTCTGATAGTACAGTATGATCATGTCATATTCCCGTCTGGCATTTCTTCTCCTTTCTGCCTCTTTGTTCCCGTTCTCTTTCCTCTTCTCTTTACACGTCTGATTTCACGCTCTGAGTGGTCTTCAACTCTTACATTACATATCATTTATTTATATATCACCTAAATTATAGATAACGTCCATTTATATTATACACTGCTTTTTGAGGTTGTAAATAAAACAAAGATTTTTGGAGTAAGTTTTACAAGAAAATACTATTCCAGTCTTTTTGCTTCAGGAATTTCACATTAATTTCAGTGTGTTCTTGCCATTTTTTTGTGAAATTTACTAGCAATTTCTTATCGAAAAGTGTTTCTACAACAACTTGTTTTTTTTCAGTGTACAGACTTTTTTTTAAAAATATATTTTCAGTATCACTTTCTAATTTTCTTTTCAGTAATAATGAGACAACAGCACACTTTTTTTAGTAATTGATTTAATAATTGTACTTGAATAATTAATTTATGATATAAATAAACACAAACAAACACTGTTAGAAATACTTGGTGATGACTGATTGAAAAAAATTTGATTACTAATTTATTGTTTATTTAACTATATAATCGATATACTTTTATTTTAAAAATACTCCAAATAATTAAAAATAATATTTCTTAACAATGTAATTATTTTTATTTTAGGTTATTAAATAAGGAGTATTTTTAACATTATACACTAATGAAAATGATTAATGGATTACTTATTTTGTTACTTTTTATCTACTCAGTAATCAAACAGAATTGAATTTGCCACTTCTACCCCAAAATAGTCTTTATTTAGCATCTGTATCTGGTTAATGCTTGTCAGGTAGTGGTAGAAATTAGGCACATTAATATAGGAATAGGAATTTTTACCCATTGACTTTGTAATGTTTCATAAGAATTGAGAAAGTGAGCGGCTTTGTGCTGTTTTAGTGTTTTTGAGTCACACAGAGGTGAAAGTCATGTTGTGTGTGTGTGTGTGGTGTGTGGGGTGTGTGTGTGTGTGTGAGAGAGTGTGTGTGTGTGTGTGGTTGGTGTGGAGAGAGTGAGTGTGTGGTGTGTTGTTGTGAGTGGGTGTGCGGGTGAGTGAGGTGTGTGTGGAACGTGAGTGAGTGAGTGAGTGAGTGAAGGAGTGAGTGAGTGAGTGAGTGAGTGACAGTGAGTGAGTGTGTGTGAGGTGTGTGAGGGTGAGTGTTTGTTTGTGTGTGAGTGAGTGAGTGAGTGAGATGAGTGGTGAGTGATCCGGGAGTGAGTGAGTGATGTGAGTGTGTGTGGTGTGGTGTGTGAGTGTGTGTGAGGGTGATGTGCAGTGTGGGTGAGGGGCGTGAGTGAGGGAAGTGAGTGAGTGTTTGTGTGTGTTTGTGTGTGTGAGTGAGTGTGTGTGTGTTTGTGTGTGTGTGGGTGTGAGTGTGTGAGTGTGTGTGAGATAGAGTGTGTGTGTGAGTGTGTGTGGTTTTGTGAGTGAGTGTGTGTGTAGGTGTGTGCGTGTGAGAGTGAGTGTGTGAGTGTGCGTGTGTGTGTGTAGGTGTGTGTGTGTAGTGTAGGTGTGTGTGAGTGTGAGTGTGTGTGTGTGTGTAGGGGTGTGCAGGATTTGTGCTCTGCTCCTCTGCGCTCCGCTTCTCCCAAAGGAGAATTAAAACGTGTTGATCCCGCTGGAAATGAAAAACTAAACCTCTCACAGGCCCGATGGTACGGAGCTCAAAAACACTCTTGAAAGTCACCTTCAGTGCGACACGAGTCCTTAGTGCAAGAAAAATGATCGCAGCGGCGGAGGAAGCACAGCAAGAGGAACGAGGCGCAGCACTTATCAGTACAGTTCAGGAGATCACAGAGAATACTTCCAGAAACCGACTGTAGCGTGTTCAGAGAGCTAACACACACCAGACCAGAGAGCAGCCTCGCACATTTTCAACTATATAGAATTTTAAATTATATAAAAATTCACCATATATTATATTTAGACTTTTTGATATATTTTCAGCACATCAACAACTTTTCATTTTTTCAGTAATAATGAGACAACAGCACACTTTTATTTAATAACAGATTTATTTTTTATTTACTTTTATAATATAGATAATTTATCATTTCTCACCCAAATCTCATGTTTATTTAGAAATGAATAAATGAATTGATTTAAATAATAATTTCGCACCTGAATATTATAAAATTATGTATTTAGTCCGTTTTTATGTTATACGTTTTTTATTTACTTTAATTTTCTAAATTATTTATTCCCCTAAAAAATATAAAAAAATCACTTGATGAGTGATGAATTAATAACTGATTTAATTTATATTTTTATTTACTAATATATATTAACAATCAATTTATCATCCAAATAATACTCAAATTATTTTTTGAAATAATATAAAAGAAAAATTATATAGTATATAGAATGTGTCAGATATACATTTATTATCGGATAATTCTTTCCAAAGATGGCTAAATATTTAACAACACACCTTGCAGTAGTAAACTTATTACGAGTTAGGAGGCAAAATGAAAATCGTGATTAATCACATCGTGTAAATATTATATGTGTGGCCTACTGTGTTATTCATTATGTATATAGTATAAGTATTAGATGTATGTATAAGTTGAGAGTAGAACATAGTAACACATACAGTATATAGGAATATAGACCACATTTTATTACAATTATATAATATATAGGTATATATAGAAATATAATTAATATAATATAATCATTATAATTTTCAAAGTACCGTTTCTCTATAGCTCAGATTCTGCAGCTGCTGTAACTCTCATCAGTGTGGTACAGTAAATCTGAGAGAAAGGGTGTTTTTCTTGTGTACTGTAGTGTGTTGAGGGCGAGCCGCAGCGAACGGTCATTACAGCAGAGACTGGAGTTCTGTCGGTCACACTCCGGCGCTGTGGGATCCGTCAGAATTCCTCAATTACAGCATTGTGTTCGCACGCGCCGCTAGCCAAGAGCTTCTGACGCGCGAGTCCAGAGAGAAAGAGAGCAAACGACTGTCATCGTCTTTCTGCTCTCTGCTTCATGTGTCAGGAAACCGTTTGCCTCGTCCACAAACTCTTCACAATATCACACTGCCAGAACTTCTGCTATATTTATAGTATGCACACCATCCCACAATGCAATGCGCTGACCTGCCATTTCCAGCATGTATTGCTGTTGGCGCTCGCAACACAAAGTCAAGGGTTCGAATCCCAGTGAATGCATAAACTGATAAAATGCATATCTTGAATAATGTGAGTTGATTTGAATAAAAGCATCTGCCGAACATGTGAATGTGATGAATGAAACGGAAGTAATATCTCTATTTTGACTTATTTTTAATTTATTTATAATGACTAAATTTAAGTACTTCTTTTGCACTAAATGTAATTAAAAAGCAAAAAAATAACCCTCCATTTCTCAGATATTTGGATGCCACTGCGATGTGAAACTTGCAGACGGAATCACAAAATTCAGTCAAAAAATGGAATTTACAGTATAGTGTAGAATGTCATGTGATTTGACAAATTTTGGATGAATACATTTTTTGTTACGCTTTTAATAATTTTACATTTGTATGTTTTAAGAGTTAATGCTTTTAATCTAGAAAAAAAAACCAATTTGGTAAAAATAAATAAATAAATAAATAAACGGAATTTAGGAAAAAGTCATTTCATATGGGCACTAAAAATTTATAATATGCAAAAAAAAATATTGTTGTTGTTAAATTGTATAAGTTTCATGAGTTCAATTAATTAGCCTTGCTGTTTGATTACTAAAATGTTACTAAAATTATCCAGTAACAGTAACAGAACATTCATTTAAAGTCATCTGGTCTTTAATAATGTTCACAATGCATTAGTACAACAACACTACTCATAAATCATTCGTGGAATGTTTTTTTTTTTTTTTAAATGCTTTAGTTGGATGTTTGGATCTAAAAAAATGTTTTTTAAAGTGACTTTGTCAGAGAACATTCAAAAAAGGTGTGTGTGTGTGTATATATGTGGCGTGTGTGTGAGTGAGTGAGTGAGTGAGAGAGATGTGAGAGAGAGAGGGTGTGTGTGTGTGTGTGTGAGAGAGAGAGAGAAAGCGAGAGAGAGAGAGAGAGTACAAATTTATTTCTTTTTTTTTTTCTTTTATTTATTAAAATCTATTCTACAAACTTATTGAAAGTGGCATAGGAGGTAAAACCTATGAGCTAATCAAATCAATGTACACTGAAAGTAAATGTGGCGTAAAAATCAGCACCAAACGTACGAGGTATCTTTACCAGGAGCGTGGAGTGAGACAGGGCTGCTGCTTAAGCCCAATGTTATTTAACATCTACATCAATGAACTGGCGAGCAGTCTGGAGCGATCTGCAGCCCCTGACCTCACCCTACACACCTCACAGATCAGATGCCTGCTGTATGCACACGACCTGCTTCTGCTGTCTCCCACTCAACACACTTTACAGCAGAACCTGGACCTGCTACAGCAATACTGCCAGACCTGGGCTCTGACAGTCAACCTGAAGAAAACCAGAATTATGATCTTTCAGAAAAGATCCAGATCCCAGGGAACACAACACACATTAACATTAGGCACTAAGCAGACAACACACACATTACACTATAACTACCTGGGTTTGAAAATCATATCTACAGGAAACTTTAATCATGCTGTGAATGAACAGAGATAAAGCACGCAGGGCCTTCTACGCCATCAAACGGCAATGTCCTATAGAGATCCCCATTAGAATTTGGCTGAAAATACTAGAATCAGTAATTGAGCCCATTGCCCTCTATGGCAGTGAGGTGTGGGGTCCACTGACAAAACCAAATCAAGATTTCACCAAATGGGGAAAAACACCCAATTGAGACCCTACATGCAGAACTCTGTAAAAACATATTACACGTGCACCAGCACACAACAAATAACGCATGCAGGGAAGAATTAGGCAAATATCCTCTAATCATAAAGATACAAAAAAGGGCGATTAAATTCTGGAAACATCTGAAGCTCAGTGACCCCCAATCATATCATTATAAAGCCCTGCAAGACCAAGAGATGAGCAAAGAAAGCAAGCCCTCCCTCAGCTGATCCAGAGCTTCAGTCCTGATGCTTCACTAACATCTACTGCTGCTCTGAATCACAACATCAGAATCAGTCAGATTACTGCACAAATCAAACAGAACTACATCACTCACTGGCAAACCCAAACACAACAACAGAGTAAAGTGCAATGCTATCTGGCCCTAAAGAGAGAGTACAGTACGGCAGAGTATCTGTACACTGTCAGATCAGAAACTGAGAAGCACGTTGACCAGATACAGACTCAGCGGACACAAGCTGATGATAGAGACGGGCAGACACAGAAAAACATGGCTGCCACCGGAGCAGAGACTGTGTTCACACTGTGATCTGAATCAGATGGAAACAGAACTGCACTTCCTAACAGAATGCCCCAAATACACAGATATACGGACAGTGTTCTATGATAAAATACAGCAGATCCATCAGACATTTAAAACTCTCTCAGACCAGGAGAAAGTGGCGTATCTGTTAGGAGAACAGAAGAACTGCTGTGTTTGCTGCTCAATATGTGTCTGCCTGTCACCACAGAAGAGAACACACTCAGCCTGCCCTGATCTGATGTTTCCAGCACAGCTACATTATATTAGGCCAGATTACTCTATTATATTACTTAGATGTACATTTTGCTTCTGTAAATATGTCTAATTCCTTATTTTATTTTTATTTCTAGTTTAGGTCATGTATCATTTTGCACTTATATATTATTATTATATTATTATTTTTCTTTCTGTTAATACATGTGTACTATTTGTAAACAGTCCAGCTGCAATTGCTTTGGCAATACAAATGTAATAATTTTTGTCATGCCAATAAAGCACTCTTAAATTAAATTGAACAGGGTGTGTGTGTGGTGTGTTATCCTGGTGTCAGTGAGACGAGTGTGTGCATGTATTAATCCTGTGTCGGCTCTTCAAAGTGCCGCTCTTTCATGATCTACAGCCACACGTTTATCTGCAGCAGTCTCTGAGATCTGAAGATTCACTTCATTCTCGTCTGAACACCGTCACAACAGAGACGCCACCAGCTCAGATCCCATTACAGCACCACTATACTACAGTACACCAGCACAAACACAGTACTGTGCCTTTCATTCATTCATTCATTCATATATATATATATATACAGTATATAAATATATATATACTGTATATATATATATGTGTGTGTTATATTTATGTATACATTAATTAATTATAATATTTACTAGATACAGTGTATGCCTGTTAATGTCTACTGTATGAATGTTTATACCTATGTATATGTATACTGTACATACAGCAGTATGGCATGGCACTATCATAATATGTAAACAGAGCATGTGTTGTTTCTCAGTGTTGTGCTCTGCTCTTCTGTCGTTCTGTTAAAGACAGTCAGAGCAAACATATGCTAATGACCGGACAGTCAATGGAATGAAATGATAATTGATGTAAATGCAGTTTTGCGTTCCGCTCTTTATGGCCCGGAGCATCTCTCGTCTGATTGGCTGATGAATCCTGTGATGCGCTAATGGACTAGCGATTAGCCTGGCGTGGGAGCGTCACACGGCGAACCTGAGCGCTGCTACGATCACAACAGTCATTGGGAATGAGAGTCATTGCACCTGTTTAATTACTGTGATAATTGCATGTGGTTTGCTGGGGGCCCGGGGCTCCGGCGGCGTGATGCTAATGTGCCCGGCGCTCTGTCAAACCCTTAATAACACTAATGCTTTCCTGCGCCATTACTAGATAAAACAACAACAATCACAGTGTTTATTTAGCTAATGAACTCCTCATCAGTTCAGAAACGAGCTGCATCTGCGCTGACGACCCTTAAATGACACCAAACTCTAGAGATTCACAGAAGACCCTGTTAAATGACTCACATGAACGAATCCCAACACACTGAACACAACAACACAACCAGTGATTGGGAAGACACTAACTTACACTAAAACTAACTGAAATACTTTAAGATTCACTGTAGTGAACCAACTCGTTGTAGTGAATCAGTTCATAATAGTGACTCAGTTCATTATAGTGAATCAGTTCATTGTAGTGAATCAGAACGTTGTAGTGAATCAGTTCGTTGTAGTGAATCAGTTAGTTATGGTGAATCAGTTTGTTATGGTGAATCAGTGTTTGTTCGGGAATCAGTTGTAGGGAATAAGTAGTATAGTGAATCAGTTGTTAAGTGACTCAGTTTTATGGTTAATCAGTTCATTGTGGTGAAAATCAGTTCGTTTGAGTGAATCAGCAGTTTTGTTATGGTGGGAATCCAGTTGTTTTTTGGTGAATCGTTAATTGTAGTGAATCAGTATAGTGTTAGTGAAAACGTATACGGTAGGGAATCAGTTCATTGTGGTGAATCAGCTCGTTGCAGAAAATCAGTTCATTGTAGTGAATCAGTATACTGTAGTGAATCAATTAGTGAATCAGTTCATTGTAGTGAATCAATGTGTTGTGGTGATTCAGTTCATTGTAGTGAATCAGTTTTTTATGGTGAATCAGTTCATTGTAGTGAATCAATTTATTACAGTGAAACAGTTCACTGTAGTGAATCAGTTCATTGTAGTGAATCAATTTATTACAGTGAAACAGTTCACTGTAGTGAATCAGTTCATTGTAGTGAATCAATTTATTACAGTGAAACGGTTCACTGTAGTGAATCAGTTCATTGTAGTGAATCAATGTGTTGTGGTGATTCAATATATTGTAGTGAAACAGTATATTGTAGTGAATCAGTTTGTTGTAGTGAATCAGTTTGTTGTAGTGAATCAGTTTGTTATGGTGAATCAGTTTGTTATGGTGAATCAGTTCATTGTAGTGAATCAGCATATTGTAGTGAATCATTTCATTATAGTGAATCAGTTCATTGTAGTGAATCAATTTATTACAGTGAAACAGTTCACTGTAGTGAATCAGTTCATTGTAGTGAATCAGTTCATTGTAGTGAATCAGTTCATTGTAGTGAATCAATGTGTTGTGGTGATTCAATATATTGTAGTGAATCAGTTCATTGTAGTGAATCAGTTTGTTGTGGTGAATCAGTTCATTGTGGTGAATCAGTTTGTTGTGGTGAATCAGTTTGTTGTGGTGAATCAGTTAATTTAGACTGTAGTGAAACAGTTCAAATAAATAAGATTAAAAAAAAAATTCATAGATTACTTCATATTCAGAATAACTGATTCATTTAAGGTTCTGCACAACATTTGATCTTTTTGTATCAAATTATTAATGTAAATGGTTTTATCAGTTGTATTTAATGTAAATGTAGCTGTACAGGTATAATGTAAGTATTGTAAGTCACTTCGGATAAAAGTATCTGCTAAATGCATAAATATAAACGTAATATTGTCACCTCACATTTTCATTGTTTTTGTACCAAATACTGTACACTCTGATCTGATTATATTATCTATAATATTGTAGTTACGTAACTAAAAAGAAAATGTTACCTTAGTTTAACTTAAAGTGAATAGATTCAACAGCAGCTTTTTTTTGTTAGTATCTTATAGTATAGATCAAGGGTTTTCAATATTTTACATGAGCACTGACTCCCATACTAAAAATAAAATAAATAAAAAAGAAACGTATAAAAAAATTAATAAATACATAAATATTTCATGCATAAAACCCCAAATTATACTGTGAAAAATTTATGTTAAAAATGTGGAACTATTAGGTTCTTTTCTACTCAATGTACTGTACTGTTAGCTGTATATTTATTGGTGATTAGTAATCTTTTTTAAATTTTAATCAAAGATTAATCATTAAAAACTTAATTATTGTAAAACTATGTAGGGGTTTTTTAGGTTTCAACATCATATAGCACTGTACGTTATATGTGTTTATGGTTTTCTTTATTTAATCTTTTTAAAAGGTATTAATTCAATTTATTTATGTATTTTAATACAATGATAGCTTTTTATCTTCACATGCTGATACTGTTTTGCCTCCATTTTTCAATTTTAAAAACCCCCGATATCGTTAGGTTATCATTGACTAAAACTAAAACCATTAAAAAAATCAAAATTTTTGTTACTGTAATAAATAATGGTTAACTGAAACATCAAAAAATGTGAAGGTTATTTTATTTAAGCTAAACCTTTATTATATAAAATTTTTATAAGTTAACTTACGAAACTAAATAAAGTAGAACGAATAAATAAAAATGAAATAAAACAAAAAACGCAACAAATGACTAAAACTTTAGCTGAAATAAAAAATGAAGTAAAATAAAACAGCTTAAATTTTATTAAGTACACCTTATGATATAAATTGTATACAAGTTAAAGTACGAAAATAACTTAAAAATAAAGTAGAATAATAATAATAATTTAAAAATGCAACAAAATTACTAAAACTTTAGCGGAAATTAAAAATTAAATAAAATAAAACTTTAAGATTATGGATTTCAGTAAACCCTTTATGCTTACATTTTTATTATAAGGTTAATTACTAAAAATAACTAAAACTAAATAAAATTTATAAACGCAAACACTATTACTCAAACTTAGCTGAACTTATAAATGAATTTAAATATAAATTTACTAAATTAAAAACTAATATAAAATAAATAGAAATTAAAATTAAATTAAATTAAAAAAAATGTAACAAACTACAAAAGTATCTAAAAGAACACTGGTATGGGAAACTTGACTGTAGTTTAACAGCTTTCAGTGCAGCTTCTCCATCACTGGTTGTCAAATAAATCAGCTGTAATCTAGTAAAGCGAGAGTTTTTCACCTGCGCACTTGGTGCGGGCCCTGAGCGGGGGCCCCGGGGCCCCGGTGCCGCCCTCGTTGGGTCTGGTGAGCAGCACGCTGATCTCGTACTCGGTGTCGGGGTCCAGGTGGCCGATCTTGTGGTTGGGTTTGTCGACCGGCTGGCTGTCGATCAGGCTTCCGGAAAGCGTGCGGTACTCCACCTCCTTCTCCACGATCGGCCCGTCGCCGTTGATGGAGTTCGCGTTGAGCTGGATCCACAGGTAGGTGGCGCCGACCGCCGTCAGCTGAGGAGGAGCGATGGGGATCGGAGGCTCTGAGAGAGTTGACAATATTCATATTATGACAACATTTTCAACCGTCATATCTGTAATATTTGACCCTGGACCACAAAACCAGTCAAAAGGGTCAATAAAATATCTTTCCATTGATGTGTGGTTTGTTAGGATAGGAGGACAGTATTTGGCTGAGATGCAACTATTTGAAATTCTGGAATTTGAGGGTGCAAAAAAAAAATCTAAATACTGAGAAAACCACCTTTAAAGTTGTCCAAATTAAGTCTTTAGCAATGCATATTACTAATCAAATATTAAGTTTTGATATATTTACTGTAGGAAATTTAAAAAATATCTTCATGGAAACATGATCTTTACTTAATACCCTAATGATTTTTGGCATAAAAGAGAAAGGTATAAGGGTGTAACATACAAGTTATTGTTGGCTATTGCTACAAATATCACCCAGCGACTCAACACTGCTTTGTGTGCTGCAGGGGACACAGATACTGCTTTTGTGCTGCAGGGACACAGATGAGGACGTCTTCAGCCGTCATATCTGTAATATCATAGTTACGTAACTTGAAAGAAAAGGTCACTTTAGCTAGCTGAAAATAAAGTAGATTGAATGCAGTTAGCTACTTTTTGTTAAGTAGCTTGTAGTATAGATCATCCTCATGCAAGGAATATTAAAACAACATCTATGTATTTTCAAGTGTAAAGAGCCATCTTATACTGTGAAAATGTTGCATTATAAATAAAAGTAAAATATTATTTGGATTTTTTTTATGTTACATTACTGATATATTATGTATTTTAATTGTTTATTTAATCAGCATTTTATTTATTAAATTATTATAATCAAATTATGTTTATTTATTTAGTTTAATCTTATTGTTATTATTTATTTTTACACTATTTTTCTTTAATATTTTCTACAGACCCCAGTTTGAAATCAGGGTTATTATCATTAACTAAAAATAAAACCTTACATAAATAAAGATAATAAAAATTGTTATCTTGAAATATATTATGTAGTTTGCAACATATAAAGTCAAATCCCATACTATCCTTGTCGTTTGTTAAAATATTCTGATAAAATGTAATTTTGCAAATATATGGGGTTTTTCACGTAACATTATGATGTTTATTTTCTACAAAAAAAATAATAAAAGTGGTATTTATTGGTTTAATCAAATTTAATCTTATTTTTATCATTTATTTAGTAACAATACATTTAGATCAGAGTTATTATTAACTCAAACTAAAACCATAAAAACTGTCATTACTTGTAATAAAGTAAATAATAACCTAAATTATATTATATATATACATATCTATATATACCTGATAACGGTTTATAGCTAACTGTTTTCATTTATTCCCTTAATATTACTAATATTACATAGTGGAGAAAAAATGAGGAGAAAAATATTTTGTGTTTTTGAAAGTTGGTGCTTGGAATAAAAGCTTTTTATTTCATTGATTTTTATCAATGACTGCAGTGTTAATATTTTAATTAAAGGCCTATAATTCATTGTATAATAGACCTGTTTTAAAATACCTTTTATAAAACATTTTAATTGAGGAGCAAATAGCCTTATCTTTTATCATCGCAGCGCGTCAGTTATTTGGTATTATGGCGGGAGAAAAATTGTAGATTTAATTTAATAATAAAAGTAACTTCATAATAATAATAATAGGCCTAATAAAAATAAGAATGTAACAGGCTTAGATTAATTGGAAATGCCAAATTCTTTTAATATTGCCAATAATTTATGTTTTTGACAATATCTCTGGATCTTGTTGATACAAGATCATCGTCTTTCGACGCAACCCAGCAAGGGGAGGTTATCGCTTAAATAACTGCCTTTATGTGTCACTATACATGATATATATTATAATATCGTAGTCTATATATATAAAAATATGACCAAAAAGGCAAACAAATTAACTAAACGTTATGTAAAATTAAAATTAAAGAAAAAAATATACAAAATAATATTAACTATAAATAACTAAGATACTAAAATACTTCAATAAATAATTCACTAGAACACAATGATGAGAGCGAGTGAGAGCATTAATCTGTGGTCTTGTGTTTCTGATCGCCCTGATCCTCGAGCTCTTGTTGATCATCAGATGAACTGAAGCGCGGCTCGTGGCCTCGAAGGCGCGTCATTTTGTTATGAAACACTGAATAGCGAAAGCCGCAGATCACACGCGCGTTTATATTCCACCCCCGCGCTCTGGGCTTTACTCTTAAGTTCGCAATTACTCACTGGCACGTCGATCGCATCAAGGCGCAAAATCCACGACTCCGCGTCCTCGAGCCCTAATCTTCAAGACCCGGGCCGCCTGTTCCTCTGTGCTAATGACTTAACCAATTATTTTCCTGACCTTCATTGTTTTTATGAATGAGCCTATTTTCATTCGACACAGGCCACATGGAGAGGCAAGACTGGAACCAACGGTCCTGCTCCAAGTCCTAGCCGCCACCACCACCCTCACACACACACTCACACGAACATACACTCCCTCCCTCCCCCACCACCACCCCACCCCCTCATCACAGATCACACACACACCTCACAACACTTCAACAGACACACGCACAACACTCAATCACTCCCTCCCACTCACTCACACTCACTCACACACTCACTCCCACACACACACACACACACACACACACACACACGCCCAAACACACACACACACACACACTCACACACTCACTCACACACACACAGAGAGACACACTCACTCACTCACACTCACTCACCCACACACACACACCCACTCACATCCCTCCCCCACCACCACCCACCCCACCTCACAAACACACACAGACACACACGACTCACAGACACACTCACACAAGCACAGACACACTCACACGACCACGCACGACACACAGACACCCGCACACCTCACACAGTCTCACAGACACACACACTCACCACAACACACACACACACCCACTCACATCACACACCCACAACCACACACTCACAGACACCCTCACACACTCACAGCTCACAGGCACTCCCAGAGGGAGACACATCACTCACTCACACGCACTCACACATAACACACCTGCCCTTCGCCCCCCCAACCACTCACTCACCCTCTCACACACACAGAGAAACACTCACACAGAGACACTCACACTCACACACACCCACACACACAAACACACTATGGGGTGGGCACACTCACACCAAGAGTCCCCAACGGATCACATCAAATCTCGCCTTCCACACAGAAAACACACTCCGCTCCCTATCGTCCTAGGCGCCAACGTGTGAAAAAAAAAAAATAGGGAAAGAGAAAAAAACATGGGGAAATCGACTAAAGGTGATGTGCACAACACGCACGTCCACCCTCTCGCGTCACTGACACGTGCTCACACACACGGGCGCGTCACTCGAGGTCCACGACACACCAACAGTATGAGAGAGGAAAGACTCTTTGGGTCTCATTCGCTGTCTCTCAAGCGTGCTTGCGTGGGAAATCTATTCTCATACAAAACATCTGCTTCGTTTTCCACAGGGGCGGGACCGGTGAGAAGGGCCCAAAAACCTCAAGTGAGCTCACAAATCATATATCAGCTGCTGGTGAGAGTGTCGACAGAGAGAGTTGTAAAATTGCTCATCGGTTTGTAGATGTAGCTTCACATGTCTTAAGGATGTGCGTTGGTCGATATGTGGCTTGTTGGTGGCGAAGTTCTTCCGGTCGGATCCACTGTCTCCATCTACATTAGGGTTTGGTATATGTGATGTAGAGGTGTGATGTACAAGAAAACTACCGAGGGTCTGGGAACCATAAGCGGCAAGGGCAGCTGAGGAGGAGATTTTTAAACTCAAAATAAAAGAAAGAAAAAAGAGAAAGGAAATATAAAAAAAAAAAAAATTATAAACAATTAAAGGAACCCAAAACAATCAACTAATAAGATTTTAAAACACAATAGAAAAGAGTAGAAAAATCAATACAGTAGAACAAGAAAAAGAATAAAATAAAATGAAAACTACATGAAAAAAATTACAAAATCAAATTATAAAACATTTAATTGGAAACGAAATTAAATCAATGAAAATAAGAATATAAAAGCCAATAAACTATAAAAACCAACCAAAAAAAAATTATAAAATCGGAAAAAAATAAATCAAACAAATGAATTTTTTGAAAAAATAATAACATACATTTATAAAATACACACACCTAAAATAGAGATAGAATAAAATAAATGGAGTTAAAATCATGTGCACAAACAGTATCAAAAGCAACTTAGAAAGTGAGGCTCACTGCTAGAGCTATGATAAAGGACATGTCGATGTCGAGGGCTGTCTTTTAGCACACAGGACTGACACTCATCACATCACTGATACTGTCCGCGCAGACATGAGAGCTCATAGGCACAGCAGCAGTGATCTAAGAACCCCTCGCCGAACACCGCGTCCTGGATCTGGACGCATGATACCTGGTCCAATTACGCCTCGTGCTAATGTAGCATCCTCCATCCTGGCAGCTGTGTTCGGTGTGACCACAGACACGCTCCGCGACACCCACAACAACACCAACACCACACCACCTATCCTCCCCATCTCTCTCAGAATCCATCCCTCCCACTGGCAGAGTCACACACCGCTTCAAGCTCTATGCCTTCACGCTGTCTGCTGTCACTCACGAACGACCTCTACAGACCAGAAGGATCACAGACAGAAGCATCTGTTCAATGTGATTCACGTTCACATGCTCCTGATCAAATCTGGCACTTTTCTAACCTAACCGAGGCCAAGCTAACTCACCAGAAATCCATTCCTTCACATGAACTTTCTTTGTTTCCTTTAAGGGTCCTTATGATTAAATGCTCTTGTACAAAGTCCTTGATTTTATAACCTTTTACTTGATAAATAAATAAATATTTACTCAAATTAAACTGAAAAATTACTTGAACTTTTAATATAAATTCCATTTTCATAAAATCAATCAAATACCAGGGAAAGAAAAGGCTTTTAAGTTAAATTCACCTGTCAAAACATCCTCTACAGTATGTATGAATGTATAGCAATAAGAAATATATTACTATATTTTATATTTATAATTAATCTCTTTTTTAACATTCACAACTATTACAACACAATTAATGCTACCAAACAAAATGTTTGGCCCAATAAAACACATGTAAAAACTGATGTTGATGGGTAAAAAAATGATTAAATGCCATTTTAACTTGCAAACTTAAAAAAAACAGCAAAATAATTCTATAGTCAAAAGATTAAAAACTTTATAAGAATACTGAAATACACAGTTATGGCCGTTAATAAATATGTTGGGCTGTCAAAACTTCCTCTACAGTACAAAATTTTAAACTTCTGTTTTTTTTCTTCTGCATTTTTTTTACTTCTGCATCTCTGATGAGAAACTCGGTTATGACTCGACTCGGTAATCATGAAATAAGACGTATGACCCTTTAAAACACTTGTTGTCTGGAGGAACTAGAAGCGTCTCGTCATCGGGATCAGAATCTCAGCAGCTGAACAGATTCAAGTCTGTGTGACTTCAGTGCAAGTAAAGCAACCCTTCGCTCACCAAAGGTCAGAGGTCAAGGCTCAGCTGTCTGAGAGTGTGTGTGTGTGTGTTGATGTTCCTGCTGTAAATGTGATGGGGAACTCACAGCTGTCACACACACACCCACTCACTCACCACAGATCACTGGTGCTCTCTTCCCTTTATTGGGGATTTCTGGGCTTTTCTCCCTTCTCTTTCATGCAGGACAGGTGAATCTGAGCTGATTTGCCGTGACAGAGAGCTGAAAACTCATCACCACGCAAAAACTCCTCCTCAGAAGGGCGCGGAGGACACTACTTCCCCCTCGGTTTCGTTCGTCCTCTCCTTCCTCTTTCACTGTCCTTCCGAGAGAAAGCATCTGATTGCCTCGCAACTACATACTCAACTCAATATACCAAAAATAAAGTCGCACAATGATCCCACCACACCCAGATACAACAAATAGATATAATATATATAAGGCTGTCAATCGTTAACATTTTTCATCTGTTAAATCACATCGCTTTTCTTTGATTAATCGCACACTTCATGTTAAATTAAGCATAGACCATTTATCTTATTTCAAATTTTTATTTTGTCATTGTTTGCTATATCCAGCAAAGTAAACCAGAAGATTGAAGATTCTTAAAAATCTGTATTTTCTGCAAGTTTTTTTTCAAGATAAATTTAGATGTCTTTCCCAAAAAGGACACTTAGAAACTCCAAAGGGACACCAAAGAACCAAATGATATAAAGAGCCCATATAAGCACATATGAAAGAAAAAAAATCTGAATTTTAAAGTATGTGTACAGTGCAACACCAAAGAGCTATTTTTCATTATAGAGAAGCCAAGTTGCGATACCGAAAAGGACCACATGGAGATGCCAAAAAACCAACAACAACGCCTGCTGACTGCATTAATCACTTATCCATTTCAAATAACTAAACCCAGCAACATAAAACCTTGAGCAATCAAAACATTATCCCGTGAATGTGTGTGTAAACAATGTGAATGTAATGGAATGTCCTGTGCCTGGTGCAAGAAATACCATGTGTGTCAGCGTCAAGAGCACTCCTCACGCATTATTATAACGACTCAACGCGTGCTTACTGTACGACCCTGTATGCCCCCGCACAATGTCTGTTGGCGCTGATTGCAGTCTTCCACTCCATCAAACTTTGACTACGAACCTGGTTATCCAAGTCGAACGTAGTTTGCGTCTCACTGCAATACAGCTGGTTGGATGTTGAAAATCCGTTCAGTCTGATCTCCACACAGCGTTACCGTTGTGAAAGCTCGCGCTCTTCAGAGACAATCACATAATATGACAGAGCTCGTGTTTTAAAGCCAAACACACTGGAATGAATAATTCCCTTAAAACGCAACGCGAGTCTCTGTTCTCTCTGCAATCTCCTTTATATTAGCGCTGTTTTGGACGGATTTTTTGAATGCATTCGCTTACTGGATCATTCGACTGAAAACTTTCCCGGAGTTTAGCTGCTTAAAATGATCTGATCGCAAGCAGAGTAGCAAAATTGGGTTAAAGGGTTAGAAT